>OY735204.1:71826376-72413876 GCA_963457665.1 Thysanoteuthis rhombus | reverse complement strand
TTACATTTGGTTTCATAGTTTATCAAATATTGTTATAATGAAGCCCACCTTGGGGCTGAAATAGTTGCATAGTTCCCACCGGTACCGGAGGTTGGATTCAAACCTATCTAAAACCATGATTTAGAATACTGATTTTCAAAGGCAAATAGATCATTTTTACCTGGAAGATTGGTTTAAAACAATTTTCGTACCTGTAGTACATTTTTATGTGGCCTCGTGCTATTCTAACATGAGCGTGGTAATTTGAAACAGTGTTGAAATCGGATATTATAGTTGAGAAATGTTCGTTTTTCGAGTCTTTCCTGGTAGAAATTTATGTAAGTACCATATTCGATGACAGATGACGTATAAGATACCCAACCCCCCACCAGAACAAAAATTATTTTCTTTTTTAAATAGTTCAAAAGTCAAACTTAACCTTCATTATCCATTCCCACGTTGGCCTGAACTCAAGGGGGAGTTTTGAAAAAAACGGGTGATAGGAGATGAATTCAGGGAAATTCATTTCTGCTCATCGTTCCCTGATGAAATTAGAAGGTTCTTATATGCTATTAAATACGGTAGTTAATTAGCCATTCAGGTATCGATTTATTTCTGTCCCTTTCTGCTTCATATGCAGAGACATGCAAGAAATAAATAGTCACTCTTAGTTTTATGTTGAGAATAATCTTCGTTCAAAAGATTCCGAAGTGGCAGAAAAATTTCAAATTAGCCCAAGAATAGCAAAAACTTATCTTCAACTTGGTTATCACGAACGAGTAGCCAGAAAGGAGCCCCTTTTAATAACGAATGATATTCAGAATATCAAGAAGAGGGATGAGTGCACAATCGAGATGAGCAATAAGTCCTCAGCTTTTTGGCACAGCATAATCAGGATTTGCTCAGTTTTCAGCTATTGCATCATACTATTTCTTTGGCCAACTCAATACCCTTGAATGAATCCCATTGAATACTCGTTGGCAATATTAGATGAGAACATAAGAGGTCTGAATAGCTAGCAACACGTTCAGATTCGCTGAATCTCTTACGTCAAGCATTGTTTGAAATAACTGCTATTTCAAAATTTAATTAATTCCATGGTAGAACGAGCTCTTAAAACGGCTAAAGGCAATTCAATAAAGCATTGAATGAGATAATTTTTATAAGTTAAAACTAATATATTGGCGTCTTGCATATCTCTGTAGTTTACTGTACAGAGAAAAAAAAGCAACCATCGATTAGCAATATCATCACGATTCCTAATTATCAATTATTAATGAAATCAGCATTTAGTTTGAGTCTTGGGAAACATCATAACAATATTTAGAACATCAATCTCACAAATCGATTTTCCTTTGTTCCTCTTTAGATAAACCTTTGATATGCTTTTCCTGTAATTTTTCTAGAAAGCAACCAGTGCCAAATATGGACTCGTTGCCCGCAAATTAACTTACAAAAATATTTAAAGCCTTTAGACAGTTCTTAGTTCAGTGGTTATAAACCCACTCATACTTCCATGTTTTGGGGGTTTGGGGGGTTATGGTTGCCACTTCAGATAAGTATGGCGGCTCAAAAGAAATTACACTGCCAGGATTCACAGTCTTTCAACATTTTGTTTCCCAAGGGTTAATCCTTAAAGTGGCTGCAGTTTTGGCACAAGACTTTTTTCTCCAATGTGGTATGTCTACTGCTATGGCCTCCATACTGATATCACAGTCCTTAAGGGTTGTCTTGAGTATGTCCTTGAAGCGCTTCTTGGGGAGCACCAACCCTTCGGGCTCCTCGCAGGAATTGAGAATAGAAGACGTGCTTCGTTACCCGATCGCTGTTCGTTGAAAAACAACGAAATTTCCTTCCTTCGTCTTTCTATTTACAATGAAATTACCAATCGATATTTTCTCTTCTTAGTCTTAACAAATAAACCGTCCCCTGAGAAGTATTTACAATTCGTCTTTGTGCATTGTTTCTGCAATCCTCTCTGCCGCTGCTTTTGAGACTAGTTTTAAAAAATAAGAAGAGAGGAATAACATTTGATTTCCGTCCACGTCTCAGAATTCAGGAAGTGGCATTCGAATAAATTGGAGTGTTGATAAACACAAACGAACGTTTTCTTTCGCTTCCACCAAAGCTCGCAGTTGTGACAAGATGAATGAACCTTGTATGAATAGAAGAAAAATATGTCGTCTTTTTAAATTCTCCATTCGATTGTGTAACGTGTAAGGTTTTTTTCGTTGGAAACAATGAAAATATTTCACTCTTATTATAAATCCTTTTTTTTATTCATAGCGTTTGGTGCTATTGTGGTGATATTTGATATGCACACTATAATTGAAACAATATCAACGAGAAAGATTTCTTGTAGAATTCTTGTAAACAAATAGCCTCTTACACAAACTTTATTTCTATAGATAACGATGTCAAATTGCTGAATTAACCTCAGATACATTACCAGGTCTAATGTTTTTACTACACTGAAAAGAATATTTTCATTCTATAATATATATATATATATATATATATATATATATATATATAGTGGAATCTGCTTAATGGGACCATCGGTTATTTGGACCAACAGTGCAATCAGACCAATTTCGTAAGGACCTATTCAAACCATTGTGATCATCACTAATTTGCTTCGTTTATCATGGCCGAGTGTCGTTCATTTGGACCAAACAGCAGTGTTACCGAATCAACATTTTTAATAGAATTACTGAAAAAATATGTTTTAGTTCTTCAAAACACCTTCCAATTATTTTTAGTTCGTGAATCAAGTTAAAAGGGAATTTTTTAAAAAGAAAAAAAATTCAGGTGTAAAGAGGACTTGAGTTATTGTGAGTTTTTTTCAAGTTGTCCCCTTGAATTAAAGAAATTTTGAGTGATTTTTACATTAAAAAAAACTTGTTTAGTTACTTGGACCAGCCGATTATTGGATCCAAACTTCTTGTTTCCGATGCGGCCCTTTTAACCGGAATCCACTGCATATGAGAAAGCATTTTTCTTCTGATAATCACACAAATACGTCCAAACTGAATGCGTATGATAATGCTGTCGATATTTACTAAGCTCACATTACCAAAGACTACAAGTATGGAAACAGTAATTGTTATATATAGCAAATATCTAACTCCTGTTCACCTTTATGCTAGCGAATACCATCCAGGCCAATCACACCCTTGCACTATAGTAAAATGGATCAGGCTGTCATGAATATATACCATACCACATCGTGTCGTGCTACCATTCAAATTTCATCTTTTGGTTACTATTATGTATCAATTCATTCCGACTCCGTCTTTGTTGTCATCTTTATTACAACTACACATCCTTGTGTTTTCCTCCTTTTTTTTTCTGGTGTTTATCGATGTTTTGTCCGATTCTTGGCCAATTGAAATTGGCTTCAAATCTCTGCATCTGCTGAGGGAACTTTGATGGTTAGACATTTGTACCAGTTTCTGGTGGATATCTTTGGCTCAATTCTTGTATAATGCCAATCCTTATTCATCTGACAATTTTACTCTAAATTTATGAGAATTGATATGAATAGCATTCTTGTCTTTTGCCTGTTGTTTTCGTCACCATTTTCCAGCCACTTTATTCATTGATCTTCCTTTCTGATATTCACTTAAACATCTAGAGAGGAATGTTAGATGGTGGGACATTTGTGCCTGTTTTTGGTTGATTTCTTCATTTGTCTCGATTTCAAAATGACGTCATACCCATATTTGTCGAACTATTTTACACTGAATTTCTTTCATTATTTTGAACCATTCTTCTGGCTTTCTTTCTGCTGCAATTTCTGAGACACAATGTTATCACTATTATACATTGTTTCATTCGGTCTTTCTTCATCTCTGTGATCTTCATTCCAGTGTTTCAGTTCTAAACTCTTCCAAGGGTGTCTGTCATATTTGGTAAAACTCCGGTTATGCCGAGCAGAACCGTTCGTTCGATTCGTGACCAACATGATTCATGTTCGAGTGATCAATTAAAATTTCGAAAAGGGGATGATCAATGAATACACTTCTTCTCTCGCATTTTGTTGAACGCTAAAAAGACTGATTTTTTTAAAAACGATCGTGAACACATCTGAAGACAAATTATGGACCAATTTAGCATAAATCCACAATGTAAATTGATCCCTGACCAAAGGTCTATTCTTGGGGGAATTTTGAATAAGGAAAATGTTGTTTTTTTTTCTAAATACATTAGGGAGTAAACCCTCTAGACCCCATTTGCGTATGCATGATACATACAACCAGACCAGCTTATAAACTGAAGAAACCTTTACTGGCAGTTTAGAAAATAATTTTAGAGGAAGTTTTGGTTGAACGTGTTTTTAATATGTTTTCACTTACATGGAGAAAGTGACAAAATGACAAACACTCAAACATATATAATTTGACGGTATTAGTCAGTTTCTGGATGCGAAGGTTTTAATCACTCTTTTTAACTGAAGGAATTTCTTGGACAGATTTTCTATCATAATTGACAACAAAAAGTATTTTCTCATTGAATGCACTCATTCTTGATGGAGCTTGTATTATCAAAATCCCCATTATCATCATCATCATCATTGTTTTCACAGCTTACATCAACCATCTATATCATTAACTACGAAGCTATGTACAGGTTGTCCTATTATCCGAAAGCAGAACGTTTCCGTAAAAGAAATATTTTGTAAGCTGAAATGGCTAAAAGCGAAGAAGCAATTTACATTGCAGGCTATCACGATCATGGTAGTATGCTAAGTTTAAGATTAATGAGTTTTGGGTGATAGATGATACAGGAAACAGGGTCGTAAGAAAGGGCTCCCTGCGAAACAGGACGCTATTTATGTTTTCGCCTTTTTTTTTTCGTAAAAGCAGAATTGTGGCGAAAAGTGAACTTTTGGAAAACGGGGTGTACCAGCATTGTATGAACGCTTGAATGCGTTATTGTTGGTAAACTGCTTAGCAAAATCATGTGTCCTATTTTGCTTCTAGCTTAGCTTACAAACACACTTTCTCTGATCTCTGTCTGCCTTTTAGAGAAGAGCGTATTTAGGCTACCGTTCTGTTTCTCAGATATTTCAATTTTAAGCCTTCTAATATCCCCTTTAAATGTATCGTAGGCCGAAAATTCAGTAGAGCAATGACGCTTAACGTTAAATTCTATAAATGCCGAAAGAGGTTCAGAACATACCAGACACATTAGTCTGTTTATCATACTTCAACAAAGAAATAATCATTTGTCCTCTTATTTAATTATCCTTTGACACCAGCTACACCAAATCTCAATCGACAGAAAACTTGATTGAACGAGCGAGAACGAAACAAAACGAAGTAAAATTCAATAAAACGTTTTTTTCCTTAGGAAATTAAGCGTGCCATTCAGGAAGTCAACTGGCCATATGCAGTCCGTGGACCGCAGTTACTAACGACTGTTCTAGATAGAAAGAAATGTTCGGATCATTGAAGTAGGTCTTCGTGCCGCTTCTCTTGTTAACACAACGTTTCGATCGATCTTCCCTTACGGTATGTCGACATTTTATCGAATGACAATTCACCGAAAATGCAAAATACACACACACACGCGTACAGACCACAAACACGCACATAAGCACATACTCGCATACGCACACATGCCAAATACATACACATCACATGTGCACACGCATACACACTTATCATATACTTACATCTATACGTGCACATACATGCCACATACGCACATGTTTGTATGTTTGTGGCTGTCGCGTGTGTTTGCGTGTGTGTGCGTGTGTGTGTGTGTGTACGTGTGTGTGTGTATTTTCAATTTTCCCTGAAAAATCATGCTGCGACTTTTGACCGCTGTTTTGGGGTATAAAAGTTGAGTACCCGCTATCTGGATATTTGATGACTGAAATATTCCCAAATCCGAAACTTGATTCCAGTGAAGAATAAAAATGGAATAATACGGCTTTTAAAATAATTCTAAAACTTTTTATTCTCTACAGTACGTTTTTTTTTTTGTACACAATCTAATTGAAGGAAGATTAAGATTTCTCTTTTTTTAATTGGGAATCCTCCCTTTACATCCCTGACCCCACTCCAAGATGTCTCACTTGTGTATATGCAAATATTCTGAAATCTGAAACATTCTTGACCCCAAGTATTACAGATCTAGGGTACTCATCTTATAAAAATTTTAGTAAAAGAAAGAGTCTCCTTTCTACAGACAAAAAATATCGCACTTTGAGGCAACATTACAAGCAACACAAAGAATTCAATAATCTGCGCAACTTTGGGGAGGATAATGACTCCTCTCCAAATTACACATCTTGTACTTATTGGATATCTCAAAAGCTTTTATAATAAAAATATTCTTGCAGAATTTTTTCATTTATTCAGATGAATCTGTTTCTTGACGACTACTTCAACAACTAATAATGATAATAATAATAACAATTATTATTATTATTATTATTATTATTATTATTATTATTATTATTATTATTATTATTATTATTATTATTATGTTCTTCTTCTTCTGCTTCTTTTTCTTCTTCTTCTTCTTCTTCTTCTTCTTCTTCTTCTTCTTATCATCTAAAATGACGGGATTATGTTTGTTTGGATCAGCACTAAAGAGCCTAAAGCTATTTCAATGTGTTATTCATTTTGTAATAATTCAAAATTTCTAATTTCAAGTTATCTAAAAGTCTCTGAAGCTGTTGTAATGCGTGGTCAGACATGAAGTTTTCAGAGTTTCTATGACGTAATTTTCATTTTTACGTCATAATAGGAAGGGGAATTAACCAATGAGATCACCTCATTTGCGCACAAACAAACAAACAAATAAACAGGAAATTAAGCATAAAAGCACATAATATGGTTTGATTGTATTTTGCCATTTTCTATATCTCTGTATTTATTTTTTGTTTTTATCTATTTTTTTTGTTGTTTTATGTATTTATTTTTGTCTTGAGGTATTTATTTATTTTTGTTCCCCTGTATTTATCTATTTTTGTTTTTATGCATTTATTTTTTCTCCCAAAGTATTTTTTTTGTTTCTATGTATTTATTTTCGTTTGCGTGTGATTATTCATCTTCTTATTTCCGTATTTCGATTGTTGTAGTTGATCCAAAATGATTCAGCAAGAATATCCCATCTGCCATTCGGCTTTCCTTATTATCAAAAGACTGGAAACTTCTGTTTATTCCACACACATGCTTTCACTCAAGCACAAAGTAAAGATTTTCAGATGCCTCTGTGGTTGTCCTACAACCTACCAAAAAAGAACGTGAGTTACTTCCTTACTTTACAGCCTTTGGTCTTAATGACAAGCAAACTGATCTTGGTGGTCAGTGCTAGTATGCAGTGAGTTCTAGATGACCTATAAATTTGGCCTTGTGCCAAAACTAAGCTCCGTTTAGTAATTAACTTCTGACATCTTGTCCAGTACAACATTTCTGTTGGCAAGGGGAGTTGCTCCGCATTGCACATCTACTCTCCGGGGATCGATATTCCCTAATGTTAGCTTAGTATGACACAAGGCCATAAGTATTAGGCACCTAGAGAGGACTGATCTTGTTTCTGTAATGATGGTCTACGAGACCAGCTTACTAATCTCTGCTCCGATGTGAGGCCCCAAAACTCAGCTTCCAGAACTTTCCAAGCTGTGTGTCGCGACACTTTAGAGTGTCGCCGATAATATATAGATATATCGCAAAATTGATTATTACTTACTCCAGAAGATACGTTTCCTCAGTCAGTGGAATGACTTTATATATTTGGCTTGGCTAACAAAACATTAATGATTTGACACAAAAAATCTTATTCTTAAAAAAGTGTGTCAACGCAATGAGTTTGGAAAGCTCTAGTCCAATGCTACGAATGTTCACAGGACTATGAATAAAAATCATCATCGTAGTGTTGCTCAGTGGAATTTAACTATTCAACCATCGCAACTTTCTACTTGAAATTTGTTAAAGCTCACGATCAGGTATTGATGCAAGTGTTACCAATAGACACATTAAGGCTATTACGTCTTTTATGTTTTCAGTCATCATATGTTTTGTATTATTTGTAATTTTCAATTATTTTTTCTTTTTTTTAATACATATTTGGTGTCTGATGATGAAACCATATTAGTTGTCTCAACGCTAACGTTAATGAATGTTCTATTATTGGCGCTGCAAGTATCGCGATGATGGGAAATAATTTCTCGAAGAAGATGCTTTTTGGCAAAAATTACTTTTAATAATTATTTCTCATCGTTTTGGTCGAGAATTATCGAGTGCGAAATATTCGTTTAGCATGAGCTGAATAACTGCTGTTATCATATTATTAGTGAGACCAATAACAATAATAATAAAAAAAATGTGTATAGTAGTTCTCCCTTATACGCGTGTGATATGTTCCAAGACGTCAGCAGATGCAGAAACCGCGAATAATACCGAACTCTATATATTCTGTTTTTTCTATTCATACCTATGATAGAGTTTAATTAATAAATTAGACACGATAAGAGCTTGATAACAATAACTGATAATAGAATAGAGCAATTATAATAACTTGTTATCAAAGTCAATAATTGAACGACCGTAGTGTCAAAAATTGAAATATAAAGAAAAATCCATCGATAATATAAAATCCTTATATAATATCACTGGCGTTTTCCACAAGACATCTACAATAGAGTAAAAACATCTAGATTTTTCAGAATCCAGATGTTATTAATAAATGTGTCAGAATAAGGTCCTCAAAAGTCAAAAAGGCTCCTTTTTTTTAATTTTTAGAGGTAATCTAGTGAAGTACAAATGCTAATTCTTAAATCTAGAGACAAAACGGTACGGCCAGGAGTGCTGGAATGCTCAAACAAATAAACAAGTCAGAATAAGATAAAAAAAAGCCTTTTTTTTTTAGATGAAAAGGAGCAGTTTTATGAGGAGTTTAGTGGAGTACTGATGCCAATTTTCAAGTCTGCAGACAGAACAGTATGATGAGGAGTGCTGGAACAAATAAACAACCAAACACTCACTCATATAAAAGGATAGAACCTCCACCATCTTTGATGGCTGCGGTTGTTCAATATACACTGATAAGTTACGTGACAGATAGGGGATCCGTTTTTACTGTAGATCTTATTTCTTTACTCATTAAATCGACGACTTTCTTCTTTTTTTTCACTTTAAAGAAGCATTTTGTATGTTCTCTTTTACATATACGAATTGCTGTAGCATCACTAAGCTTATTGAATAAATCTTATGAATTGTTTATTTCTGGGGCTGACTGCGTGCAGGAAACTGAAACCGCGGAAAGCGAAACTATGGATAAGAGGGACCACTGTACTTTTTGATATGCAGAGTTATATTTCAATGAACTCATTTTTGCTTTGAATGTAATCAATTAATATTGTGATTACTTTTTCGATTATGCAGGCCAGAGGTCGGCAAACTACGGCCCGCAGGCAAAATCCGTCCGCATTTCACTTGGCAAGCCGACTTGAACGCAAAGTTTCTTTACTTTCCTTGTCTTTCTTTGGTTAGCATATAATGAAATTCAGAATCAAAAAATAGAAGAAAAGTATCATTTTTATAATGGCCTCAAAACGAGTCAACGTTTTGTTGCTAAAAATGGTTTGAGACTATGCGATTCTTACTGCTCTATTGATAAAAACCAAATTTGGAGTACATTTCGAGAATATTTTGTCCCGAAAACGAATTGATTAATATTGTATGGTGGTTTATGCAGGTATATACTAAAATAATATGTCCGCTCAGGTAGTGTAATGGTTAGCATTTCCCGGTATGAGCGAAGGATGTGGGAAAACTTTCATTGGGAAAAATTTCCTTGTGAACTCAACAGATAACTGAGCATACTGTGTGATTATGGTGGTGATATCCCTTCTGTAGACTTGCATCCAACCGATGTGATGGTCATAAAAACTTGTAGGTATAAAGTCCTGGTCTCAGCCAGGCTTGCAAAGTTCACTGAGCTAATGCACGCAACGGAAACTAGGACTTCATCACCGTTCATCATACCCCGTTGGGGACTGTCTCTTAAGATACATGACGGTAAAATGAAAATATCAAAGTAATTTTCTCAAAACAGGTTGTTCCCATGGCATTGTATGATCATTGTTTCATTTCTTTTCAATTGTCTTGGTTTGCCAGACACAATAATATTTATGATCAGGCCTGCACCCCACCCCTAGTTTGCTGACTCCTGATGAAAACTTCTTTGAGCCACCAATGTTGAGGTGGGTAAGGGTTGTAATAAATTGTACTCGGTGCGGAAGGGGCACCACTTGCTTTCTTTGAACGTATCTGTATCCGATTAATATAATAGCAATAACTTCTGGCTACTTGAACCGTAAATCCTGTCTTCCACTATACGTAATTCACAACTCGAGCCCGACTGACATCTCTCAACTCCCGACCATTTATACAATGTGACATCACAGGAGTAGTAAGAGTGGTCTTACTTGAAGTATCCAACTCTCACCTTTTCATTTTTTTATGTAGTTTAGCGATGTGACGAATTATACTCCGTCTGGCTGTTCGAGTTTTGAAAATGTCCATCAAAACATAACTACTGGAAGCCTGTTCCTTACGGGTAAGTCTAAGAAATCATGTTCTTCGTTAAGGGGTGTTTCAATATTCCATTGATTTTACGCCTAGTGTTTCTATAAAAGAATCTAAACAAGTATCTTGATTTATGGGTTCAAAGTACAAAATATCTATTTATTAATCACCTTATCATTGTTTGTTGAATTTCTTTTTATTAATTCGTTCATATTCCAAGTTTTCTTAACAATATTTGTAAATATGAATTTATATTTTTAATAAGAATCTCAACAACATAATTCGTAATAATGTAAACTACACAAATCGGAAGAGGCATAATAAACAGCCAGCCACCGGAAATCGATATATGATAATTTAATAGTACCTAGAATTTGATAGTTGAGACTCTCACCCAAACTATCAACAAAGGTATCTTCAGTTTTTAAGCTGATCCCGTTGACTGGCTAACTGGCTGGCTAGCTTTGTATGTATCATGCGTACTATTCACACCAATGTAGCCACAGGGCTGAACATTTGAACTTTTACTTCTTGTTATATTTCCAAAAACAATTTTTCTGTTTTTTGATACGCCAAACCCAAAATAGGTTTTGCAATGTAAGTTTATGCTAAGTTGATCCCTTAGTTTGTATCGGGCAGCATTCAGGTTTGTTTGTTTGGGGGGGGGATTCAGACCTTGTAGTGATCACTGCCAAGCCAAAGGCAAGAAAAGTAATTTATTGATACATCGCCCCTTTTTCCAGTTTTGTAATTGATCAATCCCTTTCAAGACGGCATGCTGCCAAAAGACATTGGTCACATGACGTCTCTATCGAGTGACTAATCAGACCCCTTTATTTATGTTTTATTATATTTCAATTGTCAGAATGATACCTGTTTTTTGTATACCCTATCTTTATATCTTTCATACCTAAAGTTTCTCTGAAAAAGTGGCTGGCAACCAAGGAAATTATTATTAATAATAATAATAATAATAGTAATAATAATAATAATAATAATAATAATAATAATAATAGTTTTCGACCTGCAGCACCTGTTTTTCCTCTTCACCTTTCTATTGTCATTTTACCAACCTTCTGTCAGACCATATCACACCCATACAACAAAACTTATTGAATTGATTTCAATAAAGTTCTGATTGCAAAAACCAGAGGTTCAGTGATCATGTGAAGGATAATTGACCTCTCTATGAATTCATAGCTTCGAATCAGTTCCTTATTCGACCACATTGAAAGAAATAATGATGAGCATTCCCAGACCCAACGAATAATCTTGCATGAGATCTTCGCTGTGATTGACACTGCTATAATGATATTTTTCAAATTGAATTTTGACAGGACCCACTGGTTTGGGTTGGGTTTGCAGGATGTTTTGCGTGCCTTCAAATACATTGTATAATAATAAAAAAATATATGCAAGGCTAGGCAGCAGACGATGAACTTGACCTTCGACATTATGGCAGGAAGATTGAGAAGAAGGTTATTTTGTGGTTATGGGAACGGTCAAAATTGTTGACACATGGAGCCTATTCAATCCCTGTCGGAGGATAATACTTTCCCTCGTGTTTTAGTATAAATCAGCAGAAGTTACCGTCTACACCGGGTTGAATATTCAAGGAATAAAAACAGGATTAAAGGTTCTTGACTTGTGAGTAAAAATGTTCATTCACTTTTGACCCTTTAAAGATGAAAAAGGTTTACATTACTTTGTGCACCCTTAAAGGGGAGAGAAAAGTCTACGTCACTTTGACTCCTCAAAGGGGTTGGTGGAGTTTCCATTTACTTTTTTTTTTAAATACTTTAAGACATCCCCTACGTCTATTGAGTGTGGTTGCCGAATTTGGTTTGGCTGTTTTTGGTGGTTTGTATAGCATGACAAACAGACAGACAATGTAACTCTTTCCATTTATATAAACTCCTAAGCTAATCCATTCAACTTCAAATCTCTTTTACAGGAAAGCAAAGGTACCTTTCAACTGTTGTCCCCATGTACAAGGGCTTTAAAGAAGGTAAGACATTTTTCTTATTTACAAACGAGACTTATGAAAATTCTGTAGCGTATTCTTGCCATATAAGAATATAACTTCATCCTTTATTTTCAAAAATTTGACCAAAGTTTTTGCCTTCATTTTGAAATGTTCTCATCGATGTATATGGTTTGTTCGGATTAGATTCAGAGTTTTTATTGCTTGTTTTGATTTGAGAGTTTTTTCGCTTTGGAGTTTGTTTTTTTACAATATTTTAGTCGAGTACCCTCCAACCCTTCTCGAGTATCTGTTGTGTTTTGGGATGTTGTTGAATCTCGTTCAGGGATAGCGTGTACATCTTCCTCTCAAATACGTCTCCTCTGGTTTCGGCGTCTCTGTGTTTGAACTAAAAGCAGGATAGGATGCATCTTGAGTTGAATTTCGGATTACCTTTACTACAAAGCAACTCCAAAGACAGCCTACAAAAAAAGGAATCAATACCTAAGCCCTAGCACCGACTCGAAAAAAAATGGTTGTGTTTCTGAAATATCTATCTGATTTTTGTATGTCCGATTTTTTAAAATTCTCATCAGACACACAGACATGTTAGGAATCGTGTTCTCCTGACCTTTGCGTAGACCTCGTGACTTCTCGTTGAATTTTGCACACACTCTCATCCCTTGGGTCATGCTTATGGAATTTCATGTGATCACTCGCTCTTACAAGCTACTATTGTGGGAAGGGTCTTCTTTCTGGATTTAAGAACTAGATCGTCCACGTGAAATGAAGATACATTTCAATTAATGTGGGATGTTTTGGTTTTTTTGTGAAGAAATTCTTCCTTTTTTCTCTCCGAAAAGAAAGAATTTCTTTTTAGAAAAGAATTCGTTCGAGTTGAAGAGTTCGTTGCTTCGAATGGTGGATAAATGTCATTTTATCAACAAAATTGTTACCTATAAAAGGAAGAGTCCATTGTTATAGATAGAGAAACAGTCAATCTGCTCATCATACATATGAGTGGATAGAATGTTGTCGAGGAATGAAAACCGTCATTATCAGCATCGGCAGCCAAAAAGTTGGCAGATCTTTCTATCGCAGACATCGTGGGGTCAATATCTTCTGAACCTGTGTCTAAAACGTAACGCCATCTTATTTTCTGTCAGCCTCAATTCTGCATATCATCTCTGGGGATGTTCAGCGGTCGTCCGACATTCTTGCAATATAGCCTACCCATTGCCACTTGGATACTTTAATGTATTCTTCAATACCTCCGAAACCTTCTTTTTTTTCTCTAATATACTGTGCCGTCTTGTGGTCTCTCCATGTGATATCGATTCTCATTTGTGCACATTAGATGCTTCTCTATTTGAGGGCAAATCTTCAGTTTATGTTCCATGTTTCAGCTTAATCAGTGACTATCAGCGAGACGCGTTGGTTTTAGACCCTTCTTTTTAAAAAGTAATGGGATCATTTTGTTCTTGAATGTTGAGCTTGCTTTACCGACAACCGTCACTCGTATTTTAAAAAGAGAGGAATCATGAATTATCAAACATTATTAATATAATATAAATATAAACACTTTACTTCTGAGATGTAAAGTGTATTTAATAGAGACAACAATCTGTAGGATAAGGTGTTTCCTGGAAATAATCTAATGTTTCTTTGTAGGAAATAAAGTGAACGAGCTCTTCAGGATTTCTCACTCACACAGCCATCATACACATTTCTCTCTCTCTCTCTCTCTCTCTCTCTCTCTCTCTCTCAACGTTTAAGACTATGAATACAAGTTTTCACGCACTATCCAACAAGTAGAGCGTCCCTATAAAAAAAAATTCTGCTAGTCGAAATGCCGTAAAGTGAAGGAGCAATTATTATCAATTTATACAGGAAAAAATTTGAGCGTTCCCAGACCCCTTAAAATGGTGATGATTAGGCTGAGTCGTCAGAGGCCGAGGGGTATAGTACAGAGTCAAAAAAACTTGTGTGCTAACTCTATCACTGCTCGCTGCGAATCAAACGCTGAATGCTACTTCTGTTTTTCGCCTTTTTTTTCCTGATTTTTTTTTTAATGGCGTAGATCGAACTTAAGGGTGGTGGAAGATACCTGTACTATCTATACATTAATACACGTAACCACCACCAACTACATGGAGACACGTGCGCTGTAGGCTGCTTCTTGGAGAGCGAAGATAAGCTCTAGACATGAGGGAGGAGACGGTAGAAAAAGGGGAGGCAGGTGGAGGAAGAGGAGGAGGAGGAAGGAGTACAGTGGGGGGAGGGGAATTTTTTTATTGTGTACCATCGTTTGAGGACAATCGAGTGAGATATTAAATCAAATTATCCTTGGATGATATTTTTAGCATAAATTGATACAGGCACATCTACTTTACGGCATCATATAAAACGTACCCTCACTGAAAAAGTTAGATCCAAAAATTTATTTATTCATTACTGAAATGGAAGACCAGCAGAAAAGAAATCATCGGTCGGGGAATGTCGAATAAGACGACAGGAATGTTTATGAGAAGATGAGTGACAAGAAGTTTGCATCCCCAACGGAGGACGAAGGATGTCCCTGCACAACCCCCGATTGTCCTCAAGAGAAGGGTTTACAATCAATGCATCCTCCTGAACTCAACTTCGGGGCTCAAACATGGAATCTAACCAATAGATTGGGCCTTAAAATGATAACCATGCAACGTTCACGAGAATCATGCTCAATATCACCGGAAAGATCACAAGACAGTCCATCATATTCAGAAAACAAACAGGGGTCAGATCATGGAAATCATTAGAAAACACAAATGGCAATGTGCTAGTCATGTAAGACAACTGCTAGACATTATGGCGCACAACATAGATCCCCAGGGATCCCCAAATGAAATATCAATTCCTTATTTTGTTTCGAAAAAACTTTCTTATATTTTTTCAATATTCCTCCCAAAATAAGTTTTTAGTGTGTGGGTGTAATTTAGAATATAAGTTTATGCTAAATAAGTCCTTACTTTATTGTCACTGTGTTCATGCTTGCTGTTGGACATTCAGACATTTTAGAGGTTCAACTAAAAGCGAAAGAAGTAACTTATACCTTGATCGCTCCTTCTTCAATATTCAATTGATCAGACATAAGGACATGAGTTATGCAACAGTTTCCATCAAGTGACTAACCAGACCCCTTCTCTCTCTCTCTCTCTCTCTCTCTCTCTCTCTCTCTCTCTCTCTCTCTCTCTCTCTCTCTGAAAGGCTAAGTTCTGTGAATTTTTGCATGTTTTTCTATGGTTTAGATTATTTATCTTCGTTGTTTGTTTTTTTCCTCGTTTGGATTTTATTTTTTTATCAGAGCTCATAACTGAATGGATCAATAACGGAGGCCGTTTTAGTTGTCGTGTTTAAAGATGAAAAGACATCATTCCTCCCCCCCTCTCTCTCTCTCTCTCTCTCTGATATTCCCCCCCACCTCTCGCATATGTGTGACAAATACCAACGCATTCTCATAATATTTACATAACTCACGTTTTGTAAGACACACAAAGGATATACGTAATTTACACACTATGTACACGTCACAACATATGTACCTGTAACATACATATAAGACATACACATAACACAACACTTACACCATATATATATATATATATATATATATATATATATGCGTAGCATGCATGCACACAATATATATATATATATATATATATATGCGTAACATGCATGCACACAATATATATATATATATATATATGTATATATATATATATATATATATATATATATATATATATACTCACGCAATATGTTAATATACGTTACGCACACGATGTATATGTATATACGTTGTGGAGGTGCAATATGCCCAACGGTAACGGCGATGGGATCGGCGACCGGTCGAGCTGTTTATGTTCACATCGCACGAATACCTGAGGGAAAGGCATGAATACATCCCGAAATAGCAGGGCCGATTGGACTCTCTAGTTGTAGGAAGGCAATCAGTCTAGGAGAATGGCAACTCTGATTCTGAACCGAGGATTGAAGCCCTCTTGGAGCGACTTGACGCCCAATTGAAAGCACTTCCCTCTGGATTACATCAGCAAGACCAGGGTGGGGAGTCTGACGACTGGGCATCCTAGGATCCTCCATACTCTTCACCCAGGTATCCACCTCATGTGGGGGTGCATTCCAATGTTGTTCCATTGCCTGTAGAGACAGAACAAACACTATTTATATACGTAACACACTTGCAATAACACGTAGAACGCACACAATAGATACACATACACACATAGCACAAATGCAATAAATACACGTTTCACGCACACACACACACACAATATATATATATATATATATATACGTAGCATGTACACAATATATATGAGCTTAGCATACGTACACACATACCAAACGTCGCACGCAGCACACAGATAATACTCACGTAGTCCACGTACACACATATCATATACACGTAGCATATGCACATACAAGACACATGCACGTAATGTATATGCGACACACACATAATACGTAATACACACGCATTATGAATGGGTAACACTGATATGTACAAATATCTATAATAATATTTGAGTCTTTCGTTTGTTTGTTCGTTACTCTTCTCCGCAAAAACTACACTGCCAATTGACCTGATATACTGATCCAATAGAGATCGACTTCTTACATAGGCTAATCGTTGAGGTCACCAGAGTTCATGCTCTAACCAATTTTCAGGATTTTCCTCATTCTTTTTTCCGTACGAATGGCATACATATTTCTTACAATATAATCGATCTTCGAACAAGTTTGGTGTTTTGGTCGGATTCGACTTTTGGGGCAATGCGACTGTAACAGACTGCGTTAGTTCAACTGTTGTTGAGTCTGTAGAGGCTTACGTTTCTCCTCTCATCCGTTCTAATTGACAGAACTCCAGCGTAATTCATTTTATAGTGAAGAGAAGCTTCTCTCTGACCCATCTGTTGTCTCATTGAAAAAAAAACGTGGTGTAGGTGTGAAGTTCAATAAGGCCATTTTCTGAGCTAAACTTGAAAGTGATTATTCAATTATTTCGGAGGGGCTGAAGTATTATAAACCACTATTATTAATTTTTGACTACTATTTTGGTTCATCTTAATATTTTGTTGATTTCTTTGATCACTACTTCAGTAAGGCCATCAATCTGCGACAATCAGTAAACTGCGCATATTGGAGGTAAATAAATATTGTTTCCATCTGTTGAGTTGGGTCGGGTAAGAAGGAATGAAAAACATTTTTCACTGTGTTATCTGATTTGAGGTTCTATTACTCTGCGCAACGCTGGGTATCCCTGCTAGTTACAGAATAAATGTAATACGTATTAACTCACGTACACACTATAGTACATAGAAAGTAGCTCATTGTAATCACTTTGGAACAGGGTCTTTGACATATCAATTACCGGTTGATAACATTAAACGAAGTATACATAGAGAAAGCCGGTTATTGTGATTTTTATAGCAACAAGGTCTGATTAGTCACTCAATAAGAATTATCACGTCACCAACCTCACTTGGCAGCATGCTGTGTTGGGGTGATCAATTAAAAAAATTGAAAAGACCATCTTGAATGTTATCGAGCACTAACTAAGAAATCCTAAACTTACATTGCAAATTGAATCCTGCAGTGAAAACCTATTACGGGGGAGGATGAAAAAACTTTTTCCTAGGCATAATAAGAAGTAGATGTTTAAATTTTCGGCCCTCTGGCTCCATTAGCACGACCTGTACGTGTGATGCATATATCGTCAACCAGCCCGACAGATCAACTTGAAAACTGAAGAAACCTGTGTTGACAGTTTCGGTGGACGGTTTCTAATACCTGTTTAATAACATTATCCACGATTATGATAAGCGGCTTCCTCTCTCCTTCCCTCCCTCCCTCTGTTATTCATATATATATATATATATATATATATATATATATATATATATATATATATATATATTCATATATATATATATATATATATATATATATATATATATATTCATATATATATTCATATATATATATATATATATATATATATATATATATGAAATATTCTTCCTTGTGCATACAAATAGATTAATCGACAGCACAAAAGTTTTTTACTCCATGCATACTTACGCCTACACATATATTGATCCTTTTATTTCTCATAAAACTTTAGCCGTATATGACTACAAAGATTTTTATCGTAAAAAATGTCTTCTTTAAAGTAAGGAGATGGTTCTTCACTGCTGAGAAACAATCCCTTTCTATACACCGCCTCAAAAATCGATGCTAAGAAACGTCATTTTTTTTCCGACAAAAGTGAATGAGAATCTCCAATGCTGTACTTGCCGAATTCACAACTACGATGACGTCAAATTCATTGAGAAATCCAAGAGATAAAAGTAACTCAGAAAATCATGCCTGTGAACGATATTTGATTGACAAACAAGAGCTTGGATTGCTTTTAGTAATTTTGCCAAACTCAAGTCAAAACCTGTGGTTGACTTCGTAACCAGAACGAGACTGATTTCGGGGAGTAAACTGTTCACTGTGTTGTCTGTGCAGTCACGTCAAACAAAACTGATATGCAAAATTAAAATTCCCCTACCATGATTTGAAATCATGACTAACTGATTGATAGATGACTCCCTTACCGACTGAGCTAAATTATCTTACCATATCTACAGAATCTTATGCTGGAAATACGCAAGGGTTTGTTTCATTCTAAATGAATAAAAGATAAATAAATTCAAAATATTAACATTTCCTTACCGTTATTTGAAATCATGACCAAATGATTGCTAGGCAGCTTTTATTGACTGAACCGATCTGACAACTCTTGCATCTACGAATTTATTTATCTTATATACAATAGAAAAATTGCAATAATCATCTTCAGTCAGAATAGATGTAGAAGTGGAGTTGGACTCAGGAAACAAACAGGCTTCTTCTGATGCGTATTAAACACCAACGAAATATCAATAGAAAATTATTACACATTTATTATTTTCGCTATTATTTACTTTGATCTTAATTGTTGTTGCTTTTTATCGCAACTAAACTCATGCTCGGTACATTCCAGCAATGAGTAAATCATTTATAAATAAAGTAACAACGCGGATCGGACTAAAGAATAGGTGAGAATTGAACTCACCAACCTATATATGGGAGACTGACCGGCTTGATGCGCGACCGCCTTTACCACTGAACTACTGGAACCGAGTACCAATGTCAGTCCAAATCAAGCACTTAAACTCACTCCCCATCCGACATCTCCTCTGCGCAATGTTTATTATTAACTGAAGGTTTGGTTCAATCCAATTTTAAATTTATTTATTTTAGGAGATGAAGTATTCATTTTTGCTACTATTCATCTTAATTGTTCGTGAGTTTGATTCTCACCTGGAATCTATTCTTTATTCCAATCTGCGCTACTAATCTATGTACTCGCTGCTGAAGAGTACCAAGCCTGAATTTAGTTGCGATGAAAAGCACTAACGATGAATATGGAGTAGCAAAACATAAATAATGATGATTTATAATACTTTATCAATCAAAATGAATAAAAACAAAATAATCTCATTTGTATGTTGAAAAGTGATTACCCTCAGGCTTGTTTTCGCATGAATTTCCGATCAGCGTATGAAAGCCATTAATTTTTTACTAATACTTTTTCATCTCAACTTTTTCTCGCTTTTCTTTGCAGCTACTTACAGCGACAGTCTTTGGTCGTTAGTAAACAGTACAGATCGGAATTAAAGGATAAGCACTTGGTGAGTCTCGAACTCACATCCCTCTTCCCTGAGGAAGCCTATTTATCCCTACCAGCTGTTCGGTTACTTCAGCAACACTTGAAGTTATCCCCACATTATCCCCCCGAACGTTTGGCGCCATATTGGTTACTGTTTTTGCATACTCTAGTAGTAATACTAATTGTAATATTATCGTGGCTTTTTATCAGATACTGCAAGCCGTAAAAGCTCTTGTTACACAAGCTACAGAGTAAGTGGTTCTGATAAACAGACTTCCCTGGGCAAAGGGGGGTCAAGTTCAACTATTACCGAGAGCTTACCTATTATCTCTGATCCGGGCTGCTTACTAACGAGCATAAACTAACAGTTTAAATAGTAGCGATGAAAAAATAACTAAAATTAAGAAGAAAGAAAAGATAGTAAAAAAAATTATGAATAATGGTGTATCTCGTTCGTTTTCTTCATATATATCTATCAACATTAAACCAAGATGGAGACCCGAAGAATACCAATTCATTTTCTCCATATCTAGATCTATGTTTGTCTTTCTCCTTCCAAGTGGTTTCTTTTTTCTATTCCCAACCTTTCTATCCACCACGTCTTCCCTTCTCTCCGCCTATTCCCCCGCCTCTTTCCATATCTATTTCTATATATGTGAATGCTTTCAACCCAAATTCTCATATCGTTTATTCTCAGAAATGGACGTATGTGATCCGACTGAATGATTATAAACTTATTAGAGATGATCTCCCGTCATTGCACTGTTAATGTATCATTTGCCCTAGACAACGTAAATAGAATAAACAATAAAAGAAAATTGGGCTGCTGCAGGAATGCCTTCTTCCAATTGATTTAGGGATCTTTTTATTGATTTTGTTTGGGTGGTTGGGTCTTTTGTTAATAAATGTAATTTCAGAATTGTCTTTCCTTTGTGGTTTGTGAGTGTTATCATTTAGATTAAAAGTGACAACTAGAAAATGTAGATTTTTACGTTTTCCTAATTTTCTCTGGTATGTGCTTATGTGCTTTTAAAATCTGATATTGGTGATGGTCATAAGTAGGTCCTGCTGGAAGCTTTCCAGTAGTTTGCAATTCGATGGGCTTTTTTATGTTTTGGAGCTGAAAGAAAATCTCTATTCTTGTTTCTCTTGTTGGGTTTGTTATTGTAGAACAAGGCTTTTCACCTCATACGTCCGATAAAATCTTTTATTTTTCCAATAACCATATTTGGTTGTGGTGTTTGCTAGGGAGGGGCTGTCCTTGAAGGAGCATTGTATTCCTAAGTCTATCGTTTATCTTTCATAATATTCTCTGTTACTCTCTTCTCTTACAAAAATGAGATCATGTTTTTTCTCTCGTATATTCGTCTTAGAAGGAAAGAAAATCATATTTTGATAAGTCACATGACTTCAGTACGCATGTCAGAAATGTCCATCTCTATGGCTCTGACACTTTCTTATACTGACAGACATATTTTGCATTCATTTTCTTTCTTTCTTTCCGATTTCTTTTCAAGAGATATCCGGAGATAAAAGCAGACCATTATCTGTTGTGTTGCCATGAATTAGGAAATTAGGAATTGAAGTATTGGAGCCTGGAAGGAATATCAGATGTTCAGTTTTTTTTTCTTCAATCTATGCTTCCTGCTTTTTTTCGGAACACAATGTGAATCAATTCGCTTTTCATTTTCTACGAGAATAAATCTTTTCCCTTTCTCAGAGATGCGAGAAAACATATCTGTAAAAAAAAAAAAAAGAAGGCTCTGCATCAATGAACTTGTAAAGGCTTCGATGTTTCAAAATCACTGACGAACCTGTTTTCTAATATACAAGAGTGTATCAATAAGTCTGGAGCCTGACGCGTAGCCATTAGCTAAATTTTTATCAGAAATTCACACTGTATAATGATCGATGAACGCCAAAAATATTCACCATGAATCAAATGCATTAACCATGAAAGAGATTATTTCGAAAAATTTGAGATATTTCTCTTGAGTTTTTCTCTTCACCTTTCAATAGTCACTTTCATCAACTTTCCGTTGGATCACTTCATATCTACAATACGAACATATTTGTCGTGTTTTATATATATCTATGTATATATATATATATTGCAATCTAGCAAGATTAGTTGGTGTTGCGTAGGGGACTATCAAACTATCGGATTGTACATTTGAAGAATGCCGAATGAAGAATGATCGATCTCGTAGGAGGACTTCAATCTTTTCTTTCCTAATTAGTATCTCCAATGCGGTGTAGATGTCCCTGTTTGGTCTACTGGTTAGATGAATTGATCATAGTATATGCACGGCTTCTTTCCATTTTCTTTTCTTCTAACATTGTATCTGATCTCCTGATTATGTTATAAATCGTTCCAATGCCAACGCTCCATTACAACATTGTGCAGCTATTTTATATGTATATATATATATATATATATATATATATATATATATATATATATATATATATATATATATACATATATATATATATATATACACATATATATATATATATATATACACATATATATATATATATATATATATATATGTATATATATATATATATATATATATATATATATATATATATATATACATATATATATATATATATACACATATATATATATATATATATACACATATATATATATATATATATATATATGTATATATATATATATATATATATATATGTATATATATATATATATATATATGTATATATATATATATATATATATATATATATATATATATATATATATATATATATATATATATATATATATATATATATATATATATATATAGCCGTGAAAATTTTGAGTGTATATTTGATATTTTATCGAAATATTTTTTAAGAAAAAATAGTGAATTCGTTTCAGTTGAAGAGCCCATAATTTTGATTGGATGGTAGGAGGTATTTATTTTTTAATGTTTACCCCCCTCCCATGGAAGAGTCCACTGTTACGGACAGATAATCAAAAAAAGTCACACTGCTCATTTTATAAGTATATCAACTTTGTAAAAGTTGGTATCAAACATCTACCGCATCGGTCAAAATGAGAGAATGATCTATTCCAGTCTAGTTAGTATCAGTAATTGTTACAAGTTGTTGAAATATATGATCAATTGTAGCACTTGGTGTATACTTTGTGTACGAAAAGGCTTCTATCAAAAGTGGTTATGGAAGGAAGATATTTAAGAGAAACTTTCATCCGAAAGGTAGACTGAATAAGAGTATGGTTTTATTTTTGTCACGTTCTAGAAATGTCTTTCAGGCAGGTGCCAATATTGACCTCATTAAACGATAAATAGCCATGTTCTCGAGTGTTGCATCAGCTGCTGGACATGCCAGAACTTGTCAAAGTGACTGCAGCCCTTCGACAACAATTTGACACGATGAAGACAAATGGCATGTGTCTCTCTACAGTTTCAAGCGAGCTGGGTCGGTCAGAGAGAGTAATTTCGCGAATTTTGAAATTGTATAATGAAACAAAATCTTTTGCTTTACCACAAAAAGGCCTTACGACCGCGTACGGTAAGCTTTAAGGCGGATACAGTAATTGAAATATATGAATGATCCCTTCAACACTGCAACAGAAATTTCTAGGCAAATCAAAGCTGAATTGGTCAAAAGTTCATTTCAGAATTGAGAATAAATTTAATTGGATCTGGCAGCAGACAGTTTGATGTCGCACAGGCGACAGACACAAACCAAATTGTGTAAAAAAAAAAGGCAGTGCCACGCTAGGGGGATGTTATCGTCTGAATATGTTGAACTTATTGCGAGAATTAATGGGCAATAATGTGTCAACTTGCCATTCCTACTCTACAAGTATCTCCCAAACAGCCAGCCATTTTTATGCAGGATAACGTCTCAGGTCACACTGCCAAACAAATGAAAGGATGTTTTGAAGTGGATAACATTAAAGTCACGAGATAGCCTGTACAAAGCCTCGACTTAAATCCTATCGGGAACTTGTTGAAAATAACAGGGGATGAGGTTAAGGGACGAAACCCAAACTCTATAAAGGATTTATGAGGAAAACTGGAAGATGAATTAGGAAAAAAATATTTTGTAAACCTCGTCATAAAAAAGATATTGTATGCCGTTCTCTTATTTTGCCCACGGAATTCTTTTTTCGGGTAAAGTTTTCCCTTAAGTGTCTTTTTTTCCATAATCACTTTCGATGTAGGGTTTCTCGTACATGAAGGATATACCAAGAGCTACAATTTCTACAAAATTCTACGTCCGTAGGCAATTACTCTTAATAAGAATTATATTTGATTAGACCATTCTCTTATTTTACCAATATTGTATACGGGTAGATCTGATGAAGACTGAACCCACTAACGAGGACTGGCGAGATTAATTTGCTGATTTTTGCTATATGAAGTGCGTCCTGAACCATTTTATTTTACGATTACTTAGCATAGTTTAGTATCACACCATCAATAGTGAGAGAAGTTATGAAGACAGAACCCACTAATAAAGGCCTACAAGATAAGATAGCTGATCATTGCTATACAACTTGCATCCAGGTCCATTTTTTCTATGAATCCAAGATGCACTACCGGGATGTCAAAATAAACTGAAGAAATCTCATATATATATATATATATATATATATATATATATATATATACTTGATTTTTGAACGAGAATTATCTTGATATCCAGAAACTTGTCCATCTTTTTTTAATACATTTTTATGCGTGATTACCCATGTTTTATATAATGTTTCTAGGTGTCTGGCAAGAACTAAGTAACTTGGTTCACGAATACACACTGAAATACTCCAGGCTTAACGTCATTTCTGGTCCGATTTTTGAAGACGGGTTGGATGGTGTCAAAAGGTAACTAACTAACTAACTAACTAACTAATAATCTAATCGATAGAAAGATTGAAATTTTCGCTGAACATTCCATTGCTCTTGAATTCGTAACATTTAAATTACTAACTTTCGAAGAACACATTAAACGGGGCTTATCATTCATTGTAATTGTTATATATATATATAGTTGATAACAGGGCCATGAAGAAAGCCTAATACCCCTTACAACTGTTGGGGCACCCGGGTTTCATGGGGGCACGGCAGGGCCTAGAGGGGGGAAAGGTAAAGAATTGTGAGTTAAAATTTGAAAAGGAGAAAAGGAAAAATTAGAAAAACCCATAATTTTGTATTAACGGACTCATGGAATAATTTGTAAATTCGGTGTGTTTCTCAAGAAAATAGAAGCAATATATTTGCTCTTTTTTCCAGGTACACTTTATAAAGGAAAAGGATTTTAGCTTATTCTCATGGTAGGGTTTACAAATAAATACCTGACTTTGAAGTCTAGCAATACATAGAGAAAAGTTTTTTAAAAAGATATATTTAAATATTGTTCTGATAATTAGTTTCAAAGTGTCAGCAAAGAGACGGCAAAGAGAAGAAAGAGGAAGAGTTTGAAAAAGAGGGAAAAAAGAATGATTGCCGATGGCATAAGAATCTTATGTCAGGTTTATAGGACACACAGGTCGCGTTTTGTTGGTTGTGATTACTTACTGATTCCAAAGCTTTTACCATCCTTCCGTACATCCGTATTTTTTGAGGGTCCCTGAAGTGATGTGCAATAAATTGCTTTGTTATTGATGGACCCTTAAATGATAAGGTTTTGTGGATTCTTCTTCATATGTTCATCCGGGGACCATATTCGTACTTTGTCCTTCAAACGGGAAATCTCATTAGTGTCTTTCTGAGAAATCGGAGGTACGTCTGTCGGCACGAGGCATCAATTCCCTAAAAACAGGCAGATCTTTTCAAGAACTCGAACGATACTGACGTAGGTAGCTAATTTCAAGATACATCAGGACACAAAAATCAGAGTCGATTCCTTGATAAATAAAGTCTCCTTAAAGATTTAGACTCTAATTCGCGCTTTAATTGAACAATCGAGTTCTCAAGACATCTAATCGACCTTTGAGTCTTCCACATTCATTGAGTTCAAACTCAAACAATCAGCTGGTTCACTCAACTCGTTTGATTAAAAAAATTGAACGACTACCTCGAAGAAACACTCAACTTCGGTAAGGTGACTTGCGATTAGTTAATAATTCTTCCTTGCTTCCTTGCAAACAAGAATGTTTTAAATCTCTTTTGTGATACCAATTCCTTGAACTTTGTCTAACCCGTTGTTGATAATCTGAAAACTAACTGCTGATATATTTTGTATATGATTCTCATATTTTGCTTGAACTTGGTAGATACTAACAGCTCATAATTTCGTAATTTTTTAATCCCCTCATTTTGCTCCAACTCGTTTGTATTCCAAACTTGAATATTTCTTTCTTTCTTATCTATTATTTGACTTAATGAGATAATGATCGTGGTAATGAAATGTCAAGTATAAAAAGATATGATTAATTTCGTACAATGTGAGAAAACAAACAAGGGAAAACTTTCATTGCCGCTGAATAGGTGACCAAGGCCCGGTATAAATTTTCTAGGTGGGGTCCTGTACAAAATTTATTGGAGGGCTAGAAGCTCTCTCCACGGCCATGGTTACCAAGCGTGGCTTAGTTTGCCATTGGATAAATTGGGGAGAGTAAGATTATGTTACTATGTTGTTCCGTGTAGAGAAAACTTGTCTACCTTGATAATCACACAAAATCCTTGTTTTCCCCTAAACTTTCCCAGAGTAAAATCATTAACAATGTACGTGAATATATGTACAATAGTCATATTATGTTAGTAATGCTTGCATCGATTCCTGTCCAATACATTTCTATAGTAAAACTGGTATCAATGCATTTACATTATGCACATAATAACCATATTCTGTCAGTAACACTCACGTTGATAACTGACTACTGCCCACCTCTATCTTCCTGATTTTCAATAATTTTATATTGGAAAATCATTTGCAATGCACTTACATCGCATATATTACAGCCCAGTCGTGTATGTGGATAATGCTTGCCTTTATTCCTGACAACCTACAATCTGCTTACTTCTTTTTATTTTCAACGCATATTTATAGCAGCTTGCGAGTCGAAACCAGCTCAGATTTTAGGTTTAAAAAATGCAAAATACGGTGCTTATTCTCGAAATTATTCCCTATCACAACCGACTAATCAAAGCGTTATAGTAGAAGAGTATTGGTAAAGGCAGTGGGTAGCGATAAGAAGAGTCGAATCCTTGCCGGATATACCCGGTTCAAATAGAGCTGTCACTAAAATACAATTGCAATTGTTTCATCTTTTTTCCGGGCCACAAGAATTTTCTGTTACGATGTTTTAAAATTGAATACAAACATCGAGGGAGACGGTCAGATTGAGGAGAAAAACTGCAGGGGATAAGCTTAGAATAATATTTCAAGCTAGTGCACCAAACCTTGGCGTTCCCCCTGACCCTTTCTCGTCATTTGACTTAGATATCAAAGGTGATTAAAAACGAGCAGATATCGAAAGAAACTCACTGCTGTTTTGAGGTGTGCTTATCACTTCTCACTGGCAACAATAATTACTCGTTTTTTAAACATGCCATTACCTGTGATGAAAAATTGAACTTTACGATAATTGTGAACGCATGTTTTGATTAAAAGAATTTTTGCTTTGTTTTCTTTTGATCAAAATGTTTTCCGCTTTTCTATCAGAATCCTCCATTCTGAGTGTGCCTACCTATTATTTCAGGTTTACGACCGTCAAATGCAGCGTTCCGATACCGACACATTTTTACGTCATCCTTACAAAGTTTTGTTTGGCCAATGATTCCCATCCTTGTAATGGACCTTCCATTGAAGTGCTGCCAATCATCTTACCACACGTCGAAAAAGATCAAAACTGTCTGGTAAGTATTAAGAAAACAAACAATAGGCTTGGTGCATTTTTAACTGAGGCTATCTTCTTCTAAAAACTGAATGATAATAATAATAGTCGACACAGTCTCATGGTTGTAATTTCGTTTTTTCTCCTAACACACTGAGAGCATATGACGTCATTGTCTGAACCAAAGATAATAGTAGATATCGATTAGTACTATAGACTCTACCTTATAGGTATCCAACACTATGTTTATATGAATGCTGTACGTGGATCACGGTACGGGGAACTTTCGTGAGTGTTACCCAAAATCTATTTTCATTAAATGATACCAACCTACTCCAAACATCAAAATGAACAAGAACTAGCTAATTGCTTTTGAAATGAATGAATATGACTGAGCATTTCATGTGTTTATATCGAATAAGATTTGTCTTACTGAATATCTACACGAATTTTATAGTGTCCATGTGCCAGACTGAGCTAAGTTTTGCAAATAACTACATGATTTTAAATCAGCCTTGTTCCAGAGTAACCTAATCTTACTATATATCTAAATATTTAATTATATACGTTTAACAAATATATACACCTTTTTTATATCGGTCTTATATCAGTCTTTTACAAGACTAAGCCATACCCCATTTATCCATAAACGTATTTTTCAAGATAAGTCTACCCTGTGCACACCAGCTCCTATGAAGAACATTCCAAGTAGCTGTTTTTCTCTCCCTTCCAGAAAGACAGACAATTCCATCTTTATTCTGGTCGTTCGATCAAACAACGGAGTTCTTATCGCAAATTGACAAAACAAGATTAGTGCTATCGGAACCCGAAAGTTGATTTCGTAACCTGTCTATTCTCCTTGATACACGATTTATTTGCTTATCGACTTCTTGAGCCCCTTCCTTGCCCAGAATGATTTTCTTCAAATCAACCCACGGCTCACCATTCCGTGGCCAACACAAATCGGCAAATTTGATTCATTCCAGACGATTGTTGATTCTTCCAAGAGTTGTATTTGTTCCAAAAAGCGTTGGGCATTTGCCCTTCGACAGAACGGTGATGTGGTTGAGCCACTTGTTGACGAAGTGACTTGAATTCATTCATTTCTTGTCGCTCACAACCAGGCCAGTTCGAGTGGCTTTGACTTACGCTACTGAGTGTATTATAGAGATCGGTCTCCTCCTTAGGAGAATTAATGGAATCGCCTCGAGAGACTCTCTAACCCTGATTACGAGCCGCTTACGACAGCTGGTATTCCTATTCGGTTACCAATCCAACTACTGACCAGGGTCGACGTTGCTTAACTTTGGTGATCGTACGAGTATCGGTGTATCCATCGCGATTCATGCCGAAACCCCGTTTGAATGGTTGGAGTTTACAGCGGCATATATTGTAGTCTTTCATCATCATCTTTTTAGAGTATGTCGTTCGACATAGACCTCTCTATCATGGATGTCGCGGGGCCAATACTTTCTGAACTTGTCTAGTTCGTTAAGCCATCTTGAAATCGAGCACTACTGTATTAGTGTCACTCAACGACCGACCATTTGTTTCAATCAACTACCCGACGGGTAATTACGTTCTTAACAAATGAATTTGTTCATTCAATTAGGGAAATTGCAACATCACTGTCTTAATGACATATTTACTGAGCTCTGTTTAGTTGGGTACAAGATCAGAAACTGTTGCCCAGAGTATCTGGTGTTACGAAGCGGTCACCTAGCTAAGTACTGATCTGGCTCAACTGTTTTCCGAACCACCTAATGTATAATTTCTTTGACGTTTTCGACTTTTGGTACTGATTCCGCTTTGGACCTCTTCTTCCACAGAAACCCAAAGATTACTTGTTTGATCACACGGCCCGCATCAAAGATATCGAAGAACGAACAGGGCTAACTTTCATGACTAATTTATCTTGGGAAGAATCAGTAAGAATCCGGACTTATCTCCCCTTGGAGCTCTGGGAAACTACACGTCCTTCAACGTGGATGAAGCTTCCGCAGTGCACGAATCTTGACAATGCTTGTAAAAAAGCAAACAGGTAAGTACAGCTTTGTTTCCTCTATCTATGACGATGGTAGCCAACCACTGAGCTGTGGACGGGTACAGGGTCGCAAAGGATGTGCTACCGGACAGATCCTTGGCAAATCCTTGGATCGTGATATTCATTCATTAGACAAACCCTTTAAGAAATGAAATTGAGTGTATTAGCCCCTTACAAGTGATTCATAGTTGGCATCACCTATATTCCGATCGTGACCACCCCAACCCCACCGTCGACCATTCTGCAGGAATATTGTCAGTATTAGACTTGTCTGTGGTACATAAAAGGTTAGGACCCCCCCCCCCACACACTTTTCATTTATTATTATCAATCAAGGAAAGAGACTTGTTCCATAAAATCTTGGCTCATAGAACTAGAACAAAGATCTGGAGAGTTGCAGTGTATCGATACGAACTCAATACGACAGAAATGCCGAGGTTATATTGTGAAAGAAGCGGATGTGACCACCACTACGAAGTGGCTTACGTGTATTCAGGTATATCCCGGTTTACAAAGGTTCACTTTACGCCACTTTTTCGCATTTACAAAAATAGCGTTCAACGTTTGTTAAGTAGCGATCCATTAAAAGGACAAAGCGCAATCTTTTCCCCAGTCTCACGTACGTCCTGTCGTCCCAATCAGCTTTTTGAGGGTTTGAGAACGCCAAAAAAAATCCCATGTGAACTAGTGGAATTGCTTCTCCGCTTTACGCCATTTCGATTTACGAAGAGTTTTGTCGAAACGCTGTACTTTTCGATCGAAGGGTAAGGAAACCTGTACTACTCGTTGATAGTGAAATAAAAATATAAAAAAATAACGTTACGTACTCTTATTATTCAATCGAAAACTCAATCATCGGGAAGTACCCAAGACAAAGCCAAGAAAAAAAGCCGAGCTCAGAAGACGATGTCCTTTTTTAAGCTAAAAAAGAAAAGTAACTCCGCTGCCAAAAGATTTTGATGGAGCCATCTGTTCTCTCTTGGATGATGACCAAAAAGTAACTGCTCAGCATCACATATACCTTCGGTTTTTGTTGGTTTTTTTTTGTCCGTTCACGGCACGAAGATAAAACCCATCTCATCTCAAATTCTTTTGACATATATTCAATAGGAAATGTAATTTTCATGTATAGCTTTTTTTAAGGGAAAAAGACAGATCGATAACGTAACTTGCATTGTCTGTATCAGACCAGTAAAAGCGTCGTTTTAGCTTCATTCCTTTATATAATAAAAATCAATAGAGACCTGCATTGCAGTGGGCATAGATGATACGTTCTGTTGACCCTAAACGGATTTTTGAAAATTCTTCATGTTTTTGCTTCTATTACTTTTTATTTATTTCATTGTTCTTTAAATTCAGCTTGTTTATTACGCCATTAGAACATGAATGGAAATTCTATTTTGCTATGTCAGTTGCGTCTCTTACCGTGACAAAACAACATTGCTGAGTATTATATGCGTGGATGCTAAATTTCTCATCCTGTTTATCTATTTGTCTGTTTGTGACTTTTAATCAACCGAAAAAGTACAAAGATCATCCAGTGGAGGTGGGGCTATGTGGGCATTGCTTTGCCTGATAGGGAGTTAAACTCACTTGTATTATAAGGAACCAATGTGTCAGGGGCAATAACTATTAAATATTAATCATAGAGTTGCCACCCTTATTTTTTGCTCATTCATTTGCAAATGCGTAAAGATCCAGGTACAATTGGGTCTTTAAATTCAATATTCATTCTGGTCAAATCAGATTGCACTATTATTCTATTGGACGGGATACAGGGTTGTCTAATAACCATTGGAATAATATTCAATAATGGTATTCTGTAAATGACATCGTCGATCTGTTTACGATAAATTGTATGGTTTCTGTTTTTATTCGATGACAATATGGAATATTTATTCAGATAAATAATGAGCAATATCTGACATCACGGAGTAGGTTCACTGAAATCTAATTATAAAACGATGAATCATGATGATATTAATAAATACACGTGGAATATTCACGCTTATATTTGAATTTCTATTAGATGGTCTTTCGAGAGAAAATACCGAATTTCTCTCTGTGGAAAATCCATAGTGTCAAATGATGGGTAGGAGCTATTTTTATCATCAAAATTGTTACCTTTAAATGGAATAGTCGATTGTTACGGACAGAGAAACAAATAATAACACTGCTCATAGTATAAGAAGATTAATTTAGCCAAAGTTGGTATCAAACAATGGGTACTAGGAGATCGGATGAGGATCGAACCCCAAGCAGCAAGATTTGCTTATTGATCATTGCTACACGACGAGCATCCAGATCTGTTCCGAGTTCGTTTACCTTGAAGAGTCCATAGTTTCAAATGGTTGTTCGAATGTATTCCCATCAGAAAAAAGCCTTACCCTTCAATGGAAGAGCCCTGTGTAACTGATAACTAACCAAGAAAATCATACTGTTCATGAATAGAGTAGATTCAAATTACACTGATTATAATATGTCGAATCACAAATTCTAATCATATCATCTCATTTCTTTTTTCAGGTGAAGCATTTTCATGATTATCTATTACTAGTTTTACACAACATATTTATACAGGTTCTTTTTCCCCTGTGAGTTCTCTTCGAACATGTGAAACTTTTTCACGGTCAAGCAATATTTTCCTGATGGTCCCTAAGGCATCATTAGCGGTATTTACATCAAAGACAAGACTGCTTGATGCAGGGTCAAACTCCACGTCTGCTTCTATTCCGACTGAAGATGATTAGTTTTGAATTTTATGCACGATAGTTTTTTTTTTTAAATATTAAAAATATATGATATTTGTAAAATTGTATTTATATATTAGAATGAAATCATCATCATCAGTCTTTTAGCATCCGTCGTTGGACATTGACCTTCCTCAGGATTCACCACAATTCTCTATCATGGGCGTCGCAGAGCCTGAATCTGTCCAGTTCATCTTTCCATCTTGTGTTCTGCTGTCCTCGGTTTCTCATGTGATCTCTGGGGATCCTTGTTGTGAGACGTGGTGTCCATCAGTTGTCTTTCATTCTTGCAACATGGCCTACCCATTGCCATTTGAGTTTTTAATAGTTTCTATGATGTCACGGATACCCGTTTTCTTCTTTATTTACTGTACTGTCTTGTGATCTCTCCACGTGAGATTGAGCATGATTCTCTCATGTGCACGTTGCATACTTCTTAGCTTGCAGGTCTGTCTCTTGGCTAGGTTCCATGTTTCAGCTCCATAAGTGACTATCGGGAGAATGCATTGGTTGTATATTCTTCTTTTTAAGATTATTGAGATCATCTGGTTCTTGAAAGTTGAGCTTGCTCTGCTGAAGGCTTGCCATCCCAAAGTGATTCCTCGCTTGATTTCCTTGTCTTTTGAGGGTCTCAAGCCCGTGTTTATCTGGAAAAGTTCTAGTTAGCAACCAAAACTTGTCAATTTAACTCAGTAAGACAGCCTGCTTGCAATATGTTTGTTTTACATATCAGTTTACACCCCTTAGCTTGGTGAGGATTGTTTTTGTTGTCACCGTAGGATAGCAAAGTCAACTCCAGACTTCGTATTGGAGTTTGACAAAAGTTAATCCGTCTATTTTCTTAGAAATAGACATTTTAATAAATGAATTCAGTCATCGATGCAGTAAGTTCAGAAAATTACAATAATTAGTTGAATTTCAATAGATTTTTTAAAAAATGAGATTGTCGGACGTTCAGATTTTAGTTTTAATGATTTTTTTTTATTTTTCATTGTAAATCTTTCGAACTGAACCAAATTTTTAAATATAACCGTCGGTATATGTTGGACAAAAACGTTTTTCTTCTACATCAGAATACTCTCCAATTATTATTCTTTCTGAATATCAAATGTTTATGGAAAATGAAAAAAAAATTTATGTGCGATTTAAACGGATCTTTGGTCACGTTAAAATCCGAGAGAATTCTTTGATCGTATGTCTCTGTGTCACGTTACAGAAGCCGTATTATTCCCTGGCTAAAAGCTAAGAGATACTTATCTTGCTAAATGTTGACATGGTTATGCAGAAAGTCTTCGGCTTTCTGGTATCTTTTATCATTTATCTATGCGATCGAAATTTTACATGTTAGCGATATTCTCGCGAGAATTCGGACTCTTGTTTTGTATTTTTGAAGATTAGTTCCGATAGCAATATAAAAATGAAAAAGAAAAGGAAAATGGATTTGAATCTGGTCTGTTAATGATTGGTTTCTTTGCTTTTTCAGGCCTGTGCTGCTCATATCTTTAGACGGTTTCCGTGCCGATTACACAAAGTACAACGTCACACCTGTCATCAATCGGTTGAGACAATGTGGAGTCCATACACCGTTTATGCGCTCTTCCTTCCCGTCGAAGACTTTTCCGAACCATTACACAATAGCCACAGTAATATAAACCACTTATTATCGTCTTTTAATTCTTATTTCTCATACTAGAATTTTCTGGAGGATTATGTTTGGGGCCCGAATGAAATTAAGTCTGCTCAGAGCCCACCTTTGTTTTTCTCAGCGTGCTTTACCATCTTCAATACACTTCTTTTTTCTTTCTTTTTTCTTTTCTTTGCTATTAGTCTTTCTTTCCTTTTCTTTTTTTACCTTCTTTTCCTTTCCTTCTTTATCTCTTTTCCCTTTCTTTCCTTTGTCTCCCTTCCCTTTCGTTAATTTCTTCCTTACTTTATCTCCTTTCCTTTTCTTTCTTCTTTTTCCTTCCACCCCTCTCTTTTTTTCTTTTCTTTCTACTCCTCTCTCTTCTACCCTTTCTTTCTCCCTGTAAGGATCGAACTCACTAAGTTAGCGAAGTGGCCAGCGAGACAAGCTTTACTGACCCTCACACCACAGCAAGCTACCAGGAATAATCGTTTATAGCTAAAGAGAATACCTGTTGTTTGTTGGGTGGGGTCGTTTGTTTGTTGTCGAGGTTTGGAGATGGGGGAAGGGCTTGCTTTCGTTGTAATCTGGAATGTCTATTGCTCCAGCTGGTCATTATAATTACTGATCAGTTTGGGGGGGTTGGGGGGGTTCTTTTGTCTTGAGAACGTCTGGACTTGCATCGACGAGGGTCATTCTGTAACCGAATCATCGAACGGCAAAGCTACATTTGAGGCCTGGATATTCCCCATCTAAACTTGCTTGTGGGGAAATATTCAGTAATGATTAATTTATGCTTTAGGGCTGAGGTCGAAGTTATGCATTAGCAATTGTCCACCTCTGCCAAAGAAGTTGAAAAGGCATATGTATTTGGTCACATCTTTGTTTTCATCAGTCCGTCCACCAGATATCCTGAAAGTACTCAATGGATTTCGATGAAGTTTTGAAAAAGGCTGGGCGATGGGATAAGGAAGAAGGATAAAATTTTGAGTGGATCTAGGAATTCTTTTTGGATTGAGAGATATTTTCAGATTTTTTTTCATTTTTCAGACACTTATGCATATGCTCCTGACTGTTCACATGATATCTCCAACAGTGCTTAATGGATATCAATGAAATGTCGTGAAAGAGTGTACTATAGTCTACGGAAGAAGTGATAACATTTTGGGGCGGATCCATGCGCAGTTACTTCCTCAGACAATGGTGCTGGCAGATACATGCGCTCTCTGAGTGCTTTCTAATTATAATAGTGTTTATAGAAGACTGATGGAAACGACAACGATATTTGCGAAGTATTAGGAAAATCCTAGAAGCATCTCTTAGGTTTGCGCAGTTCTCTATTGCTTGTGCAATCAGTCCACTATACTTCGTCAATTACAAGCTATGAAAATATGTTCCACAAGAACATATAAGGAACATCGGTCAGCATTTAAATACTACTTTTACTGGGAAATTTTCTAGGGGTTTCGTAAGATTAAAAAAAAAGGAATTCCTTGATACAAATTGCTGGAACCCAGACAAATTGTTACTGTGCAACAAGACAGTGAGTAACTGACTTGTTTGAATGATGAAATAAAGTTCTTCTATATGCAACGTTCTACCCAGACTATCACCTGTTTTACTCCATACAACCATCTTTGATTGGCAGTTCCATCGATTCCAAGAATTTCTCTCTCTCTCCCTTCCTCTCCACCCCCGTATATATATATATATATATATATATATATATATATATATATATATATATATATATATATATATATATATGTATATATATGTATGTATTAGTATAGGAATCCAATAAGTGTAAGAGGTAAGTAAGAAGTGATTAAAGAAAACCACGTTTGTTGGAGATTATTTTATATTTATTACCCTGCATATTAAGTAAAAAGGTTTTCTGTTCGTAGTTTTATTTCTTAGCTAACAGAAAATATTTCTCTTGATCGATTCGAAGGAGAATTCGGAAAAGAGAGAGAAAATACTTTATGAACATAGGTGAAATTGGTAACACACTGATATGGCTGAAAGCTTCCGCAGATCCGATATGCTTTTCAAGGCTGATCTTAATGGTTTGGAGTGTAATAGTCTCTATCACTGAAGCTGAGTTTATCACACAGTACGCAAAGAAGTGCTGTTAAAGACTTTTGATAGAAAACACCATTTAGCTAAAAGTTGGCATAATGTGACAGAAAGCCAAAGAAAATACTCTTAATAATGATGCAATGAATAAGAATAAGATATTTTCCAAAGAATGCTGGAATCTTTTATATCATTGCGAAGACATATATATATATATATATATATATATATATATATATATATATTCCACATGGTACATTTTAATACACACTCACACAGCACACACCACTGATGATGGGAAGAATCCCGAAACATGTATGGACTATTTACTTATAAGGATTAATAAACCTTACCACCAAACACTCCACTCCCGAGTCTGTCTCACTCTCTACAGTACACATTATATATATATATATATATATATATATATATATATATATATATAAAATGAATTTTAAAAAATTGTGTCATTCACAGACAGCTTCAGTGTTGCTATAGGCTATACAACGTCTCTTCCAATACCACGAGGTATGATCGAAATTTTCGCTTCAGGCCCAGGGGCAGACGATTTACCTCTGCCCTACACGGAAGTAGATGGCCAGTAGGACCGAACTAAGCGATATATATTTTACTTACGCATAATTCCTCCTCTACCAAAGAGCTCCATCCCAGAGTTGGAAGAGTGTTGCATTATAGCAGTAATATATATTGCCATCTTGTTTACATATGATTTTCTCTTATCGTAAGTCTTTGAAAGAATTGGATAAGATTTCTGTTTTTGCTTTTGTTTACCAAAGGGTTTGTATCCTGAGTCACATGGAATTCTGGGTAATTATATGTACGACATGTACAAGAACAAAGTCTTTACGATGGCAACAACAGATCCCTCCTGGTGGGGTGGTGAAACGGTGAGTAATTAAAGTGAACTTGAATTCTTTTTTAGATTTTTGTTTGTAACTGACATCCATAGTATTTGTCCGTAAATTCGAAGGTCTCTGATCTTGATAATGACCAGAAGAGTGGCCGAACGCGATAAATCAAAATGTTTAAAAATATTTACTGTATTCACTGGCAGGTAAACGAGAAAAGTTAATTTAGTTTTTCTGAACACTCCACTTTTGTGGTCTTTCATAAAATATGTACACGAAATTTTTTTCTGGTCAGAATGCATTGCATCGTTAAAAGCTGTCTTCTTTAACATGTTCGCTGTCAAGAATGAGATAACTCGTATTAACAAGTCTCAAGTCAAGAGCTACGGATAAGGTACCTCGTCTTCGAATTGAGTTTTATTCTTTTTTAACTTACTTTTGTTTAGGTTACATTCATTTGATATTCTGTTGTACTTATTAGTTAATTTGAATTAAAATTAGACAGTTTTAAACAGGCTATGAAGACTTCCTATTTTCTTAAATTTTCACGAAAAAAAACCGACCCAGGAGTGTCAATATTGAAAGAGTACTTGGCAGTGAAGTGGTTAACGTTTGAAAATATCCAGTTGTAAACCGTGAACATCAACAGATAACCCTTCGACTCAAATAGAATGGATACATAGTGCTAAAATATTCTTCAATTTAGAATATTGCAGACTTACGTGATAAATACGAAGGTTTTCATATATGCTATGAATTTCAGTTAAGCTCTCCTATTTATCCTTGACTGCAGATGGTGGGAGATGAAAGTGCTAAATAGAGCAGAAATATGCATCACTTTTTCAACTTCTATTTTGCATAAATATTCATACAACCGAATTATTATCGCCTCTTACGACCAGAAAGTAAGCTGTATTTCGGACTGCATCCTCAAGAATTTTTGAATAACAAACAGGTTGAAACCAATGAGAATAAATTTAATGTATGAAGGAAATGTTCCACGTTATTATCACACGAGGATCAAGATTTGCAGTTTAAAAAAAAAAAAGAAAGAAAAGATTATCGGATTCTGCAATGTCACCCATAAATCAGTAACCCTGACACTTGTTTAATACGAAGTTAATTTTCTTTTAAACCAAACGGCAAAATCTTGTAGCGAAATATTACGCACTCAAAACGGATATTATCAGTTATTATCTATGACCAAACTGTACACCATTGAAATTCTGTTGCAAAAATATGAATACTTTGCCGTCTAAAAATGAGTACATCGCTGCAGGGAAAATAGTTTTGATAACAGAAGTTCGATTTTACTGATTAATTAACTTTCTATAAAAAGGTGGCATTACGTGTTCATTAATAGGCGATACTGTATATGTATGTGTTGGAAAACCTGAGCTCGGGAGTTATCAGCCATGAAAGGGTCGTCATCAAATTATCATACATTTTACTACTGCACGAACGAGTTGGCGTCACGGATTAATTATTGATTACTGATAAGTCTGTAGATAGATAAATTTTGACAAAAGAATAATGTGCTGAAAGGGAGAAGTAGAACGTTACGCTACTCTGTAGATATGAACAAGTGTATTAATACAGAAATGGTTGTCGGAAAATACAATATACAAAACATGATACAATAAACACCGAATCAATAAATTCGCCTTATGGATGAAATTTTAGCTTTTTTTCTTTACAAAAGATGGATGAACACATAGATTCGAAATTGAACAAAAAAATAATTTGGTCTAAATAAGTATATTTAAAAAAAACTATTATTCACGATTAAAATTTTATGTTAAATGAATAAATTTCACCAATTAGATAATTTCCCTGATTCGGCAAATTATTTGTATTACGAAGTAATATTTATACAGTCAAACCATTTTTTCATTTGTCCAAAAATTTCAGATCTGGAAAACTGTTGCCAAGGCTGGTAAAGTGTCTGCATCTTATTTCTTCGTTGGTTCCAGTATTTCAGGTATGACTTTTTCTATACATGATTTAGCTTAGTCTAGCACACCGTTGGATACCCATTGAAATATGAACTTACAACAATAGTTTGCGAGACTAGCTTACTAAACATTGCTCCACAGTGAGACGCCCAATTTATTTACTAGGCCAAATGCCACATTAGTGAGACGCCCGGTGAAGATCAAGCTCACTCTGATGGCGATTTGGTCTGTGACTTAAGCTTGCAAACTATTGGGCCATAGTAGGTATTCTATGTGTAGATTTTAATACGATGTACGTATTATGCTCATTATCGTCATTATTATCAGATCGAGATACGAGTTAGAACAAGTATCAGAAGACCAAAAACCTAATCCTTATAAGGAATTCGAATTTCGGTTTCGGCTGCCATTTTCAACGCATTTTTTCTGGTAAGACTGTTTTATTATACATCTAATAACCCTATTTTATTAGTCAGTAGTAATTAGTGGCTATCTTTTCCCCTGACTTCTAGAACACGAATTACAGTTTAAGTTCAAAGACTTGGTAGAACAGCAAAATACAAATTTCGATGTTCAATCATCAGGCTTTTTTCCTCCCTGTGTATTTATAGATGGATGTATGACGCGGCAAACCTGTACATATAGAAAGGGACAACAAAAGAGATCATCTTGAATGTATGTGTGAGTACGTGAGTGTATGTGTCTTTATTGGAGGTATTTGTAAGTTATACGTATATATATATATATGTGTAAGTTTTATATATATATATATATATATATATATATATATATATATATATAATGTAGTATATATATGATATAGTATATCACACAATGCAAATCAGGGATGCAATATAATGATATAATACAATGCAATATCCTATGTAAAATGGTTTATTTCCAAAAGTGCTCGATATATTCAATTATAAACATTAAGTTGAATTAGGGTAGGGCTTAAAATATAATGGAGTAAGGATTCGCTACACAAGCACGTTTATGTTTCTGCCCTGTTTGTGCTTCTTCAAGCGAATGATTCAGTTTATTTCTGATTCTTATTCACGACATTTGAGGTCTTTTTTCTAGGTAGTAGGATCTTCCTTTCATTCTATTTATATACTATCTATATATTTTTGATTATCGATTGGCCATTGTTTGCTGTATTTTTGTTTTATTTCATAGGTATGTATGTCTGTTGGTAGTTATAAGTTACAAACCAGGGAGATATGCTGCAGATGTTTTCGTTATCAGTGTTTGGTTGATCCATCAGATTTTTTGTGGTATGTTTCCTCTCTGAGAGTATTTTATTCTCACTTATATTTATTTCCCAATGTTAGTGTTCCCTTTTACATGACTTTAATGGGTTATTTGATTATATTGATTGGGTTTGGTCTATTTCCTCATGTCTGTGATAATTATGTTTATTGGATGATACTTTAAGGTGGCTGTGTGAATAAGATATCTATGGTAGTCATTTTAGCATATATATATGTGGGTTATTGAGTTATCTTTGTTCATAGAAATTTTTAGCTATGCCAGCATTTTTTGTTTTGATTTGTGTTTTTTTAATAATACTGTTTTTGGGGGGGGGTCCATTGGTAAGTGAGGATTGTAATTTGATTTATTTATGCTTTTTTCGTTTGTCTTATATCTAATCACTTTATTGTTATGTTTTGTTATGAATTCATAAAAATTGACCCCACAACTATAGCTAATTTTCAGTTTAATTTTGTTAAAACAAAGTGGGTTGCTCGGAGGGAAGTGTTTTTCTATTAGTTCGATGAATATTTTTCGTGAGTTAGTTTCTACTTGTGGGTTAAATGGAGGTGTATACCAGATGATTTTCCTACCTCTTCTTTTTGTTGTTGTTGTTGCTATGTTTTACTCAATTGGATTTAACTTTTTCATCATATTTAAAGCTAGTTTAGGTCAAATTGCTGTACTTTAGGGTTTTAGTATATTCATTTCTAACATTGTTGAATATTGTTTCATTTGAGGAATCATTGATTTGAGGATCTTTTTAATGATTTTGTTTTGGTGGTTAGAATTTGAATTAATATATGTAATTACAGATTTTTTTTTCTATGTGGTTTAAGGATTTTATTATTCAAATTAGAAGCATCATCGGAAAAAAATGAAGAATTTCAAGATTAGCCTTGATTTCAATTTTAAAATTCAGTTTTTTCATTCCTTTTATGATGAATATTTTAATTTTTTCACACTTTTGCAAGTTGGTATTTTGTACAATTAGTAGGCTGTCGTCCCGGTACTGTCATATATTTTTAGAATCTAGTTCTCCGGTGAGGTTATATTATATTAAAGAAAGAAAGATCCAACCACCAAGAAAAATGGACCCTAAATGTCTTAAATAAGAATTTTAAAAAAACCTAATCAATCGTCTGAAGAAGCTCAAACAGGACAGAAACATGACTACATTATATATATATATATATATATATATATATATATATATATATATATATATATATATATATATATATATATATTCGATAATCAAACATCTGCAGCATCAAAATTTGAAGTCATGTAAAACATTCCATGTCGTTTTCCACCGGAAAACATCTATAATAGAATTTTTCAGAAATCCCAAAACATCTAGATTCTAGAGAAGCTTTTTATTTTCCCAAGAGTTTTTTTTTTTTAACTTTAAAAGGGGTTTAGTGGAGTACGGGTGCCATTTTTCAAGTCTATTCACAAAAAGTACGACCAGGAGCCCTGGAACATACAAAAAAGTACACGCGTATATTACAAAAAGATAGCACCTTCCACCATCCTTGATGGCTACGGTTGTTCACAGTCCAAATTCTGGTTGCTAATTTTACTTTTTGTCATCATTATATATATATATATATATATATATATATATATATATATATATATATATATATATATATATATATATAACCATCTGTGTAGCACTTGCTCAACGGTCTATAATGGATGACACTATGTGTGCTCCTCTTTCAAGATTTTATATTCTTTTTCAGGACAGAACGCAACCTATTATTATCCTTATTCTGGGTAAGTACGTAACGCCTAATATAATTCTCTCATTCAACATGACACATTTTGATGGATTAGGAAAATACTGAATCTCAATTTATCTGACCAATGAATACAGATCAAACTTGGATCAGTCTGACACAAGGCCTTCTTGTGGGGCACCCAGTGAGTATCATCAGTAACGTTGATGAGTGCGTTTATGCCAAAGTACATAAACATACCCTTCACGTCGGTTTGAATATCTACAATGAGACCGATCGTAGAATGATGGCCTGCATACCAATGACTGAACCTAATACAGATATCCCTAGCTTTTCCAGAGTTCGCTTCGCGCCACTATTTCGCTTTTACGAAGAGAGACGAAAAGCGAAAATTGTTTTGTTTTACAGCAAGCTGTTCGAGAGACATTGCATGCCTTTTTCTCTTCTTTCCTACATCCTATCTCCTATACCCCCAAACACCCCACCCTGACTACCCAGCACCATTCTTTGGTCTGGGAACACTAAAAAAGTAATCCAATAAAAATCAATGGCAATAGCGTTTTCGTGGTACGCTATTTCGGCCCACGAAATATTTTTATCATTTGAACGCTCTACTTTCGAATTTATGGAATCTAATTTAAATAATAACGCAGCAACGTCTTTTTTCGATAAAATGCACGAGACTAGTAACCATAGAAAAATAGATGCCTATTTAATTGCACGCCATCGAAGAACATTTACTATTGTAAAAATCAGTTGCCTTCATTGTCTGAAAAATCTTTTTCACTTTCAATCAACATGACAACCAATTAATTCACAATAAATTCTGATTCTACTTCTCAGTAAAAATTGTCCTTTTTTTTTTTCTTCCCAGTGAAACATCTTTTGAGAAACGCATTGATCAAAGTGTTGCGTGGCTCAAGCAAGGAATCCCGTTTGTCTCAATGTATTTTGAAGAACCGGATTTAACAGGCCATAAGGAAGGTCCGTCATCGAAACAGGTCTGTGATAAAATAAGAAAATTTTCTTGTAAGACTACAAGCATAATAGGAAAAGGAATTGCCAGTCAAGGTTTTTTGTCTTATGATTTCTCTAGTTTAGACTACGTTTTGCAATCATTGTCTGTTGGTTCACTAGGACAAGGTGCAGTAGCTCTGTTGCTGCTCATATAGGCGGTGTGGGAAAGATAGTTCCAATAACTCATAAGGAGGAGAACTGGGTGTGTCGTTTGGTGAGGGGGAAACGTAGATCAGTTCAACTTTTCAAAATATGCCAGACGACATATAAGATCTCCCGTTTCTCCAAAAAATGGTTCAAAATGCAAATGTAACCTTTGCTGTCTAGTTTCACATTGGTCAGAGCTTGAGAAGGAGTTTATTTCATCATCATCATCATCATCATCATCATCATCATCATCATCATCATCATCATCATCCTTTTAGTGTCTGTCGTTGGACATAGACAATTCCTCTATCATGAGCGTCGCAGAGCAAGTACTTTCTGAATTTGTCTAGTTCATCGCACCATGATATATTCTGACAGCTATAATTTCGCATATGATCTCTGGAGATCCATGTCATGAGTCGTGATGTCCACCGATTCTCTGACATTCGTGCATTATGACTAGCCCGTTGCTATTTGAGTTTTTTAATGGTTTCTTTCATATCTCAGACTCCTACCTTTTATCTAATATAGTGTTGTCTTATGATTTCTGCATGTGAGGTTGAGCATGATTCTCTCATCAGTTATAGATAAATAAATGCCCTTTTCCTTCTAATTTATACCCTTGCTGAAATAGGGAGGGGCTTATATGTCACCAAATACCGTAAATTGTGTCATAAATAGAAGAATTATTTTGCTTTTCATATTCTATCTCCATTTCACATTGATAGCATAAATGTTTTTCATATTGTATTTTCCTTCTTCCTGAATCATTTGTTTCGATAAGCGGTGAGCCTATTTCTCTGAACGACACTTATGTCTCAAAATTATCCTCTTTTATCATTATTTTTTTTAGATGATCAACACTTTGCGTCTTGTCGACTCATACATCGGTCAACTTATGAATAAATTGTACGAAGAGGATTTACATAATTGTGTCAACATTATCATCTTGGCTGATCATGGTACGTCATTTTCGCACAACCACCCACTTTTCGTATAGGAACGATATAATTCATCCAATTATGATCCAACGCGCGTGTCATTTTTCTGTTTCTCCCGAAAGGAAACCAAAGCTTGCGTGTCTGACGCCAGGGAAAGCAGATCCACCTGCCTACCGAGATCGAAATACTTCAAATGCTCTCCGTTTGACAATACTTGTGCACTATTTTTATGAGAATATTGTCTTTCTTTTTCGTGACGTCCTTGAAAATAATTCATGGTGGTATTTGAAATATCATAATTATTTAGAGAATCGTATGAGGATGATGAAGAATGCGCGAATTTCTGAGATTTCAGATGATTACAACAGAAATCTAATTGACGCATTCAAAATGTTATTTGCAATGAAGTCCCTGATTACTAAGAACTTATACTTCTGAATCTCACAAGAATGTTATATATCAGTCATGAGAAATCTTTTTGATTTAATGGGCCTCATAAGATATTTTGATCTTCATGCATTCATTAAAAATGTGGATAGTATTACAGAAAGCGTACTTAACTTTTATTCTTGACAAACATAAGAATTACAATTATTATATAATTGATTTGTGAAGCCAAAAGAATAGTTATTTTGGAAAATAAATTTTAAAATTGACTCTCTGACACAAATTATGTGTGATTTCAAATCAATGCCAAAATCGGTCGCGGGTCACAAAACAACATTGACACGGGACCTTGGGTTGTCTATATATGTTACATATATATATATATATATATATATATATATATATATGCATAAGTGAATATATCGGTTAATTTCGTCCTACCTAGCGGAACTGGAAGGCATACTGGATAGTCTATAGCCACACTAAAGGGTTATTTAATTATATATATATATATATATATATATATATATATATATATATATATATATATATATATATACATACATATATATATACATATATATATATATATATATATATATATATATATATATATATATATATATATATATATATATATATATACATGGATGATTGTAAAAAAAATTCTATATCGGTGACGCTCAATTGTACTGTACTTATTCTATCATTTACTTGCAAAATCCTGGGAGTCAAAAAAGTACAAAATGAAGAATGAATAGTCTTTCAGTCTTTCGATTACAAAATTCTCAAGTGTTCCTTTCTCTTTCAGGCATGACAGATGTTAGGTGTGAACGGAGCATTGTTTTTTGGGATATAATCGACAAAGAAACGGCCACAAAAGAGATGTTCCTCTCTAAAAACGGGCAGGTCTCGAACAAGTACTGGCAAGAAAGAAGCGTGTTCAAGCGATTTCCGAAAGGAAAATGTAAGTTAACAAGATTGGCTACACCTACTACTATTCCGACTGAAGATGAAAACGGCTGTCTTTGTATTGTATACAAAATGATTTTTTTTTTTTAATTATACGAATATACTTTTTTGTATAAATGTATTTATTCAACAGAATGAAATGAGCTCCGGTGTATCTATAAGATAAATTTTCGTAGATTTATAAAACTTGTCAGTTAAGCTCAGTCGGTAAGATTTCAATTCATGGTAGGGGAAAATTAATTTCATATTGATGTATTTATTCATTAGATGAAATAAGCCCTTGTGTATTTCTAGCATACATTTTGAAAGATACGCATGACTGGTCAATTTAGCTTAGTCACCAAGACCAAGAGACACGACTTCCAATCAGTTGTTAGTTATTTCACGATAGGAAAATATTAATGTTTACTCCCCTAAATGTTTGTGCGGATTGTTGTTTTCCTTTTTCTATCCCGCACAGACACTTTTTGGCAAAGAGCCATAGTAAGTAAGTGCCCTTGCGCTGGCTACGTTTCTAAGTTTTTCCTTGTCTTGGAGTCCTTCGGTGCTTTTGCAGCACGTGAAGTTACCAACAAGCACCCGATGTGGCGTTGGTCATTTCAGCCTATTTGGCCCATAATTGACAGTAGGTTGGATTCATACCATTCCCAATAGCATTAGTACCAGTCTCAATCAGGTTTCGAACTCCGCTCGCTCAGTCCATTTTCTACGCTGTTAACCGATCAGCCTCCGGAAATCCAATGTAACATATGATTAAAATGACTGGAGAGCTCGCAAAAGGGAAATAAGTCGGATCCGTCCATTTCTAGAATCGTTAACCATCACTCCCTTTCGTCACTTGTTCATTATCAATGATGCCACTTGGGGTGAATAGGTAGTTCCACCCAGGGTGGTACTGTCTGAGGAATTAAAATTACCGTACAGGTATCCTCCACTTTTCGAAAGTTCATTTCACGAACTTGGAAACGTGGAAATAGCATTCAGGTTTTTGCAACGAGCCGTAATAGAGACAGCATGCACCTCCCTTTCTATCTCTCTCCTACATCCTTGTCTCCTGTACCTCCTAACATCACAACTTCTGACGACTCAGTCTAAAATACAAGCTTCAACTTTTTTTTAGGGAACGTTCTAAAACTCTCCCATTGATTTAATGGTATTTGTATTTTCGCTTTACAACATTTCGACTTCAGGTGTTCTCGACTCAAATAAAAGATGAAGTTTCTCATTATCAAATTGCTTCACCACTTCTAGTCCAGTAAAATGTGACTTGACCTTTCACTAATTCCAACAAAAATAAAATCAGCGGATTTTGTATCCTCAATATATTCTGAATGAAAGAAATAAAGTCTACAAAAATTGTATAAAGGGAAAACCATTAGATTCAAAATGGCCGCTATCGGTCCCAGTGACAATAATATATCTCGAGAACCAGGCATCGTATTGCTCAGGACTTTAAAAAAGTGCCGTGTCCAGTTTGAAGTTGTATATATGAGCGGCTCTCGAGAAAGTTGCAATTAATGGACAGAGGAAAAATTCCAGTAAGCCGTCCCTTACGAATTACTATCCAAATGAAAAGTCGTTTTTAGTCCGGTACCGATTTGGAATAAATTATGTAGGCTAAGGCATTTTAGAGTGAAATTTGTTCTGCAGCTGAAATAAGATAATTCAAGGGTGTTGATTCCGAATCTGCTGTTATGAGAGCTCATTCAAAAATAGAGCTAAAATTGTATTTGCTAAATCGTATGCCAGTGATTCTGAATGTGACGGCATAATTCCAGAATCACACACCATATCTCCATGAAATTTTCTGTGTGTACTAAGGGGGACCCAGGCATGTCTTTGACGAGTTAGTTTTAGAAAATCCTTATTTATTTCAAGCAAAGTACGACAAAAATTCAAATAATGCAAATAAATTGACATGACATACCATTGGGAAGAGAATAATATTGTCAGATTAATGTCGCTAGGGCGGATAAGGACCATTTTAAATTTCAGGATTTTCTTTTCACTAGACTTTTTCCCTCGTTCAGAAATATTGAGGATACAAAATCCGTGGTGTTTTGGAGGGATGTTTTTAGCAGTTAACCCATATTTTGGCGTGAAATGATTGGACTATTACTACTGCAGGGAAAAGAAGGGGAGAAGGCAATCACCTGAACGGGAATAATGAGCTTTTGATGCCCAGTCGTAGCTTCCGTGATCAAAGTCACGTAATCTAAACGTGTACTGAAGTGACGTTACTAGTTTATAGGTATTACTCTCATTCTGCAAAGTTTAGATAATCACAAAAGTCTCATAAGAATGAATGAACATTTCGATATTTGCTAAGCTTACCCTAATATGGCTTGAAGGGAAACGATGAAACTCTTGTGTAAGAACGAAACATTAACGTTAGCTTCAAATGGTCTGTGTGTCTCTCTATCACTTTTGATAGAAACCATCAACCAAAACTGTCAACAAAAGTGTCAACATAGGTTTCTTCAGTTTTTAAGTTAGTCTTGCTAGGTGACTGCTTATGTATGGGTCTATCGTGTGTACAGATCGCAGTAATGGAGTCCTGAAAATCAAGACATTTGCTGCTTATTTTGTCTAGGGAAAATTTTCTTCTTCCTTTTTGAAACCCAGGTTTTTAATGGGGGGAATACAATTTATGATGTAATTTTATGCTAAATTGGTTCCAATTTGTATTCCCTCTTGTTTTTGTTTTTTAATACGAACCTTTTTAGTGATCACTACACAACAAAAGATGAGAGAAGTAACTCATTCATTGATCGTCCAGCCTTTTTTCAATTGATCGTCCCCAACACGGCATGCTACCAAAAGACGTTGATCATGTGACGGTTCTTATTGAATGACTAACCAGACCTGTTTATTTTTTTCATTTTTGGGGGAACAGATGCCATTTCCACGTCGGAACTAATGTCCAAGCTTGAATGCAGCAGTCAGCATATGAGAGTATACCAGAAAGAATTCTTACCGAAAAGACTTCACTTCACCAAGCACAAAAGACTTGAAGATATTCAGCTTCTAATCGATGATAGATGGTACTTACACAGGTATCTATCAATAGGATGCAAATACTAAACAGGAAATCGTACCACTTTATTCTGTATTTGCCGTGTCAACTAGAGGTGTAACTGAAATGGAAGGGGAGAAGCTATTTGAAAAACCTCCCTGCCTCCCAAGTGAGATGGGGGACACAAAAAGCTTTGAATTTCACCCACTTAATTTCCACTGACATATACAATAACAAAGATATATTTGTACATATATGAATCATATAGATATTAATTCTGCCATTGTGTGGGGGGTCACCAATTGATAGCAAGTATCTATATATTGTGATCTTTCCCTTCCTATCGAATCTCTCTAAATATTGGAGGTGGGGCCCAAGGAGCCAAGCACCCCAGAAACTGAAATCTCCTGCTATCTCTAGCTACGCCACCCGTGACACTACTTGATAAGATGTGGTTTGGATTTCATTTCCCACGTACTGTCACTGATAGTTGATATACAATGAAGGCAAACACAAGGCTCCAATAGTTAGGTGTCAAGTAAAATCAGCCATTGTTTGCTGGACTCGTTTGTTGATCGATGTTCCCACTAATAATTTGCAAATTAATAATGTTAACTACTCTATTATGATCATTTACTAGTTATCTCCCTTTAAAACGTTTCATTATTGGGACGAGCGTGGACGCTTACCCCTACATTATTATTATTATTATTATTATTATTATTATTATTATTATTATTATTATTAACAATTTCACACCATTTGCCTAGTGGTTACTGCTGGAGGTTGAGTGACAGCAAGTCTCTTCAAGTCTCCAACCCTCCTCTCGACACTCTCATAGTCCACAGCAGTGCTGTGGTTTACAGTTTCACACCAGTTGCACGGTGGTTATCGCTGAAAGCTGAGTGACAGTAAGTCTCCTCAGATCTTCAGCCCTCCTCTGATCTCATCTCTCCCTCACCTATCACAGCAGTGCTATGGTTCGTACCTCCACCATCATATTATTATTATTATTATCATTATTATTATTATTATTAACGTTACAAATTATATGGGATTTTTAAGCATTTTCAAATTTTATTGATGCCTTAATTCAATATAAATAGAATACAAAAAGACAAGCAAGTTAACTGAATAAGAGTTTTAATATTCGGTAGATTGTTCATACGATCTACAGTTGAATTAATTCAATTGTCTTTTTCATTCTTTAAATTCAGAAAAAGCTTGTATTGTCGAGCAGGAGGCAATCATGGATACGACAACCGCTTCAAAAGTATGAATGTAAGTCACAAAGAAATACTTTCCCATGATTTAATCTGCGTATATGTATAACACTGAATATGGATGATGAGGCAATTATATTAAATTTTCCAGTATCCAACTGCAGGAATATTCAGCTGGTATATATGGCGAGCAGTGTGATTTTTGCTGTTTGTTTCTCATTCTTAACAATGAGCTCTTCCACAGGTAACAATTTTGTTGATGAAAATATATCCTACCAACCAATGATACATCGGACTCGTCCACTTAGTTTTGGTTACATATCTTTACGTTAGGGTCATTATTAATGTATCGAAACCAAACAAACAAAGGGAAATAATTGAGCTGACATCAATTATCAGCAGCAGCCTATGTTATATATCCTCACCTTAGATCATTTAGTTATAAGATTAGTTTATTCTGGTAGCGTGCTAACTATACTAGTAATCGACTCCAAAATTAGCATACGTCCGATCACGGCTGAAAGGATATCATGCAAAAAATGCCTCTGCCTCGGAAGCAGCTGACGAGATATCTGGCCCTGGAAAACATTGCGTTTTGCTAAGCTTACCTTAGACTAGCGCAAAGCTATTTTGAATAGAATCGAACTTGTAACCCCAGCAAATATGGCCTGCAAGACTAGCATGCTAATAATCGTGCTAAAGTCAGTACTCGTTTTTTATAAAACTTTGTCCGGCTCAAGGTCACAATTGTGGGTCACCAAGTGGGGATCGAACTCACTACACCAACAGAAATGCACATACATAGACAAATTGGCAACATTGGGTCTCAAATTCTTGTTTTGGCAGAGCAAAAATTCATCGAGCAATGCCATTTTTTTGGCAATTTTTGCTTATTTTTAGCAATTTCTAAAGACAAATATTGTCGTTTTTAGCCATTGAAATGTGTTAATGATAGCACTGTTTGTTGGATTTTTGCACTGCCTAAACAAGAATTTTTGACTCAATATTGCCAATTTAGCGCTTTTCACGCTAAATTGGCAACACTCGGTCTCAAACTGTAAACTTTTTGGCCTTTTCAACTCTTTTCCAAAGTTGATTCAGGGGGGCGAATTTTTTTCGAGTTGGCAACGTTGCCTGGAGCCTTCGAAAATGTCTACCTGGCTCTTTTGCTGTTATTGAGAGAGGGTTTGATATTCGTTCATGTATTAAATGCACAGCCTTGTGCTAAAATTTGCCTCGTCCAAAAACTTTCTCTACATAAAGTGTTTTCTTCTTTCTTTTTCCAAATCTATCTTTCAGCCACTCGTTTTCTATTGGTCTTACACTTGAGCTGTGTTTACTTCATAAATGTTCTCAGATAAACAATCCTGAAAATGGCTTCGCGTGGGTGGGTTCAAACATGGTACAGCAAGCATAATACACATAAAAATTGCTGTACATTTTCGGGACCAAAAAACACTTGATTTCTTAGATGAGACATATCATTGTTATAAATTTTTTTTCAGTTTTTAAGATGGTCTGTCTGACTGGCTGATTGTCTATTTATTTATCTATGTATGTGAAATAAGGGGAGACAGTTTAGGTACTGAGTTTTTGCTCTGACCGAATTATTTACGGTAGTGAGTGAAAGTACGACGATGATCAGAAAATCAAGAAATGAGCCCTCACACCCATTTCCATTGGAGCACCTATGTAGCCTAGGTCTGTGCTAACTGATTGATTGAATGTATCGCGCGTACAGACCACACTGATAAAGCTAGAGGGCTGAAAATTTAAACATTCACTCCTTATTACATCTAGAAAAAAAAGTTTTTAATCCCCTATAGATTTTTAATGTAGGATTCGATTTACAATATAAGTTTAAGCTAAATAGGTCCCTTTGTGTCCGGCAGCATTCGTACTTGCTTTTTTAAAATTTTGACTTTTTTTTAGTGATCACTGCCCAACAAAAGACGAGATGAGTAACTTATCCATTGATCACCGCTTGTTCCATCATTTTAATTGATCACCCCAACAGAACGTTGGTCACATTACGGTTTCTTTTGAATGATCATCCATACCTGATATTGATTTTAAGTAATTTATCATTGATCGCATGGGCGTGTTGTCGTTTTACACCTCGTAATAATAGACATGATAGTGTTCTGCCATCCGAGTGTCTTAAATAAAGCATTGTCATTGTTATTCATTTTATTTCTGTATCTTATTTTTGTTGCTTTCTTAGAATAACGCTTAAATCGCCTTCCATTCAACGACCGTCATGCTAGCACCATGGATCAGATGTAAAGTAGCTCCCGACGAGATTGCAACTCGTCTCCCGTATCTTCGGGAGCCAATCTGACATGGACGATCCTCTTCACGATAAAAAAAAATACAATAAAAATAAGTCAAGAAATCAATAAAATTCTTTTCTCAACATTTCATCATTTTAGGCTCTGTTTCTGGCTTACGGTCCTGATTTCAAGCAGCAAATTGAAATTGAGCCGTTCCAAAATATAGAAATTTACAATTTACTTACCGGTGGGTCTCAATCTCCTTTTTTCCTTTCTTTTTTGTTATTGTCATAAATCTAATCGTAACTCGCCATAGCAGTCAATAAGTGAACAACCATAGTGCCAAAATTTGAAGTCATGTAAAAAAAATTCCATTGAAAAATAGATATGGTTAGAATGAATTTTATTTATGTCATCACTGGCGTTTTCTACCGGAAAGCATCTAGAAAAGAGTAAAAAAACATCTAGAAATATCTAAATTCTGGAGCATCTAGATGTTATTAGTAAACCAGTCAAAATGATGCCTTTTTCCAAAAAAATTTTTTAAAAAAATTTCAAGAAGCAGGTTTAGCGGAATACTGATGTCAATTCTCAAGCTTGTAAATGCAATGTATGACCAGGAGCACAGGAACACACACTCACACCAACAAACAAGTACACACACTTAGAGAGAAACTTTCACCATCTTTGATGGCAACGGTCGTTCAATTGAGGAAATCTGTGCGAGTGTGTGTGTGTGTGTATGTGTGCACTGCAATTATTCGACAGCTGGACATTGTACGGCGTTGACATTCGCCAGATATATTGGTCAACACAAAAAGGAGTGCAGTGAAGTTTCATTTTATTTTGTTACTTTTCATCGTAACGCTTAGGTTGTCCTTACAGTCTACGACCCTGTGATAATTTCAATAAGATAAGAGTAATTTTATTTGTGGAGAAGCGAGGTTTGTAATGGAACCGGCAAACTGAGTTCAAATTCTGGCTCAGTGAGTTATGTGCTCACTTAGCACTGATGTATTTAAAAAGGCCTGAAACCACCTTTCCCAATAAGTCATGTTAGGGCTTACTCACAGCCACCGGTACGATGTAACTCAATACAACCTTGGTATTGACAAGGAAGATACTTGCTCTGAGAAATACTATGAAGGGCCCAGCATGGTGCCCCCAACGATCTACAAGGTCATGTGACGATTTGATTTGATTTTGAAATACTTATGTCAACACTCAGATCATAATTTCACAATCGTCAGTAAGCAGCTCAGATTGGAAATTAAAGAAAATCCCCCAGTGCGGCACAAGCTCACATCTTTTATTATCGAAGGCCAGTCTTTCCGTGGCATCTGCCTTGCCGAATAAACTACGAAGGCCATCTGGTTACAGAAATTAAAATCTTACTATTCAACCACTTTTCATCTTTCCCGAACTCCTGATGCACCAATATCTTCTTCGTTTACATAACTGTATAGTATTATAATATCATTCGAATTTTTTTGATGAAGTACCGTCAATCAATAATTCTTGGTTAGTATTTCTCTCATGTTAATTTCATCCTTCGAGAATTTGCGATGAAATTAAGAGGAAAGAAATTCTAGTAAGGTGATAATGACTGATGAAAATATAGCTTTGGGTGTTGAATTTAGGCATTCCTATGGTGCACTAATCAATGATAAACCTTTTGTTAATTAATTCTTGACTGTCTGCAAAAATGTTCTTTTGAGTTACCTTCGTCCTTTATGCTAAAAGAATATCTGATAGACTGCAACTATCACGTTGATTTATACAAAATGTTTGATGTTCTTGTTGGACTAGACATGCTGAATATCGTGGGTGCCCCAAACAACGGAACGAAGGGTCGTCTGCATCACCTATTGAAAAATCCACCAGCAGAACCTTCGCGACAGTCAGTTGGTCAATACGAATATGTTGGCTTTAACATGACACGGGGCGACTTGGCTCTTTTCATCCACGAACACAGATGCTTGGATTTTAACCCAACAGATGAAGAGGTAAGAAATTATGAGAATCGTTTTCTTTTTAACCTTCAATTTGCCTTAGTTTTTTTTATCTCTTATTATATTTAGAAAATTCATCTCAAACCACGTTAGTTCTCTAAAGCAACGACCAAATAACGTTGGATTCGCCGCTTCTCGTACAATCACCGAAGCAACGTCGAGCCTGATTAGTGCCTTGATGGGTGACCGTCTGGAAATACCAGTTGCCGTAAGCAGCTTAGGATCATTTAAGGAGCATGCTGTAGCGAGCCCGTTAATCCTCATAAAGAGAAAACTGATCACTACACTACGCTCAATAACAGAAGTCAAATCCCTCTCGACTATCCATTGGTTGCGAGCAACAAGAAATGAATTATATCCACTCTAATAACCAAAATGGAAATGAATTCAGTCTCGTTTTGTACTTATATCTGATCATATTGGGGTGTCCATCGGCTGACAATTGTTCACCGCAGACGCCTTTGCTAATGTCGGGACTTTGATACTCACTGGTGTAATGCAGCCTAGAGCAAGACTAAATAGACAGTGGGCGCCGATTGTATGATTAGCTAACACGCCTGGCAGATCATTTTGCAAAAGTAAGTTCGATCATCACTTGGTGTCTCACTCCTATGGCCCTGTGCCAGACTAAGCTAAACCCAACAAATATCCATTGAAGACTTCGTTGGAGAGCAATGGTTAGAAAGCTTGTTTCGTAGACTATTACTATCGTTATGAGTTCTATCCTCACTGTGCGTCGTAGTATTGTGGCCATCCACCAGACTGAGCTAGACTTGGTAAATTGCTATATTCAATCATACTCGTCTATGTCATAGAATTTGAGCTGTGAGAATATAGCCTCTGATTACTCCATCAATCGAGTGCTTTATCTCCCTCTCTCTTATTCACAATGTTATCTTACAATGTTTTCCTGTAACAAGTACAACAAAAACAGTTCTCACCAAATTTAGGAGAATGAACTTTTCCCAATCATGATTTAAAGTTAGGATCATGGAGGCAGCTCTCTTACCAGCTGAGCTAAATTGAAAACTTATATCTACCTACGTATTTATTTCACATATATACAATACAAAAGTTGTAGTAATCATCTTCAGTCGGACAAGAGAGTTTTACCCGGCAGCAGCCAGGCATGTTCGAATGGGGGGGGGGGCATAATATACTTCGTGGTTGCTTTAAAGAAAATCTACAACCAATGAAAGCAAGAATTAGGTTGTTATACTAGCTTTCAGATCAGCAAGAAAAAATCTCCCTTTCGTGATTATTCAGTTTTTGACGAATTGATCCATAAGAGCGTCGATCGTGACAAGCGTATTGGTAGTATGATGCTGAAATAATATGATTATATATAAGGGATAGTTACTCTGTAATAATGCAATTACGTATATATGATTATCATTGTACTGTGATTATATGATTGTCTAAAATAAATAGTATTATACTTATAAAAAATATGCATATTCATTATTATACAGTAGTAGTAGTAGTAGTAGTAGTGTTGATGATGGGCTGCATCTGGTTGGTCCCCTTTTCTGCCACGGTGCTGGCTATGGCTGTTCAGTCCAAATCATGAGTGGCTATCCGTGCTACGCTTGGAGCAAACAAATGAAGATTCCACTGTAGGTCTTTGATACCTTTTCTGTCTCTCTTCTCTTGCAGCATGGAGATGCCTTTTTCCTCGGTTTGGTATACGCCTTTTTTAAATGATTGTCTCCGGGCGTTACGGTGCCTAGCTGTCTCCTCCGAGCTATGGGGTAGATACCTGCCTGATTCATATCGCGCTTGCAGTCGTCTTTTTAACGCATGCCTGGGTAATCAGTGGTTCTGGAGCCTGAAGACAATTGGCCATAGACGATCATCCTATGTACATGTTCGAGCCACCTTGGGTGCCGCTTGCTCAACATGGTAAATAAGCCGATGGTCTGGGCATGCACCAAGACCTCTGTGTCAGGGATTCTTTTCTCCTAGGTTATGCCCAAAATGCAGAGGGGGCAACATAGCTGTTTAATTGTCTCTTTTGTTTGGTGTATGTTGTCTAGGCCTCACTGTCGTAGAATAGTGTGCTGATAAAATAGGCCTGATATTCTTGGGGTTTAGTTTTTGTGGCTAGGTACGGGTTGCTGGTGATTGTAGAACCAAGATATGTGAAGTAGTCAATACACTCGAGGATCTTGTTGTCAATGGAGATGGAAGGTATGATTCTACTTCTTGTCCCATGACGTTGGTCTTTTTGATACTGATGGTAAGACCAAACGTTCTGCAAACATTTGGCATCCTGTTAATCTGTTCCTAAAGACCAGACTGGGGCGTCAACGCAGTGTCATCTACAGAAAGCATTTCTCTCAGTGGTACAGTGGTGAGTTTGGCCTTTAATTTCAAACGAGCAAGAGTGAATAGTTTTCTGTTGGATCTGGTGTGAGGGTAGATGCCTTCAGAGGAAGTGCCGAATGTAAATAGCAATACAAAGACAAAAAAATCCCAAATAGGTTTCGTGCGAAGACACAGCCCTACTTTCTTCGGATTCTGAAGATTAAACCATCCCAGTACACTGTGTTGTGTGTTATCATGGAAAGATTTGATGTTCAGTAGCATCGAACGCTTTGGTTAAGTCTACGAACGCGAGGTACAGGGGTTTTCCCTGCTCTCGGCACTCCTTCTCTGGCTGTCTGGATCATGCAAAAATCCTATCCACAGTGAACCTCTTTACACTGAAGCCACATTGTGATTCAGGGTAGATACGCTCCGCTAGACGCTGTAGTGTTATCACTGATTATCTGTATCTTACGTCAAGTGACGATTTCGCCATTTTGGGGCACGAGGTGCGCTATTTTCTCGATTGGGGCGCCTATTGCTCGTTTGATCCACTCCTACATGGCTCCAGTGTTCCCCGAGTTAGATGCAGCATGAATTTTTACCTAGTAGCTGTTGGAATACATACGTACTGTTTGCTGGACCTTGCCCTTGGCCTCACTTGAAGCTTTCAAATTCCGTGATGATGGATTTTCTTTGTATTAGATGTAAGCAGTTCGCTTTGGCTCAATGGTGGTGTCCGTTTCTGCAGTGTTTGCCTCGAACCAGTCAACATTTTTTTCTCTTGCCATATGTTGCAAGAGCTTGGTCATATATGATACCCGTAGTGATTTCCACGTGTCCCCAGCACTTTTATGGTACACGTTGGGGAGCGGCTGCTCAAGTGAGATGAGCAACTGTAGGGCGTTGGTTGGAACAGAAGAGTGAATAGACCGTTTGAACTTGCTGAGAAAGAACGAATGGTCGGCGTCGAAATATATATGTCAAGTGACTTTAAATAGTTCTTAAAAGCCACTGAAGAAGTCTTTTTCAAGTGAATACACATCAATCATTATTATATCGTAATAATATAATTATGTATACATTATAAAGTAATAATACGATTATATACATACATAATTGATATCATACCGTAATGATATGATTATATATCTCTCTATATATATAATGATATAATGATACAATTATATATATATATATATATATATATATATATATATATATATATACATATATATATATATATATATATATATATATATACATAATTAATATTATGCAGTAATAATATATCTATATATTTGTTGTACTGTAATAATCCGATTGAATATATATATTAAACTATGATGATATAACTATCCAGATAATTTCATTATAATTATTTAGATAATAAATTATATTGATAATAATGATTGTAATCTATATCATAAAGTACTAAAGGATGTGTGTCTGTGTGTTTATACTCTAAGATGTCGAGAACTACACATCACAAAGCATAAACAAAAGCATGTCCGGAATCAGTAGGTCTCAAATCACCTACAGCGCATATCTTTTGGCCGAAAACAAGTCTGTCGAAAGATATTTTTTCTTCTTGTTCTCTTTAGTCTTGTTTTTGTTTTTTGTTTTTCATTTAGAATTTTCTCAAACTCTATTAGAATTAGATCCATGAAATCAAACTATTCGTACATTTTGAACCAGCATAATCAGGGCAATGTTTTTATCATTTATTTGTACGTAGAGACCGAATGGTCGAACGTACCCAGGAATTTTGCAAAAATTAGTAGTACAACGGTCATGTTTCAAACATTTACTTAAAACATCCTCACCTTTTATGTAATTATTCAAACATTATAGCAATTGTTATACATTATGTTATGCCCGGAGAAAGAAAACACTTGGAAGCAAATGATATTTTACAAAGATTTCATAAAATCTCCAGAAAGCATGCCGACCACCTTTTAAAACCTCAAAGACTGATTTTCCTGGAAATTGAAAATTCATTTGATTACTTTTAGCATTGATAGTTCGTATATCAAAGCAGACTATCGGATTTAAATAGTGCCCTTGTTAAATTAGGATTAGAGATAAGGTTAAAGCTTTTGCTCTCAGAAAAACATGTTTTATTGCCAATTTAAGGTTCGATTCCTCAAGAAATTCTGTCAGTTTGGCAGAAGGGCTGACAGAAAGAGAAATTCGCGTCGATGGTCACCTATGTCGAATGGAAAGTAATAGTGTAGTTTAGCATCATATCCCCATTGTAAATAGAACCCCCTCTTATAAAACATTTAAATATTTCCGTTGTCAAATCTGGCAAATTCCCGGTAAATTTGTACATCTAATAAATTGAAAACATGAAATTGAGAATAAAAGATTTTCTGCTCTGAGTTTCGAACTTTGGCATGTGCACGTTGCCTGGTTCTCAGTTTGAGGGTCAATCTTATAGTTAGGTTCCATTTCCCTGCTCCATAGGTGCCTATCGGGAGGATACATTGGTTGTATACCCTTCTTTTTAGGACTAATGGGATTTTCTTGTTCTTGTAAGTCGAGCTTGCTCAACCGAAAGCTTTTCAACCTGGTTTGATTCTTCGCTTGATTTCATTGTCCAACGTAGATGTTGTGGTCTACTTTCTCCAGCACTGCGTCTTCGATTTTGATCGTTGTTCTCGATATATTTGTTGTACATGACCTTTGTGTAGTTGAAGTTCATATGTAGACCAATTTTCGTGCTTTCTCCATTTAGTTCGTTTAGCAGCAATAAGAGATCATGAACAAAGAGGACGATATCTGAGGTCACTTAGGTATTTGCTGTCTACTCTGATTTCTTCATTTTCCCAGTCTAGGTTTCGGAAGATCATCTCAAGGTTGGCTGTGAGGGTTTGGTTGAGCTGGTATCTCTTTGTCTCACTCTTATCTCTAAATGAAAGGGTTCAGAGTCCGTGTGTAGCCTGATGGAGAACTGTTGTGTCGGTAGATGTGTTGCAGTACTCTGATGTATACTGGGTCTACACCTTGTTGTACAATTACGTCAATGACTTCAAGGATTTCCGATCAGTCGAAGGCCTATTTAAAATCAACAAATGCTACAGCGGGTGGCATTCTATATTCAGCTGTTTTTTCTTTCAGTTACTTTACTGAATGGAGATGGTGAATGAATGAGTTGCTTTTTCTGAAGCCAGCGTTTTGGTGGTTCGGTTGGTGATCACTTTGGTGAAGAGTTTGTAGATGCAGTTGAGTAGACTTATTGGCCTGTGATTGTTGAGGTCTTGTGCGTTTCCTTTTTTGTATAACAGCATTATGATTGCTGTATTCTAATTTCCTGGAACTTTACTTTGTTTGGGGACATAAGTTGAAAAGAATGGCTAGCTTTCTAGAGATGACTTTTCCAGCATTTTTGATGGTGATGTTATCGGATCCACAGGGCTTTCCTTTCTTGGTTTGATTAATGACATATAAAGTAAGGATGTTTTAAGAAAATTTTTCTAACGTGACCGTTGTACTACTAATGACACAAGCAAAAATCAGGAGCCACATCTTCGACGAGAGAAATAGATATTTTTGATTATTGTATAATCTAAAATGTATTGGTGTACGGATACCAACTAACTTTCAGTCATTTTGTATTGATACTCAGGTCAATTTGCTATACGCTTCGCTGGTCAATTCTCGCAAGGGAACGTCTCAAGAGAAAATTTCCTTTGGACTGCCTCTCCTGAAGAATAATATTTCTGTACAATTATTGAGACACAATTCTTACCTCACGGCTTACGACCCATCTCGAAGAACGCCTTTGTTTATTGTAGCTTCAAGGACATCGACTCAGGACTCGGTAAGCTTCCTCAAATTTTATCCGAATACCTTACTCATATCTTAAACAGCTATATTAGATTTCAATCATTTTTTACTGAATATTAACTCAGGCATTTGATCAATAGATTTTTCTATAAATTTGATATTGAATTTCATAATTGTATTCATTGACAATCCTTTAAATGGAGCAAAAGAATAAAACGAAACGAAACTTGAAATGAATGATTCGAGCTTTGAAAAAAATGAAGATCTGTCTTATACTATCGCAAAAGAATGGTGTATTTAAAAGGTAAAAATCGTTTGCTACCGAAACGAAGATAATTATTCTGTAGAGCGTCCAAACGGGATTTATCAAGAAAAAATGCTGTAATTAGAGGATTTATAATAAAACATAAAAGATGAAGATAAAAAATAAAAGGAAAACCGTGTCGAAGCAAACAGATGGAAAATCAATGAATCTCAATTTGAACTTCAGTTTGTTTTTCACAATGTCATGGTGAAAATTAAGTAATGATGCATAAGGCGTGTGCAAAAGTTTCCACAGCTCTTTTTTTTTTAAGAAGGACTGCATCCGTAGCTTGAAACTGATTTTTCGGTGGAAACCTTTGTACAGTAAATTAATCATTGGTATTTGATAAACAGTAAGTCTTAGCATGGATCGTTATGACAAAAACTCAGCTAGAGACTGTGACGAGGATGATTTTCGTAATATAATTAACGCGTATTGGGTTTGTGAGATGATGAAACGAAGTTTTCACCATTTAATAGACGAAAGGTATTGTTGAAGACGGCTAGTAAGAGAGATAGGGTTGTTTTAGTTGTTTCGAGGCAACTGACAGACATATTTTGAATATATATATATATATATATATATATATATAAACTCAAAATATCGTCTGTCAGTTGCCTTGAAACGACTCAAACATATACATGTATTATAAATTCATTATATTACTTTGAAACTCTATTTGAAACGATCTCCCCTTGATACATGGCGAAAATATCACTTGACCTAGACAGTAGGAAGAGTATAAGCTATCAATTGGGCTTCTGCAGGAATCGAACCTACGATCTATAGCCATTTTATTGTAGCAACGCTCTTAAACATTGAGCTTAACAGTCCACCAGTGAAGCGAATGTTCAAATGACTGTCACATGTCGAAATTCTCATATTGCTCATACACTGTCCATATCTACTCTTTTTGTTTCTCAACACAGACAATTATATCATTAATAAATAGATATATAATGCGATAGAAATAATTGTAAATGCGTTATATATATATATATATATATATATATATATATATATATATATATATATATATATATATATATACTTCGTTGGCCTCTCGCGACCAGAATCATTCATAATTATCGAAGCTTGGTTCCTGTGTATTCATCTTCCAGGCAGCACTTCCCCACTTAACTAAAAGGGTAGGGACAGGAGCAGGAGGTGATGTCTGTGTAAAAGCGGGTAAGATCAGGATGTTTATTAGAGATCCATGATACGAAGGTGTATGGGCTCCCCAATGAAAAAAAAACGTGTTGTGTCCATCTTCGCGCAGGGGACAAATTAATACCTTCTATCCAGGTGTAGGGTCCTTAAACAAGCTCAGCGCAGCGAAAACTCCATTGGGTCAACGAAGATTGTTTTTGTAAGTCGAGTTCTTACTGGTCAGAGAAATGGTGTGTTACGATGGAATTAAGGTAATAAAAGTGTTCTTTTTTATTTTGGAATCGACACTTCCTTCTCGACTCTGCCGAGTTAGGAAGTGGGGAATTAGTCGTAATTTATCAAAATTTTCTGCGCCAAATGTTTTCTTTATACAAGAAGGATTTTCATTAGGATTCACTTTTGCTACCATTCACGTTGATCTTAATTGCTATTGCTTTTCATCGTTACTAAACTTGGGCTGTGTGCTCTTGAGCAATGAATAAATGAATTAACAGCGCGGGTCGGGATAAAGAATAAATTCCAGTTGAGAATCGAACTCAAACCCCTCAATACAGGGGGCTGGCTTGCTGAACGTTCGACGGTTCTGATCTATAAACGACTGGAACTTGGTGGCAAGCACCTGTCCAATTTATCCACGATCTCCTGACTGCCATCTTTATTATCAATAGGTAATTCAGTTCAATTGAATTTTTTTCTTAGTTGAAGGAATACCATAAATTATCATTATCAATTGCTACTATTTACCTTCATCTTAATTGTCGCTGCTTTTTATGGCAAATGAACTCAGGCTGGGTACCTCTCGATAGTTAGTGAGTTAATCAACAGCGCGAGTCGTAATAAAGAAAAAGATCGTGTTAAGAATCGAATTCATAACTCTCTGTACCGCAGGGTGGTTCGCTTAACCCACGACTGTTCTTACCACTAAACTAAACGAAAGAAAGATTTGACTCTCTTCCAATGGATTTCTTTGAATTTTCGTTCTTCGAATTTCAAATTTACTTCCTTCATTTCTTCATTTACCCACGTGTATTCATTTCGCTCCTCGTTGAATTTTTGTTTGATTCACTTGTGTATTTCTTATCCCATTGGTTAATCTTAGATATCGTTATTTCAACTGTCAAACGCGAGAAGACGTTAGTTAACGTTTTCGCTCCTTCAACTGTTAAGTGACAGAAGACGTTAATTACGTACTGCCAACCCTTTATTAAATCTGCGCTCTGTCGAAATATTTAGACATTTTATTTCACTGTCAAACCTTTAAACTGAATTTTGCTTCATTTTTCCATCGTAACAAGACCAAAAGGAACAATCTTCACCAGAATGGGGTGCAAGTTCATTTGTAAAATCCTCATACCCTACCGTGATTTGAACTTCCGACCAACTGATTGCCACGAGGTTGTCTCACTGATTGAACTAAATCAGATCTTGGACATTGGCGAAAAATTATCGGACACATACGTACAGGCTCATTTCATTCTGATTGACGCATTTTACAAAAATATATCTTTTTGTATTTTTCTTCACTTATGATACATACAATACAAAATTTTCTGAAATCATCATCGGAATAGGAGTTGGACTGGAATATTTTTCATGTTTTGATTCTTTTTTTTCTCCCTTTTTTTTTTTTGTTTTAACTAAACGAGAATAAAAATATTCACTTTGCAGTTAGTCAACAACCCAAACACCGGAAATGGCTGCATGGCTGATCCCAGAATGCCTTTAGTTCAACTGAAATTCGACCAAAGAGAAAATGAAAGCACATGGCTGAATCTTGCTCCTACAGGTATGCTGGGACCCTTGCGCTGCTATCAAAAGTTACGCTTTATGATCTGTCCCGAAACAATTTTATTGATTCTATAAACATACAACGGATCTAGTCCACATAGATATGCATGGTAGTTATTCAACGTTATTCATCTGATATCAAGACGATGATGAAATTAAAAAACATTGATTTGTTTTTTGTGCATCGATAAGACTTTCGATATTCTGGGCGTGTATATTGTCATTCACAGGGTCAACGAAGTTCCTTTCATGAACCACAACATTATGTTGGTATATGTAGTTATTCATAATCTGAATGTTTTGGTATGACCTCACGACATTATTTGAAGAACAACATCTTCAAAATGAAACAAATTTGTGTCTTCTGCTTTCATCTTTTCCTTTTAATATCAGATGAATGCATTATATAGAACTACCTTATTTTAGATCTCTAAGACCGACCAAGAATTACATTAATCAATTTTTTAAAATCTTTATTTCAATGTCTTTTATTTTCTATATTGTCTTACCAAGCAATACGTTGTACAATTATATTTTGGGAGCCTTTGTGTGATTTTGAAATATATATATATATATATATATATATATATATATATATATATATATATATATATATATATATATATATATATATACCTTCTAGAATGCAATAGATGCAATTTACAATACATAGGCAAGTTCGAGTGTCAATTTAACATTAGACTCAACAATTACAGAAACAGAATTAGATCACAAAACAATCGCAGCTCACTCGCTAAAGAACTACACTTTCGAACATCCAGCCACAATTTTGCCATGGACGCTAGCTTTATTATCATTGAAAAAATAGAAAAAAATGCTCCTATGGACATAACTAAAATTCTAGAAAGACATGAGGATATGTGGATCGGCAAACTCAAAACTCTCTCCCGTAATAGACTTAACATCAAACCCTGATCACACTGATCTTTAAATCATAAACCTCCAACTAACAATAACCTCACATTCATATCTACCCCCCCCCCCGATACATCTAATTCAAAGTCACTCAGACCCATAACAACTGCCTTTGTCAGTCATCTCACTTGTACAAATTAGAGTCCAGATATTTTCGATGACCTGTAGAGTTAAAACCTATGTAGTTCCTTAACCTCATCACCCCTCCATTTACACTATCCCTAGCCAACCCACACAATCAAACATCAAAGCACTTCCCTCCAACCCAGACACCTTATGTCCTCTCCGAAACCCACTGCCGCTGCTAACACCACAGACTTCATCACTGGCTGATCTTTCTCTCACACAACAGGATGCCCCTAGCAGATGGGATACCATTTTTTGCTCACAAAGCAAAGCTCCTGATGGTTGACTCATGTTCCAGATCAAACTTATAACCTCTAAAAGTACACACACACACACACACACACACAGCACACACTACTGAAGATGGGAATACCTCCTGAAACATGTCTAGACCATTAATGAAAATATTTACAGATAAATAAACTTAACTTCCATACACTTTACTCCCGAGTCTGTCTCACTCTCTATAGTTCAAATTATACATATATATATATGTATATATATGTGTGTGTGTTTGTGTGTGTGTGTGTGTGTGTGTGTGCGCGTGTGTCTGTGTGTCTGTGTGTATGTGTGCGTGTATCAATAGCGAATGGTGCTTGGTATTTCATGTGTACTATGTACTACGGATGCACAAAAACAAAACAAAAATAGTGTCTGCGAGAAGCAGAGGACAGTAGAAGCCTTTTCCGAACAATGTTGGAAAGGTGGTCCCTATTGTAAATAGTAAAATGTCACGCCCTCGCTCATTCAAACAGTGAACAAATAAAAGAAATAAGAGAATTAATGAAAGAAAAACAAAATTTGTAATAGACACTATTATTAATTGATAATAATGTCTAATTCAAATTCTGTTTTCCATTAATTCTCTAATTTCTACAATTGGGATCACCTTCCTTATATCGAGCCAAAAAGGCTTCAACTGTCCATTGCTTTTTACAGACACTGAAATATCTTTTATGTTTTTGTGCATCCGTAGCACACAGCAAACTCAAGATAAAAAGCACCCAATGCCTCTTTGTTTTACATATATAGATAGATAGATATGATATGCCGATATGCTATGATACCTCAGGGAGCTGAACAACCCTACCATGAAAGTTATAGATCACCCTTAAGCAAGGTGCCTGTCCTCCCCTCTGTATTGGTATTAGGGTGTCATATATATATATATATATATCAAACCAGGGGTAGAAAGGACTTCCAGTTAGACCAGCGGGAGCGAGGAACCCCGACCTTTGTTAAGGTATGCGTCTAAGAGAAGGTCACTCTAATGTAAAACCTGCAATTTTAGCTAAGCCAGACATCTTGCTCCGGCTTGTCCTTGGCTATGATAGTGAGAATCGTTGCAGTGTTGTGCAAATGGTACTCGACTTGGAACCTTGCATAAGTATTGATGGTAATCAACATCTTGCGTCATGTATTCGTATCACGATCCGACAGCGATTATATATATATATATATATTTGTATGGTATTTAATTTGAATAATTCATAGCCATCAGACTTTCCATGGCCAGTAAGGATACCACGTATAAAGTTCCTTGACCCCCATTACCCCACCATCTGTACTATTCCCAACCTACCCACACAATATAATACCAAACCTCTACCCTACAACCCTGACATCATCTGGCCTCTCCAAGGCCTACTACTGCTGTTGCCATTATATCCTGCCTCGGACCAACCCAGACGGAACGAAGTTACATACATCATGATGACCCTGAAGGAATCCTCCCCCTTGATTCCCATTTTTGCTTTCTATGTAAAACATCAGATGGTAAATTTATTTTCAACCAAGATATTCTAAAAACTGAAACACACACACACATACACACACACTACACCACACCATACGCTACTGAATATGGGGAACCTCCCGAAACACCAATTAATTCATTTATGGATTAATTAATTAATTAATGAACAAAGTCTCCATACACTCTTACTCCAGAGTCTATTTCATGCCTTATTGTTCACACACACACACACACACACACATATGTACTCGTTGAGTTTTCACACTAGTATCAATTGGCATTTTTTATTGGAAATCAAGTGACAACAAATCCCCTTGGTATTGTAGCTGATTTGAGTGATGATATCCTCTGGACGACTTCAGTTTTCTCTCTTATTTCCAGTTTTTTCAATCACTTTGCAAGGTTGTTGAGGTCTATTGCAAGTACGCCGACAATGATGAGTACAACTGTCACCTTCATGTTCCATAATTCTCTTAGTTCTTGGTTCAACTTAAAAATCGTAGTCCCTCATACAGAGCTATTAGTATTACTTTCATTTCGCATCTCAGTGAATTACATTTGCATTCCTATAATTGCTGTTGTTTTTGCTTGTTGATTTACTAAAACTGAAGTAAGTAACGCCATTACGCTGACTACGTCTCCCACCATCCCTGCCCGGGCTACACCTATTACATTACAACTTATTCGCTTCGTTTGCGATGTGTAGTTAGACTTGAAGGCGTCACGCACCCGAAGTGGCGTCATCCAATTCCCCCATCGCTATTTTACTCGTAGCTGATGGGGAGAGATGGATTCTTACCTTTCCCTTGGGGAATTTATGCGAAGTGAACACAAACTGTCCCTGTAGGAATTTAAACTCGGCACGCCGAGTTCATTCTACGTGCTGTTAACCGCTCGGCTAACCCCTTATTTATCTATCCTGTTATATATTCACTGTTGAACAATTACGCCTATCTATATACCTACGAACTGTGATATCTTTTTCCAGATTCTGCCTCTCATGAAGACGAAATCACTTCTTATTTATCCACCAATTTCGTTCGCGTTTCAAAAGCTTTTAAAGAAGGTAAATAGCTTTCAAGTTTTTCTTCACTTTCTTTATTGACCAATGCTTCTTAAACTAATGAATGATTCACATAAAAGTGAAAGGAATTATTTGGGGGGATGAATGAAACGAGATGAGTAAAAGAATGGCGAATGACTTCATATACTCAGATATTTATATTTTTCAATACTTGAATAAAGTGATTTATATGGATAACGTTTACAATTAGAAAACGCAACAAGACTGATGTTTTCAAACTTTTCGTTTACTAGAAAAATTCCAATTCTTGAGATAATGTTTAGTCACACTTTTCTTTGTATGAATGATGAACGTTGTGGAGAACCATGCACGTCAAGAACCTGTAAAGATATTTTTTTTAATCGGATACATCGTTAGAAGTGATCGACGACTCAGCCTCAGAATAATTGCTGAAATGTTTTCCATCGATAAAGAGACGGTGCGGCAAATTTTGCGCGAAAATCTGTGTAATCTTTGCATTGGCGTATTTAAAACTATGGCGGTGATTAGAGCCTATTAGACGCAAAGACCGACCAAGGCTTAAATTCATCAATTGTTTTTAATCTTTATTTGAATGTTCAATAGAGGCTTCAGAAGTCATACGTGGGTTCTGAAAAGTAAGATCTTTCATTTTAAAAAGCATAATCAATATATTCATCAGAAATTAAAGGAATAATAAAATTAAACGTCTGTCTTTATGAGAAGGCAAACCATGAACTTGTCAAGGTACGTTGGAAACGGGATGCCAAACTGACGAATTCATCTGATTAAGACATGCGTTCAACTGCGTTAGTGGTTCACTGTATACAAGAGGATTTTTTCCTTCCGCCATATAACTTTCTTTACGTAATTTTCTCTTCCAGCTTGACTTTCATCGCTTAAATTCTGTCTTTAGGTTTCCGTTCTGTTTCCATGTCGGTCTGATTTACGCCGACTGACAATCGTGGTCATCAACTCTACTTTTGTGGTCCCATAAGCATTGACTCTAGTTAATCTATTAAGTCCTTCAATTCAGCAATTCCCTTCAAAGAATAAAGAAGAAAACAAAAATGATTTTGAGGATTATTGTGAGCTGCTTCTGCGATTCACTATTTTGGTGACAATGGCATTAATTTCTGATGAATGTGTTGTTTAATTATACGTTTTAATAAAAAAAAAGCTTGGCTGTGCTAGGGTTAAACTCCCTCGCTTCATTAAAATCTAAAAAGGTAAAGAAAAATCAGAATTCATTTTTTTCATACAATATTATTCCGAAACTACATTTCATTTATGAATACTTCCTGTAAAAACAGTTTGCAAACTATTGCAAAACAAGTCGACCTGAGTTGGGTTTTAGAAGTGGGAGTGAATTCGTCATCAGTTTCAGCGTACGTCACTAATCACGTTATTCGTGCATGACGTCATTTGTTTGGGGCCTGGTCATTGTCATCCGACATTCTTCATTGATGTTACATACAAAAATAAAATCAAAGCTCAATAGTAGGAGCTTAACAAAAATGCTGACTCAGCCTAATGGTTAATCTGCCCCTGGCCTCGAAGGCAAGGGAGTGAAAAAATATGGCACCCAGATGGATTTGATCCCAAGATCAACTGGTGTCCATCTGGACGCCTTACACTACTGCACTACAACAGCACTCTTTCTGTTTCCCCCTTCCTCTCTTTTTCATGTCTTAAACTTAAGTCTGAAGAATTCGCGATTATAGAGTCAACCCTAGGAGTTTGATAATATTACTTTCTAGAGCCTACGTATGACTTTCGAGGCCTCTGTATTGGTTAAATACCATCTTAGCTTTATGTGCGTCAGAGCAAAGATTACCAAAATCTGAATGTCACAGATGTTTGTGCCAATGTTATCCCAAAGGTTCTGAACCCTTAACACAATCTCTTGTGTCACTCGAACACATGTGCACGTGACATGCATTCTTCCCAACATAGATTTGCTCATTAAGTTTCTGTATTGAAGAGATTTAACTCTTTTGTTAAGATCGTCTCAAATGTTTACATTTTTAGAGATTATGATAAGAGAAAGATCCTGAGCAAGTCTTCTTCAGCTGCATTCGAAATCCCATCTGGCTCCATAAACAAGGAACAAAGGGAGATAATTCATTAGGTTTGCAAAAGATTTTAAAACTGAGATCAAGATTTTTTTTAAAAGAAAATTTTTCATCCAACAATTTTCTGTCCGATTATCGTGATGTCATAGGATTATCATAAGCACTAAACATACAAAGCGCTAACAAGTTTGTAAAAGTTTTATTGCTTTTTTTTTTTCTTGCAGTTTTCTGGATCGAAGCTTTGAAAGTGTTACAGAAATGGCGGACTTCATTTGCTACGTGTAGTTGGTTCGTGGGACCCGTTTATGATTACAACTTGGATGGTCTGGCCGATGACGATGATACAATAAAAAGGTATCATTCTACACTAACGTAACTCTTTATTCTGCAAACATCAGTTTGGTTCCTTCGTAGCTGAGCGACAAGTTTTTTTTTCTGAAAATCTTTGCCATCCCATAAATTGTCTCAGGTGTTGAAGGTTTGATCCATGGCAAAAAATATTTGTAAAGTGCCTATGTACGCATGCGCAGCTCTCTGTGTGTGTGCACACGTGCATGTGCGAATTGCATTTGATTAAGTGACCTAATAAAGTATTATTTATTATGATTATCAAAGTGAGCAAATAATTCAATTGATGTAAAAATTACCTGAAAAATGTGGAAAAAATATAGTTTCTGTAAAGCCGAATGGTCTCTTCTTTGTATTTGTCGAGTTATGAGCTTTTAAATTACATGTAAACATAGCTTTTGACTAACCTACAGAATGAAATACGTTCAATTTGTGAGCATTTCTTTCTTCATCATCTTTCATTTCTTGTATCATACTATTACGAATCATTTTTTATTTACATCTTTTTACTAGTGTCTCTATTAAGGCTGCCAGATGTCTTTTGTCACACAAGACCAAATTCATAAGGTCTTGGGATCAATTGAAGGAAATTCAGTACCAAAATAATCAAATATCTTAAAATCCATCATCAGACTGAGCTTGCAGGGAGAATTGATTAGATTACACATTTTCTCGTCTGTTGTTCATGTCATATCGTATCAATCATGCGTAAGGGTTTGTTATGTTTTCTTAATTTTCTCAGTGCCAAATCTTTATTTTCGAAACCAAACAGCTGAGTCAAGTACCAAATTTGCCCCATTTCGGTCTTGAAAAATACTGAATGGCAACACCAGTCTCCATTAGTAAATGAATTGTACGTTTTTTGAATAAATTGTTCGTTTTTTTCATCTGCAGGTTCACCAATGATAGTTTGCCAACTCATGTTTTCCTTGTAATTGTGGCTTACAAAAGCACAGACGAGATAGAAGAAACAATAGCTTATATTCTACCCAGCAATCAGCATCATTTTCCCAAATGTCGCGTGAGTAGAACGAATTACATAATGCAAAAATTAGTTGGATATCTTTTCAGATATTTGACACTCAGTGGAAATTTATGTTATCTACTAATTTCGTGTTTACATCCATCTAATACACACATTCGTATATACTTACATATTTTGTTTGATATTGCGATGTCATTACACAGAACTCCAATACTCTATAAGGACATAGAAGAAACAAGTTTGTTTGTTTGTTTGTTTGTTTGTCTAACTAGCCACAAGTATTGTTTAAAATGCTCGTCGGTGGTTTTTGTTAGAAAATAGTCCCACTCCACTTATTCATTTTTGCATTTAGAATGGCACATGTCTATTGTTTTTTAATTTGGGACATTTTTCTAAACCTTAAATCTCAGAATCTAGAATAGTGAGAAAGATCTAGTTTGAGCTTTTTCATATCTATTATTGCACATTGTCCGGTAGAGGAAAAAAGTGTCTAAGCTCATGAAGTGGGCCAGATCTTCGGTTATGGAAACTTGGTCTCCCGGAATTTTACAGGACTTCATTTCAGACCCAAAAGAACCTGTGACCAAAGTTAGAGCAAAATCGGAGATGGTCGAGTGGGGCACTTTTCCACTTGACATGGAATGAATCGTTAGACGAAACACATCCAGCCATATCTCGCAAACGTCATCATATACACCACCTTGTCCATACATAGACCCCCTGGTAGCAATGTACTCCATTCAGTCACTGTCAGAAGAATTCAAAGGATAAGCGGGCCATACAGACAGCATCAGGACAGTAGAATTCAAAAGTAGTTCCATTTTATTAAATTTCGCTGAGTCTTGCAAAACTCTACAAGTTTAGAACACCTAGTGAGGATCAAACTCACTTCAGTATAAATGACCCACTTAATTAACTCACAAAATATAACTCCATATAGACGCACTCTTGGTCTGCGAAACACTTGATTAAGATGCTCTCTTATTTCCAAGGGGAATAACTTGCTAGTCCACATAGTAGTTGTCTCCCTTAAGTTTTATTCAATCTTTCAGTGCAGCTTGAAAAAGTGTGTATTCACAGCCTCCGAATAAAACTCTCTATGAAAACTTGACCAATTTTTCAGAAAAAGAAACAATCGGAATATTTAGAAAATGTATTCTGGTTTCAAGGAGAAATAAAAAAAATCCTAATTTTGATAGATTTAAATGTCTATGGAAGGATTAACTAAAATGATATACACATACAATCATTTACTCTAATTGTATGTTGTTTTTTCTTTTTAACTCTTATGAAAAAAACGTACTCTTGGTTGGTAATTTTATTTTATAAAAATAGAAATAAGGGGAAGGTATCCCCACTTGGTACATCACAACAGATTGCTTGCAGTCTACATCTGTCCACATTAATAGTAGAGTAGCTTCCCCTCATTTTTTTTTTCATTCCAATTGCTCTTCTTATAAAAATCATATGCATTGAACTTCCAATTTACATAATAGAACTTTCCTGTCTTAATTCCTGAACACTGACAATCCCCTCTTCCATCATTTTGAATGCAAAACAAAGATTAAGTTCTAATATAAACAAATTTTAGATGAAAATGCAAAATTCCATACCTGATCAATTTTTTCCCTTCCACCAGAAATATCTAGTTAGTAGACAAAAATGACAAAAGCAAAGCGACAAGTGAAGTAGCAGGAAAGTCAGTGGGCAACAATAAGAAAAAACAAAACCTTACTTTCATATAACAGGTTAAAATGCAGTTGGTTAAATAAAACCACGATTTGTATAATTTCTTTACAGCCAGAATAGGCTATGACACTGATTCATTTTAACAATTATACTTATAAAGTGTTGATGTATACGTTTAATAAATCTTACCTTTATATCATTATTCACACAATTAGCAAATGTATACTCATCAATTTTTTAATCCCAGTTGGAAATGTAATATTAAAAATAAATTTGATGGATAAAATTTTTTAGAGCAATCCATTCCAGGTTCAAGAGGCATTCAGAGATTCCTATTACACTAATACAAGCCATTTACTAGTTGAAATCTTACAGGTTAGGAACTGGCTGCTTGGTGTCAATTAACTACTTGGCTCAACTAAAAGCAGTTACTACCTTTTTGCTCAGAAAGACAACTCAGAACTGATTTTACATCTTGCAACGATAAAAACAGAAACGAAATAAAAAGCACTGAGAGAGGACCTACCTCGGCCATTGTCACTAAAGGTCGGATAAAATCAATTCGCAAATAGTTATGATGCAGGGGTTGTAAATGGAAAGAATATACGGACCCTCAAATTTCATCGAGTACTTTTGGATATTATGTAGATACATAACTACAATGGAGGGGGGGGTTACAAGTAATGAAATAAAATCATAGATCCGTTCAAAAAATTTAATCACTTTTCCCAGAGCCAATTGGCCACCTTTGCACATTTCATTGGAATTCATTGAGAACATTCGGAGATACCATGCAGAAGAATAGGTAGACACAAGTGAATATATATATAACTCTTCCAACTTTGTTGACAGAGGGAAATAACCAGTTGTATTTTACTGTGGAGTGAATTTTTAAATCCAGTGTACGTGGGCAAAGTTTCTGTTTTTAACATCGGTGCCCACTGACTTTACCTCTACTCCACAGCCTAGTTTTGGTGATTCTCTCTCATAATAAGCATTAACTCTTAAATTCATGGAATGCTCAAAACAGGTCCTGAACAGTGGAGCTCTTCAATGAATAGAACATCTTTGAATGGAACCTCTTGCGAGTTGAATTATTTTTCAAAGTGCAATAGAAGTAACCCAGGTCAGAAGTTATTTCCCTTGTTTTAAGATAAATTTATACTTGAAAGAATCAAAGTGTTACTATTCCAAGTGATATGAAAATAATTTGAACATTCAATTTTCGGAAATTTTTTTTCCCTAAAATTTGTATAAGCAAGATTTAGAACCCCATCCATATGTTGTGCATTGAAAATCAGAAAGAGATTGACTGTCTGCAGAAATGAATGCAGATAGAATGAGGACTATTATATGTATACACTTTGAAATGTATTGCTGATGATTTTACTAAAGAAATGCATTTAAAATTAGGAAAACTGGTTTCATATTTATAAGCATTTTGCTCAAAGAAAAAAAAAAGATGGTGTAAAATAATATTAGAAGTGTGTCTCAACAGTAAATTTTGATCCATTCTCACTTGGTGAATGTGGGTCATGAAGTAGGAAGGTGAAAACCATTCACAAGGCTATGAATGAATGAAGCAGCAGAGCTTAGAAGTGGAAAGTTTCAACCTAAAAATTGTTCAAGCAAGTTTTGGCACTCCATCTGTATGCTGTGCATTCAAAGTTACCAAGAAATGGTTTGTCAGGCGCCAGGAATTATTGAAATGACAGAATGGAGCTATCATACAGAGAAATGCTTTGCTGATGATTTTACTATAGAAAAGCATTGCAAATCAAGAGAGAAAGCATTGTCAGTGGTCAGGAATATATGCAAGCAATACAGATAGAATAGCATATATATGTATAATACAAAGCCAAAATCTTTAAATTACAAAGGAGCCCGGCAGAAAATGGTTGAGAGACAATGACACTTAATTGTTTATAAGGACTACTTACTCTGGGACACCCGATATTTTTTTTTATTCAAACCATAAAAATCCTTAAGACATCAATAATTAGAAGCCAAAGAACCTGTATAATAATTTTTATTCTTATTGGCTCAGCAGTTCCAGAGTTCAATATTCTTTGAATGCTGACATAAGGTTTATTTACATATAAAATGTAAAACAATCGGATCAGCTGTAACTCACCGACTCCCAATTCCTGGGGTTTTGTCAACATTATATCCGAATTTCAGCAAAATCTGTCATGATTTGAGATTTCCCCAAATGTAATAACGTTTTGCTTATGGCTGATCTGATAATTTACATCTTATAACTCTGTTAAAATCTCTCCTGAAGCCTACATACAAAATTTTCATTGAAATATATTAAGGAATAACAAAGTTATCTAATCCAGAAAATGACACATCAATGATGCCAGACATCCATGATGATAGATAATGGCTGGCTTTTTTTCTGCTAAGGACAGAAATGTACATTGAACCTATTGCTGTCACTGATAAATATCCTTTTTGTTTATTGTTTCTTTAGAGAATGTCTCAACTGTTGCAAGATCACCAAGCACGAGTAAGGGATGTGGAGCTGTTGACCAATTTGGAATTCTTCCCCAAGGAGCCATTCCCAAGAGCCGTGATTCACAGAACATCAATGAGCAACCTTTGAATAGCCCAAAAGACTATACAACTAATTTTGTTCAGGAGACAAAATCAATTTTCTTATTGACAACAAAAGAAGAGATTGGGTTATATTGAAGTGGCTAACTTTAAACACAACAAAAATGCAAACATATTATACATAAAAATGAAAATTGAATATTGTTAAAACTATGGAATGGGCCAAGGGATTTGACTAGTGTTCCTTTCATCATACTTATAATGGTAGGATGGAGTGGGTGACTTAGCGACACCTAGATACTCTTTTGTCTCTTGAACAAAATGGATATCTAGATCAGTCTTTCTCAACCTGGGGTCCATGGAACTTCATACATGCATGAAAAAACCAATGGATATCAGCTTCATTCGAATTTGTTTTCATAACAAATACTGGTTCCCATCTTGATGACATTTGACATTAAGAGCACCAGAATTTTTGCCAATTGAAAAAGACCAGTAGCTGTCATTTTTTTTACAATCATTATAATTCTAAATTTTTTTTTTAAAGAAAAATTCCTAAAAAACTACTATCTCAGATAATATATTACAGTGCTTGTGATTAGGCTTCATCATTATTACAGTATTTATAATTAAAGTTCCAGATTTTCAATATTTTTCAATTTATATCATCAGCAGTTTCTGATTTATAATACACATACATTTTTCAACATACTAATGTGCTATTAGCTGTACACATATTTTAATGCAAGAATTCCTTGAGATATGAAAATTATTTCAAGGGTTCCTCCAATCTGAAAAGGTTGAGAAACACTGATCTACATAACGTCACAAGTAAATTTTTGCAATATTCCCAATACCAGAGCCTCCACCATGTATTTATGGATGTAATACTTGAAAAATTTTAATTGTACATTAATTTTACATTAAATTGTAACAAAACTGATATGTTATTATTATTCATTTTTGACTACTATTAAACTTCATCCCGATTATTCAGTTGCTTTTATCAAAAATCAATAATAATTTACAATATTTCATCTAATGAATAAATGATAAAAACTGATCTCAGTCCACCAAATTCAAGTGAAACCTGAGGATATCAAAGCAGAGAAGCTGGAGAACGGATCATAAAAAAAAAAAGAGGAAAGAAAATAAATCCTGAACAAGAAAACATTGAAAAAAATTTACTGGGCAGTACCAACAGATATTTAGATGAAAAAGCAAGGCAGACTGCGAAAGACAAAGAAAGAAAAAATAAACATAATACTTTGAAGAAGAAATCCAGAGAAAAATTGTGTTTTTGTTTTGTTTTTTGTTTTGCTTTCTTTTCTTTTTTTAATCCACAAAGTGTAAATATTCATCAGTTGGTTTGTTTGGGTTTTTGGGGGTTTTTTTTCCTGGGGTGGGGAACTTTTTTTTTTTCGCTGCTTTTTTCCTCCCTCTTTTCTTCGCTGTTTTTTTTCTTATCTCTCTCCTTTTTGTGTGGAACTATTTTTACTAGAGTGAAAAAATTGTCAATACAAACAAACAAAACACATCAATCATTTTCTTTCTTTTTAATATTTTCTTGCAAGCATGTATTTTCTTTGAGGGGGGGATATGTATTTTGCTTATGTGGTAGTAGTTTCATTTGTTTGCTTTTCAACAGTGAAAATAGTCATCACAAAACTGTGACAGTTAAGCCATTGAGCCATTGTCTTTACCCAATCATTTATTTTTCCATTCATTCCATTGGACTGGGGATTTTTGCATTTCGTTTTTTAAGGTTCTGTCCCGTAGTAAAAGAATTTGTTGACTTTCCTTATTAAAATGCTTTCTCCTTTTTTTTTTTTCTTTTTTTTTTTTTTTCTCAACAAAACATTTTGAAAAAGAGAAAAAAGTGGCTATAAATGGTGGGAACATGGAGAGCTCGAGATTCATGGCAATAGACACTATTGTTACCACCACAACAACAGTTAGACCGATAACTAGTACCTTGAAGGAAAAACAAGTTTTTCTTGTGAACACTTATTGAATATATCATAAGTTAATCATTGGTAATTATACATTATATACAAAAAAAAGACTCTTCAATAGTCAAAACAGCTTCTCTTGTTGGGGGTGTTTCTTTATCTCCATGTAATAGACCAAACTAACCATAATAAACAGCTTTTGTCTGCTTCACCAGGGAGAGGTCAGAGTTCAAATGTCATTGAATGTGTAAAAGATCTTCCAAACTAGAATCTGAAGCTTTTCAACAATTTAGAAAACAGCAAATAACACCCATTAAAATTAACTTTTAATAGATACTTTTTTTCAATGGTAGGAGCACTATCTTAACAAGTCATACATAATAGGTTTTAACCTACCGTGGTAAAGCGATGTTTCCTGTTTAACTTTATTTTTGACATTTGCGGTCATTTCAAATCTTGCCATATTGGACTTCCGAGCTATATTTCAAAGACTTACCCAACCCAGACATCGGAATAACATTGAATAGGGAGTCTGGAAGAAGAGGTTCAGTACCAGCCTCTTTCTGAATTTAACGCTATTCAAATACCTGGGTTAAGTACGTCTTTGGATTAGTTTCTCTTTTAGCCCCATCAGGCAACCCTGATTTCTACAGTTGAGAACTTGAAAGCATCAACATGTTCTTGAAATAACCGTTTCCTAAATTCAAGAAAAAATTACAGAGGGCAAATATTTTCAAAACAAAGAGGCCTGTGAGATCATACTCACTTTAAAGTTCACATTTTTCTTTTTTATCAGAAATAAAACTGTGCTCTTCTAGTGATAACAAAACTCAAATAATATCTACAGGTCTAAAAGAAATAATTAGGGGTTTTTTCCGTCTCTAAAATATATTTTACAGTGGTGGTCAAATCTCTGTGTATGTGTGAATGTGTATGTAAACAACTTAGAAAACCATTCTTCTGTCTTCTGACAACCCCCCCTCTAATTCACTGTTTGAAAATCAGAAATTAATCAAAATGTGAGGAATGTCAAGGTAAGAATGAGCAAATAAATAAACAGAAAAAGATTCTTCCATTATTAATTTTTGACTAGTATTTCTTTCATCTTAATTTCAGTTGCTTTGCATTACAACATATTCTAACCATCAGTGAGTAAATAGCAGATAATCAAGATTAAGCTTTCAATCACAATTTGAAGCTCATTGTTTCCAATCTACGCTGTACACTCACTGCTGTAGATAGACCGTGTGGGTAGTTGTCATGTAAAGCAACTAAAAGTCAAAATTTCTAGTTAATACTTCAATCTTTAAAATACTTTCTTTACAAGTTGGATCTTTGAGGTTTCACCATTCTTTCTATTTTGGTCATTTCTAGTTTTTTACATAACAGCATATATTTTCCAGTTTATCATAAAAAGGTTTCATTGTTATCTTAAAAACACATAAGACCAGAATTACCTAAATTGAATGTTTATTTTTTCTTATATATGTAACACGCACACATCTGCTGTAAACTGGATTTATAATTGCTATAGTGTTGAACCTTATGTTCTAAGTTTTGGAAGTAAATTTAAATTGGGCCTTTTATATCCAACATTAACCTATCACATTGAATGATATTTTTTTTTCAAATGAAAGGCCTTTTGCAATGTGATAAACTATACTTTGTCCTTTAGAAAAAGTCTTAGTTCTGTGACACAAATTTTAAGTTCTCATTCTCATCAATCATTTTGATTTGCTGAACTGTTTTCATCTTTTTGAGTTTAAACTTCTGATACACAAACTTGAAAGAAATGTAATGATGATGAAATCTTTGCATTTAAAAAACAATACAAAAGAAATATAGTTTTTCCCCTTATCTCATTTTTTCTCATTACATTTTAAGAAATCCTTCAGTAGCATCAATAATCTTCTGAAAAATACCTTTTCACAACAAGCAGAAAATACCAAAAATATCTACAAGTCATAATAATTCAAATCTTGGTAGAAATTCAGGCAAGACATGGGGTTAAGAGGCTGAGCAACATTTTGGGGCAACCCTCCATTTTCTACCCTTAACATTGTTCCTTTTTTTAAACTTTTTCATTAGGTTCCAAAAAGCTCTTTATGCTACAGAACATCTTTAAAACTCAAGCCAAAAAATGAGGTTAAAAAAAAAAAATGTTTGAACATTTAAGAGAAAAAAAAATTGTTAAAAAGTTTTTCTACCGCTGCATCTTTAGCAAAGGGGAAAATTGATTTTTTTTTCTTTCAATTTGGCTGTGAGAGGAGATATAAGTTAAGATGGTGGTCATGACAGAACAGTAGTGGTGGTGGTGGTAGTGGTGGTTGTGGTTGTGGTGGTGGTGGTGGTGGAAAAAGTTGGTGATGGTGGAGATGGTTGAACTAATAAAACATCAGATGTGGGCAACTTTTCTGGGCGGTGGCATCAGTTCCCGATCTCTTGCAATTGGTGATGCCATTCGCTTCTCGCCAGGGTTCTGGTTACGAGCAGGTGGCATCCAGCCTGCCCTTTCAATGGTGTTTAATAGAACATCCTTGGTTACTGGATGTATGATGCTGTTTAACACACCTGAGAAAAAAAAAAAAACAAACATAAATAAATATGAAGGCAGAGTGATGTTTGAGTGCACATATTTTTTTGACTTGTTGGGAGTTTTTTTCAAATATCAACACTTCTATGGGTCGTGCTTTAATCTATACTTCCATTCTCCATCTTTTCTCTCCTTTATTAAAAGTTTTCCCTCAGAAGAGGAAGCTGCTTATTGTGATTACTTTGGGACGGGGCCTTCTGTTTAACAATAATCAACTAATAACATTAAGATTAAGGATATGAAAATTGGAACAATTTACATTTTCCATTAAATCCATTCTAATAAACCAATTCACATTATAAAGAATTAATGTGAAATTCATTGATGATTTTTAACTCATTTTAATTGTTTAAGGGAACGATTTATTCTGATGATAATATTTTGATAACATTATCTAACAACTTTCCCAGAGTAATATCTCATGCAAATATACAAAAGACAATCAAGAAGAAACCAGCCCATCCTTAAGAGTCAAATTCAAAAAACATGGGGAAAGTCTAATCGAAAGACAGAGTGGAAAAGTCTGATATGGCAGATCCTATCTGAAGGGAGAAGGGATCACACTACCCATACATAAGCATAAGAAAAAGGAGTATTACAAAAGGATGAGAAAATCAACATAAGCTGTAAATATAAGCTTGACAGAAAATTGCAATTGTCAGGCCCCAGGTATGAATTTATTTGCTTAGCAAGAAAAGGATTGAAATTACCTTTGTCACATGAGATACTGTGAGAATTAGCATAACAGTTTGGTCAGACCAGTTTATTTGCTCTCATTTTGTTTTTTTTACAATAGTAAAAAGAGAACATTGGTAATCACTACCCTGAGGGGATGACCCCTCATCTTCTTTCTGGATTAATTATACACCAAGGCCAGAGAATGGATCAATAAATTTTGACAAAAAACAAATGATGAATAGTCCAAGACTACTGGGAGGAGGCTTTCCTCCTTCTATATGGATTGTACACCTGGAGAAGGCCTGAGAATAGATCAACCAAAAAGTTTACCAAAAGAAAAAAAAAAAAATGATAGTCCTAACACCTGTGATGAAAATTTTAAGGGTTCAAAAATTGCAAGTTTCCCTTTTAGTGTCAGAATTGATTATTGCCCAGATTATTTTTACATTATTCAAAGCCAGCGGCAGACTGGACCTAAAATTTCTGCTAGGGACAACATTTAAAAAAGGTCCACCTGATCCTAAAATTTATGGTTTTGAGAAGACAAATAAAATGTTACCTTTCATTATTATCTTAATCATTAATATTGAATGATAGATACTACGTAATATGACATGTTATTCATAAAAGAAACAATCCGAGTATTTTTTTTTTTTTAAGCGCATATCACCTTGACAGAAAGCAATCTATAAAACATATCTACCAATAAATATTCTACAATCAAAATAAGGGCCCAACGAGATTTCCTAGAGAGCCACTGAACATAGCATTAGAGGCATTATACTAACCAATGGCTGTGTTATAGCCGTTAGGGAAGGATTTGTCAGTTCGTTGTCGCATGAATTTCCAAGTATTTTTCTCAGCATCCCAAGCACACTCAATAATTTTGTTGTCGAGCTCTTTCATTTCCCGAGAGACCTGAAACAAAATTCAATCAAAAAAGATTTTCAAATATATATTCAATCCTAATAAAAACTGTTTATATATATTAGATATTGCAGGCATATTTCCGAACTAGTCCAAAATATGAGCTGTATATTTTGTTAAAGATACTTCTAAAATTCTTTGTGCAACAGTAAATAATCAATATCATAATGATCCGATTTCTATGAGTTTATCATAGCATGACAAAAACTGCGCATCATAGCGAGATTTTCATTAGCACAATGCCATTAAAATACTTTAACTCGGATAATAAAGCAATTTTCAATCAAGTTTGCAATTCAACAATATTTTCAATTTGCTCTAACCTCGATGATCTATATTATGATACAATTTCACAAGGGAGGTAAATCAAAGGATATCAATGATAATTATAGAGTTATTTCCCTTGATAATATATTCATCTATCTACTTGCAAATAATCATATGGTCTATTTATCAAAAACTTGATAGACACCAAATGTAGCCTTTTTTGCAAGCAGATGATAATAAATAAAAGCACCAATTTCACTACACAATTATTGATGCTCATTAGAAATACATTCCTTCATATGAACATGCACTTTTTTAATCATATTTAACACCTCAAAAAAATCTGCACATACACAATAGATAAATTTTTGGCAATACACAAAGCAAGGATGTCTTGTGCAGCATTAATATGGAAACAGAACTCTCTAAGAATGAAGACAAGTTGAAAATTCAGATGATAATAAATAGATTTTACCCGAACAATTGAATTTTTCCACCTAAATAATTTTTTACTTTGTGATTTGAATCGTATATTCTTTTTTTCCATTGAAATATTTGAAGTATTTTGGTTTTTTTTCATGAGTTTCAGCTTAAAAATGAATGAGCACATTTTACAGTTTGAAATACAGTAAAAGCTATTTAGGAAACAATTTGTACAGATTAACCTTTTGCATTGGATGAATTTTCTTTTCAAGTTTCACTTTATGATATAAACAGAGTTTAAACAGTTTGATATTATTGACCAAAACAAAGATAAAAGAAAAATCATTTTTCCTATTTTAATTCTTTCTTTCAAAAAAGTAGTTCAAATTCTTATGAAACAGCATCCAAGTAAAATGCTTATTTTTATATCAAATAATAACTTCATATCATTTCTAAAAGAGTGAATAAAATTTTTATAAACCTTCATCTCAGTAAAAGGCTTATCCTTTCCACCAACAAACAAATAACCTTTTGTTTCTGGGAGCATCCTAAAAAGAGAACAGGGAAAAAAGTTAATAATTAACAACATTCTTTATTTGGTTTATATATTCAAAACATTTCATGAAAAATAGGTGTTCTTTCAAAAGATATATATTATTCTAGTGGCTCTATTCAAAATAAATTTTTGTTTCTTAGATAATAAAAATCATTTTCTTCTGTTCAACATTAATGAACCAATAAGAAACTGAAAAAATAATGTGACAGAATTTCACTGCATTTGTGTAGGAGTTAGCAGAGAACATTGCCAAGATTGAAACTCAGTGTAGCCAACTCAAAGAATATTTTTATGCTAGTTTGACTGCCGAAACAAAAATAGTCAAAAATGACCGAAAAGATGCTTAAAATGACTAAAAATTGCCAAAATGTTCAAGCACTGCCACAGTAATTTAGCAAATTTGCACAGCTAGATTTCTATTTTTGTCAAAGATGGAACTCCATCTGGAGAGGAACATTCAACATCCATGCATTGGATTATCTCCATACGAGTACAGGAGTAGTCAACTGGAATTGCGGGAGCAGAAACTGCAGAAAAGGTGGGGAACCACTGTCAGAACAAATAAAGCTCATATACAAACAATATGTGACAGAAAAAGTCATATTCATCTACAGTGTCATGGCTGCAGGACAACAATTTGCATAGAAATGGAACAGAATCATAGTTTCTGATCATGGATTGGAATCAGACCACCAACTCTACGAATACTGCTTTACATTCGACACCAGCCATTTTTAAAAGGGATCATACAACCCCTTTGGGAATCCAGGCACATTTGCAGCGGGCTATAGACTAAAATAATAAATGAATTTCTGTCAACATTCGTGTTGTATCCCTGTTTCACAGGGGGCCTTAGAACTTTATAGTTAATATCATAAGTACTAGCAGACTTACTTCAAATGGTATTAGAAAAGGTTGTGTGGATAGAGGAGATTGCAACAAAGAGCCTTTTTCTGCAAGTACTTCTAAAATCTTCAATTGCAAATCATAGAGATGTCTACTGTTTATAGAATAAGTTCTAAACAAAAACCCAAGAGGAATATCTGATTTACCCTGGTTTGTTTTCCTTGTAAATCATTAGTTTGAAATCAACAGAGTTCACTGAAGCAGGTTTCCACTTAAGGACATCACTATTTCGCCCACACGTGTATTTCTGAAAATAAATAAATGAAAAATAATAATAAAAATATACAAATTTAACCACAAAGAAAACACACTGAGAAATTTCAGAAGAATCTAGATGTTAGTAATAAACCTATCAAAATAAGGCCCCAAAGAGGTCAAAGAAGCATTTTTTTAACCCCCCCCCAAAAAAAAAACATTTTTAGAAGGGCTCTAGTGGAGTACTGATGCAAATTTTCAAATCTGTAGTCAAAATGATATGGCCAGGTGCGCTGGTACACAGAAACAAACAAAAACACACATATAAAAAAAAAGATAGAATTTATCACCATATTGTTGAATTCAATTCATTTTATAATTTTGAACTCACATGATCCATCATGTGACATTGTAAACTTCATGATTGTTCCATTTTAAATACTTCTCTAACAAAGCCAAAAGGCGAAACATGTTAGTCTGATAAACTGGATTTAAATACAACCATTTTCCTTATTGTCTACTTGATAAATTTAATGAAAATGAATTTGGTATTTTTTCTTTTTATTCATAAAAGAGACTCTTTGTATAGAAGTGTATGTAGGCAGATATGCACACACACAAATATCATGGACTGTGTATACATAAGTGAAAACACACACAAGAAAACATTCCAAATACTTCAATATGCAACATGTTAGTCTTTACTTTCCCCGGTCCAGAAAAAACACAACTATTTAAAATATCTCAAGAACTGGCAGCACAGCCTTATAACTTGGCAACAATTCAGACCTTAATGCGCACATGTGAACAGACTCTCCAGTGAAGTTACTCAGTCAGTAGTAATACGTGACTGAGTTATTTTGTGTATCGTGAGACTTGTATTCTGAGTGCCAATTCTTCATGCCAGGTTTTTTGGCAAATATTACTTCATCCAGGTCTTTCAGTCCCACCAGTTCAGATTTGGTTCCCTTTGACTTTTGGCTTTACCAAAAGCTGAACATATCATTGAAAGGGGATTTCAGACCATGGACGAGATTAAGGAGAATATGACAAGGCAGTTGATAGTCATCCCAAACGAGGTCTTTGCAGATTTTGAAAAGTGGAAAGGATTCCGGGATAAGTGTGTGAGGTCCCAAGAGGTGTACTTTGAATAGAACTAAGGCATCATTGCACAAGGTAGACTATTTTTTTTAAATGATAAATAGATTAATACTTATTTTTATTTATTTTAGTAGATGAAATATTATAAATTATAATTTATTTTTGCAGCAATTTAGATAAATGTGAATAATTGCCAAAATAAATAATGATGATCAATAATACTTTGTCTAAGATAAATAAAAATACAATCGGATTGAACTGAACAATCAGTTAATAACAAACACAGAGGAGATAGTGAGTTCAAGGGTTACATTTGGACTGACATTTGTCACTAAGTCCCAGTAGTTCAGTGGTAAGAACAGTCTCACGCTAAGTGAGCTACCCTCCGGCATAGAGGTTTGTGAGTTCGATTCTCACCTGGAACTTATTCTTTATCCAAATCTGCGCTTTTAATTTATTTACCGCTGAAGAGTACCGAGCTTGTGTTTGGTTGCGATAAAAAGCAACAACAATTAAGATGAAGGTAAATAGTTGGAAACTTGTAGATTCTGAACTATGACTTCATTTTGTTATAAAGTTGGAAGAAATACAACCATAATTACCTCTGCAATAGGCTGGAAAATGAGGCCATCAACTTCATGACTCACTTCATTGGCAAATTTCCCATCTAACAGCTTTTCAAAAGAAAGAAATGTAAATTTCATTCAAGACAAGAACAGAATTTATTTTTATGCTTGAACCAGAAAAAGTACAAACTATTTCCTTGTGAATAGAACATAAAATCAACACAAAGTTAATGAGATATTTATATTTCTTTCAAAATCAAATACATATTATACAAATAAGTCCCCCCCCCCTCCAAAAGAAGAGAATTCCTATAAAAACCTTCCGTAAGCCAAAACAAAGTAATGTGGAGAAGCAATTACCATAAATTTAATTGGGAAAATTTTTTGAACATTCCCGAACCCCAAAATATGGTGGTGATGGAATATTGAGCAGGATTGTAGGGGGTCTAGGTGGTGGGCGGTACAGGAGACGGGTTTAAGAGCAAGAGGAAGCGGTGAATTTTTCACCTTTTAAACCAAAACCGCAAACCTAGGCACAGTTCAAGTAAAATCATCAATGAACGTTGGAGAATGTAAAAGAAAGTAAAAAGTTCTGAGGAAAAATATTTTCTGAAGGGTTATGGTGGGGTAATCTATTTACAATGTAACTATAATGCTAAACTAAACCCTAACTTTCCATTCAACATACATACACATACCAACTCGAAACTATCAAAAATTACATAGAAATTCAAGAAACACAAGTAACATCAGTGCCCAGCATATAAATTAGTCAAATATTCAAAGACTTTTTTCTAACTAACTCACCTTGACTAAAAAAGTTGCCAAAATACTAGTTGCTGGAATTTCAATATTGTAACTAGTTGATCTGTATGCAAAAATTCAGATATATTCGAATTTTGATTAGATGATTTTTTTTTTTTTTAAATATTGAATTTATTCCAGTGGAAGAGTCCATAATTTCAAATGATGGGTAAGAAATATTTTTATTGTTACATCAAATAGCAGAATCCATTGTTTCGGATAGAGAAACAAAAAAAAATCACCCTGTTCATTGCATAAATGTACTTAGCATGAGTTGGTATCAGACAATCGATCCTGGAAGATCCAATGCAAATCAAACCAATTAACAACCAGTAAGATTAGCTAGTTGATTATTGCTATATAATGTGCATCCTGATCCATTTTTTTCTATGTGATTTACTGGTTAGTCCCAATGAGAAAATTCATGAATATATTCGAATTTCTATGAGATGTTTTTTTTAGAAAAAAAATACAGAATTTGTTCCAGTGAGAGAGACCATAGTTTCAAATGATGGATAGGAAGTATCTTCATCAGCAGAATTCTTACCTTCAATTGGGGAAAGTCCATTAATAAGGACAGAGAACCAAGAAAATCATACTGTTCATTATGAAAGTGGATAGATTCATGAAAATTACAAATCAGACAATAAAGAAACAAGAATAAGACAAAGAATCTTTCCATCTAAAACGTTCACCTACTTTTCTGGCAATTTGAATGTCCCAAAATTGCTTTGCACGAACACTAAAAGGCTCTTTGGTCTTGTCAAGCAGGCCTTGTTGCATTTTCATGTGTCTTGGTCCGATAATCTCTTTCTGTATGCAGAATAAACGACGGTCAAAATGTGTCCCTCCAACATCAATCCCCTGCAGTGGAAGAAAGCGTGAGGAAATGATAGTGGTCATAAAATATCTCTGTCCGGTCAAATCAAAGAATTTGCCTAATTAGTGAATAGAATTGTGTATGATAAAATGTATGTCATGTCGAACCAATGAATTTGCTTAATTAGTGAATGAAGTATAGTACTTACTCATTTTTTGATTATATAAACTTTTGATAATAAAAAAAAAGTTGTTTTTATCCTTGTTATGATTAGATAAACTTATGATTGTAAAACAATCAAATTAAACAAATTGGGGTTTTTTAAAACTTTTTTTCTTCTCCCTTCGTATGTTTGTTAACAGTTTTTAATCAAAAATTCTAAAATGCAAAACTACTCACCTCAAATTTAACAATATCATAAACCAAATATCTGGGTACATTTCTATCTCCAACCTTGTCCATAATCATTTCCTAGAGATCAAATAGAAACACAAAGAGAAAACCATTAAGCAAAACAATACAAAAAACTTTCAAGCAGCATTTTTTCAGAGTAAATGGCACCTGATAACATTTAACTCTTAAATTCATAAACCACCCATAATTGACAGTAGAATTCTTCAATAGCATGAAAAATCGAGCAAAATGAAAAAAATTCACTAAATGGTCAAAGTGAAATAATTTTAATCAGAAGTCATTTCCCTTGAAATCAACATTCTATTCTTAATAATAATTTGAGAATTAGTAACAACACTAATTTCCTAATAGTACGGTCAGTACATCTTGTTTGGCAAAGATAAATTCATTGCTACATAACTAATTAGTATACAAAATTAAATTTTCCACAAAGACTTTAGTTAACTGACCGAACCAAATTATTTTGCCAAATAGATTATATTGAACATTTTATCAGTATCTTGTAATTGATTTCATCATTTATACTGAATAGTGTCATTAACTATTGTTAATAATGGTTTTAAAATGCAAAGTAGAGGACATTATGGACTGAACCATTATAAACTGAGGGAGAAGCAGATTAAAAAAGTTTGGAAATCAATAAACTTACTCCGTCTACTAGCGTATTGTATATATGTTCATCTGGTTGTTTCCGTCGAGGGAACTCAAGGTTGGGAATGTGAAACACAGCATTGTCTCGATCGATCATGTATACTTGATTGGCACCATCAATTAGCGTCATGTACCTAAGGGTGAAAGCATTTTCTTATTCATAAGAAAGCTTAGACAAAACTTTTAGTATCAATGAAAAAGAATCTGTATTGTAAGATTATTGATTTTATTATTCTTGTTAACACATTTTTGCCCATCTTTTCTTCAGACTGCCTCACATGCACGATTCGTTTGAAAACTAGGGAGAGTTTGTTTTGTTTGTTGTTTTTTTTAGGGGGGGTGCAAATTTTCTGTGGACAATTTTCAATCGTTTACATGGGGTTGGCACTCATTTTTTTTTTTGTTCAGCAAGAGATGCACACCAAATTGATTTCCAGAGTAAGGCTAGAGATTGGATCATTTGAAATGTTGTGGTCATAATAAAAACAGCATTAATTTCTCTTAGCTTAACATCTCTATTTTTGTTCTGAATGCTACTTTTGAAATGTTATCAATAAGAATCACTGGGGGAATTTACATTTAATATATTAAATCAAGTTTCCAAGCAATTTTGATTACTTATTCTACTTTGCTTATTATCTTCAAGAGTCTTAAAAACATTATCATATATACACACATATATAAAAAAAAATATTGTATGTGTGTGTATATATATATATATATATAAAAAAATATTGCATACATATATATTTTTTTTACAATCCAGGAATATCTTTCAATTTGAAATTTGGTAAGTAGAACCAGCAATGCTGATTCAGCAAAAAGAAACACGGCAATTGTTCTGAATTTGTCTGAGAGATTGAAAATAAGATGACAACCCACCTCGTACCATCTGCTTTCCAGCTGACCTTATAGGGTTTCTTGAGAAGATTAAGATTCTGGACATCCATGGAAACGGGTTGAGCTCCAGGAAAGCCAGTTCTGTAATTCATCAGTTCAAATGAATATCATATAAAGCAGACAAACATTGATGATAATACGATTTTATTTTACTTATTTTATAGGATGAAGTATTGTAAAACATTATTATTAATTTTTTGCTTCTATTTACCTTAATTTCAATCATTGTTGCTTTTTATTGCAACTAAACTCAGGCTGGGTTCCCTTCAGCAGTAAGTAAATAAATCATCAGCACGGATCAGAATAGAAAATAAGTCCTCGGTAAGAAACAAAGTCTATGCAAGAGGGTAGCTTGCTTAACATGTGACTGCTCTTAACACTGAGCTACTAGAGGACTCATGCCTGCCATTAAATTCCTAAGGATACAGGATGCTACTTCAAATCTCGTCAGAAGCTGCCACTTTTTTTTCTAATCCATGCTCCTTACTTAACAGCCGTACAATGTAAAACCTGATCATTGCACTGAAAAGCAACAAGAATAAAATGAAAGAGAAACTAGCTAGAAATCAATCCTAATATCTATATGAAATCGGGAAGATCCAAAACAAAACAACTCTTCTATAAAAATAAGTATACCCCCCCCTAACAACAACAACTTCATAGTTATTATGCAAAATTAGCAAAAGCCCAAATACTCACGATTTCCAGCCACACATGATTTGACATTTCTGCTGTATCTTTGAAAGACGAGGTTGGTCTGTGACGACAGTCACTCCACAAACACCATCCATAAACTTGGCATTCTACAAATGGAAACCAATTTCATCTATATAATAATGCATTTACAATTCAGTACAAAAAAACAAGAATTTCTATAATTTTGACATCAATATCAAAATTTGTAACCTATCATTCGTTGAAGGTGTTTCTAGGATAGAGCTAATATCAGAATCATCTGACAGCTTTGTGGGCATTTTTCTCAACCTGCTGTGCCTGGGTGTTATGTGATAGCAGTGTTAGTAAAAGGTGTATTCAGATGGCATAGAGAGGCCATCTCCTAAATCATCTTTAAATTCATTCACAGTCATGGCATTTATTGTGTTAGTGTGCAGGCAGTTCCAAGTGTTAATACATCTTGATGTTACAAATTTCTGGCACATACCTAGATGGTGATGAATTTGATATTTTGAAATGTGACCCTTTGTGTTATGACTAAGAGAGGGTGTTGGATATGTTGTGTGGAAGTTTATAGATAAGTAAAAGATCAGTATAAAGGCAGCAGTATTTGAGAGAATGTAACTTTAGAGATTGAAGTCATTCTACATAGATTAGATTTTAACATGATATAACCATAAGAAAAAATAATCAAGAAGGCTATATTTAAATTAACAGTAAAGATTAAATAGAATTTTTTAACCACCAACAGAACAATTTACCTTTATTATGAGAGCAACAAGGGGACAAAAAGTTAGCAACAAAAAGGTGTAATTTTAGATAGTCAACTTAATCTAAATCCATCCACATTTGAACATCAGTCACCAAGTAACTACTTTAATGAAATAACATTTTTTTTAGTCAATTTTTGTATCTTTGTTTCTAGAGATCTTTTTTGGTTTTTTTAATACCTCCAAAATACCTAATTACAATTGTAAATGCTTTTAAAGCACTTTTCAAAAATATCCACACATTTAGATGTATTTTTTTTCAAATCCAACCATTGAAAATGTACTTTTTTCTCAATCAGCAAATACCTGTATTAAGACTTAATATTCACCAAACAAGACTTACCTTTTGTTGCTTATAACCAACATGCAGACAAAATATCATCTACACTTCAACAGACATTGATATATAAAATCATTAGAATTAAATATTTTTATAAACCTTTTTGAAAAATTCCCTCCTCCTTTTATTTCCACCTCCAGTTGACTGACCAGGATGAGAAGATTCTCCATTTCTTAGAGCATTTCCGTCATCATCCAAACCATCTGAATCATCATATTCTGAAATAAAGCAAAGTTCATTTTGATTTGAAAAAATCAAAATATTTTAAGAAAAGAAAAAATTTGATGAACCAACTTTTTGGTTTGTCTATTTTATATAAAAGCCATTGTCACTTTTTATTTATTTGTTGATTCTCTGTCATGTTTAAAGTAAACAAAAAGTGAGGAAAGAGATTCTGCAAAAACAGACACCAAATGTGCTGCTGTTGCTGCTGTGAGCTGCTGATAATATCACTACTACTGATGAAGAAGTTCAATTTTGAGGTTTTACCTAATTCTGTCACCTCATCGTTTTGAAATTATTAAAAAACAGAAAATAGGATGGGTTGCAAAAAAAAAAAATTAACAGAAAAATGATTATTTTTGCTTGCAATAAATATATCAATACTAAGATTTGTATAATTTATCCATGTGTAAATAATCCTGTCATTTGGGGGGGGCACTATGTTTATATATATATATATATATATATATATATATATATATATATATGTATATATATACATATGTATATATATACATATATATATATATATATAATTTATGATCTATTTTATTGAATTATTGCTATTGATTCATTTAACAATCAATGTCTAAATTATGAAGCATTATGTATTTCCAATAAATACATGTAAACAAAAAAACTATACATACATATATATATATATATATATAATACATTTCCAACAATGAGTAACAAAAATCTTTGAAAAAGAATAAATGTAACAAATATGTATAAACAAAAAAACTATATATATATTTCCAACACTGAATGACAAAAATCTATTAAAAAAAAATTAAATGTAACAATGACACTTTTTATACATACAGACATAAATTTAAGTGATAGCTAATAATTTTAATCGACTTCTTTATGCTAAATTTATTTCTATCCTCATGTCTATACAAAACAATCAGGTGACATGCTCCATAGTGATTAAGATATAAAAAATGTCCAATAATAAAATATTACCCCAAAACTTGACTATTCCTGTACATAAGCAAAATAATGAACATTCAACAAAGCTTAATAAGAAAAAGATTACCTAGACACCAGTCAGGAAGCTGCGGAGCTTCCGGAGTTTCTTCTTCTCCTTCCCCATAACGCTTGAAAAGCTCATTCAGATAATCTTGCTTGTAAATCCCAGGAGGTCGGGCCTGGAAAGAATTTGTAGAAGCAGGCGATCAAACAATAATACAAGAAATAAATTCCTTGTGTGAGTAGGTGCATAAACAAAAACTAATAAATGAAAAAGTCATTATTAATGAAAAAGTTATTAGAAAAGCCAGATGATTTCTGGTCCACATTAACTTCTTCAGAGAAATTCATTTGAATACAATTTTCGAGAGAGCAATTAAATTTAAATAAAAACTGTAATATTGGGTTGTTGCACATGCAATATCCTTTTCTTTTACATCATGTGAAAGATAGATATCTCAAATAGAGATATATTCAATGTAATGCCCTTGTACTCCACTTGACGTGTTGTTTTAGATTCAGCATAAAAATATATAGGGAGGTGCAAGTGGCCTAAAGGTTAGTGGCCTGCAGAACTGGTGAACAGAATTCAAACTTTGTACTAATGCTCTTGGAAAACGCATGAATCCACTCCCACCAGCGCCCTTGGGTGTTGGGCTAGCACACTGGCCCCATAAAATCTCACAATCCCTCGATGGATCATTCTAGAAATGGGGACATGAGTAGCACAACACAGGAGTAGTGTTGCCAATGTCAGTGCGTTTCTTGTTTTGGCTCTATGAAAAAGTACTAAATTAGAAAAAGCGTGTTTATACATTTTTTTGGCAATAGTCTATAATTCTGAGAAGGGTCATCAACATTCAAAGAGTTATCTCAGTCAGATTCAAGGAACATAAAAAAAAAACGTTATAATCTAAGGCTCAATAGAAAAATCCGGGATGGCTGACCACATCTAGCGAGAGAAAAGTGAGCACTATCCCCTCTGGGAAGAGGTCCAGATCATAGACAGGGAATACTGTTGAAAAATCAAAGTAGTAGCAGAACACACCAACATGTCGACTGAGAGTATGTCAGACAAGTACAGAGTTCAACCTGATGTGGTTTCCACTACTCAAAAAGGATAAGGTACATGAAAGTGTCCACTGCGAGCAGGTGAGAAATAATAGTTGATGCCTACAGACAAAGCAGCTTTTTCTATATTCTGCAGAACATAATAGGCTTTATATAGTTTCGAGAAGGATTAGTAACATTCAATGATAAACATAACCAAAAGTAAAATAGAAAATGTCAGCCGAGTGTAAAAGTTAAACAAGTGTGGAGTTCAACCCAATGTGGTTTCCACTAATCAACAGGGACAAGAAATATATATATTTGATATATAATATAGGAATCCTGGCCTAACAAGGGAAGAAGAAGAAAACATAAATCTTATGTTATAACTGTTAGAACCATTGGAGAAAAAAAATCCATTTATCACCATCATATTCAGATTGTACACTCAAAGAAGGCCCTAGAATAGATTGGTCAAAACATACTACCAACACAAACAACAAGAAGAAATTCAATCATGCGAAAAACTCCTTGAATTCCTTTGTTTTGTTTTAAACTGATTAGTCAGAAAGTGAAGATAAGAGAAACTTACAAAAGCAAATGCTTGGACAGCTGCCTCAACACTGAAAAAAAAAAAAAAACAGGATATCAACAAGTGATGAATATCAAATGATACATTCACTAGCATGCAATCAATTCAAGTTTACACATAACCATCTAGAGCTTTCCAAACTGTGTGTTGCAATACTTTAAACACTATTAATCTCTTGGTCTGGCATGAAGTTGAATATAATTTTGTATATATTTCAAAAAATACTTTTCCTTGGTCACTCAAACTGCTGGAATGATATATACAGTAATACTTCAGTAATAAGAGCGGGTTTTGATGTTGTGTAGTCATAGTAATGCAGTACTAATTAATGAGTGAATTAGAGGAAAGTAACAACTGGAAAGAAAACACACATTAAATTATAATACAGTTTTGAATAGTACCAAAAATTTTGAAACAAATCAAGTTATACACATATTTGGCTTGGCTAACAAAACTTGAGTAATATGTCATAAAAAAATTATTTTTGAAAAGAGTTGTCAATGCAAAAGGTTTGGAAAGCTCTGATCTAATAAAGTAAACAAAATTATATTGTAACACAATTTCTCAAGAAAGAAAGAAAGGAAGAAGAGCTCATTTTTCTAATATCACAACATTTTAAGAAGGCCTTCTGTTCCTTCTTTAAACAGTTTAAATTCCCAAGTTTTTATAGTATTGTAGAAATTGATTTCAAATAACCACCCTGACAATTGGTCAATTATCCATATTCTTCAAGACACTTTCAAGAAGCAGTAACATTCATGTATGTCATGGCAAGATTCAATGGAAGGTTGTATTCAGAGTTCAAATTCATTGAAATAGGCAAGAGATTTCTAAAAACTTCTGGGTCAAAATGCAAAAGAATGTTATCAAATATTACAGGAATACAAAACTCATTGGGCTCTTTCTGCTGCTCTTACTGCTGTTAGTTAATTAACGCTTAGTATTACTGGGAGAATAAATAAATTATATACGTAACATTAACATCAAGGAGAAAAATAATAGGAGTACATAGAAACCCTCAACTCAAGTATTCCTGTAATATTCAATAACATGCTCTATATATACTGAGTTGAAGTATTGTTGTACTGTTATTTCTTTATCAGAAAAGCCAGCCCTGTGCTCCATAACATATTACTAAGCATGTGAATAAAATATTGTACAAATCAAAATGTGATATGGTGATTCTTATCCTTATCAATGCCAAGGAATGAAATGACTCATTATAGCAAGTCATCAGACTATTGCCATAAACCAGATAACTTGTCTTGGCAGGTTGTCAGCCCAATATCACAGACAAGTTAAGTCACCTTACAATAGTGTTATTCTTTCTTTTCTTTTACATATATTTATGTATATATTACATTTTTAAAAGATGACATTCTGTATGCTCACACATTTTCTGAAGAAGTTAGCTTGGACTAACGAAACATGTTGAATCGAATCAAGAAATCTCATTTGTAACATCAACTTTGGCTTTACAAATTGTCTCTTCAATTTAATGCTGTAAGATGAATTATAATCCACACCCATACACTGGTCATATTACATTTATAAGACATTCTGTTCAACATATTGAATGATTTGTTAGGAAATGAAACCGGTTTTAAACATGCAATGAAGACTTTCTATTTTCAAACATTCAAAAAATATACTTGGCAGTGAATAGGTTAAAACTAGGTTTTTTTATACAAACAGAAGCCATCTTCTTGAAAAAAATCAACCAGGTGAATATACAGATGTCTCATAACTCCCTATCCACAAATGAAAAATTAACAAAAATGTCCTTCTTCTACATCAAAAAACATGTAGCAAACAAGGTTATCATTAGACGTCTCAATTAGTAAAATGAATTCATAAGGTTACCTACCTCCAGGACTCTTGTTCAACTAGAAAGGCAACTATAAGAAAACCTGTTCGGTTAAACCCGTGAGTGCAGTGAACACCTACAAAAGAGTTTGAAATTAAAAATTCATCAAAAGTTATAATCACATGATTATATTTTATAAATAAATGTAACTGATTACATTTTGAGTATTCACTGTAATGCTTGAATGGCTTTCGGTATTCTCACATATTTTATAGGGTGGTATATTACCAGTGAAAAGATGTATTAACAGTCATACTGATAAACTAAATATCCAAGGGGTTGATGATGAGGTTAGGGAGTAACAAGGCCTCCATAGTGGATCCTGATAGATTACTGATGAATTTCTTAGTTTCTCACTTATTCAACCATAACTTTTCAGTCGTAATCAATGGCAGAAAGAACCTTGAAATATTTCTTAAATTATTGAAACTTGAAAACTTTGAAAATTTCGAACACAACTTTTAGTCTTCTTTTTACATACCATAAGTTTGCAATCATATATAAGATGAGAGCCATATCTGTCACAGTTATAGTTTCAAAGTTAGCTTTTGTTGGGGACAAACAAAAAAAGGTCTAAAAGATACCAATACAAACACTTACCAATAATTTCGTTTGGATTATTTTCCATAAATCTGCTGCACATCTGAATAAATATATTAATTTGATCTTCTTGTGGGACTTCTCCATGGCTGAAAGATTAAGATTAAAAAAGAAGTTGTTATAATTGTTAAATGTTATGTTCTTGTTTCTAACCCACAAGATTTAAACACAAATTGTAATAGAAAGACAGAATGTTTTAAGTGTATTGAATAATTGAATGCATCTATCTTCTCTCCTTTCCAATCCTAATATAAACAGATTTTGCACACATCAACATCTATATAAGCCATGAATGTCACGTATCATTCTGTCTATTTACATACTGTATATATTCAAGATCCAATGCTTATTCACTACCAGAAACCTAGTCAAAACAAGAGCATTTTATCTACAAATCAATGTGCCAGCAAAATAACCAATGATCTTAACTTTAACAGATATTTTGGATGTCTAAACAATTGGCCAATCAGAATCCTTGTTTAAAAAAATCAACAATAAAAGTGAGTCATCCAAATTGCTTTCAACTTTTTTTTAACCTTTGACCCACAGGAGAGGTGCAGAATTGCATAATGATTGTTGATGTAGAGAACGGCATTGGTGAACAGAGTTCAAGTTTCAGCCAGGGCTGTTTGCATTCCTTTTGCACTAACGCCCTTGGAAAAGGCATGAATCCACTTCTATCCCTAAGTTATGGGTAAATAGCAGGGCAGTTGGAGCCCTTTAGCCCTGTAAGGTAACCCAGGTAAAAGAAGGATGATTGAATGTGGAGCTAGCAACTCCAGCCTGTAAGTCCTACTTACTATTGAAGTACCACACCAGTATCACCCGCACACAGTGTGGTTGCAGCCCTATACTCCACAAGGAGTTCATAGTTACCTGTCTTTTTGGGGTTGGTTTTTTTTTCCTATCAATATCAATCGTTCAATACAAAGAATCTCAACATCCAACAATGAACTCTTCCTGTCCATTCACCTTAATTCTTCTCAGCAAGAAAACAAAATTCAACAAACCAAAAGAGGGGCAAGAAAATCTACTCACCCACGGCATTTTAATTTAATATATTTGCAACCTGTTTTGGTGATTTCATCTTGGTCGTAAAATCTGTTGGTGTTAGTGAGATCAATCCACAAACCTACTTTCAGCTGGAAAATTAAAAAAAGAAAATACATTCTAATAGAATGAATGGATTAGATAGAGCAAAGACTGAAATTAGAAGCAAATGAAGACAGATCTGCTTAGTCACTCAATAGAAACCATTACGTGACCAACAGCTTTTGGCAGCAAGCTATGTTAGGGGTGATGAATTCAAGAAAAAAAATTGGAAAAAGTGGGGATCAATGAATTCTCTCACCTTTCATTAGGTTGTAATCACTAAAAAAAGTCCAAATTTTTAGAAAAATAAGCAAAAACACTGCTGCACTTGAATTAAGAGACCAATACATAGCCAGCCAGACCAACTTGAAAATTGATAAAAACCTATGCTGACGCTGACAGCTTCTGTAAAGAAGAATCTACATAACATACAATAGGTAAACACCAAAAGGTCTAATGATCCTCCTAATCAAGTGCAAGATTGATATATCACCTGTACAGGTATTTTCTAATCATTTTTACCTGGTTTTTAAAATGAGGAAATATCATCAATATACATTCATTTATTCAAACTACTGTTCTCTTCTTAGTTGATACAAATGTTATGATAAACACATTTCCACTGTGTAGACTCTGGCCTTCATTAAGTAGCTATTTGTTCTTATGTGGTTGTCTATGCTAAGGGATATCTTGTATTTGTTAATTCTTATGTTATATCATCCCTGCAACACCATTTTCATTTCTTTCCTGCAGAACCAGCAACCCACATACACTCTGATACAGCACAAATTGGCAAAAAAATGTCATCACAAAGACAATATATAACATCTTTATAGTTGTATAAGTTTTAATGATCCTATTTGTGAGTAATTTGGAAATGGATGATTTAAATTGTAAAGACAAGAAGTTCTGACTAAAATGACATCTTCAGTCCATTTATGACATACCATATTAGTAATAAGATGCACCCTCTTTATGATTTCATCAAGAATGTTTTCAAATTTATAAGTGTCTAGAAAAGGACTCTGAAGGAAAGGTATTTGATAACAGAATCAAAAACAAAAACTTGACTGATACAGGAGACTCGCAATAGGCATGAAATTTATAGAGGACAAAGCTTTTCAGACCTTCCACAATAGCAACACCTTTTTTAAATAAAATTTTTTGAGATGCAAGTAGTTCAACTGACTCAGGAAAAGTGTATTTTGAAAGATATACAAAATAGGTCTGGTTAGTCACTCGATAGAAACTGTCATGTGATCAACATCTTTTGGCAGCATGTGTCACTTCTTCTCTTGCCTTTTGTTAGGTAGTGTTCACCAAAATGTCTCAGCATAAATGCTTCCAGATATAAGCCAACAGACTTATTAAGCATAAACTTACATGGAAAACTGAACTACCCACTAGAAACCTGTTCAAGAGGTGGGGGGGGGTCAAAAATTTAAAAAAATGTTTTTCCTGACATGATGAGTAAACATTTAAATTTTCAGCCCTTTATCTCCACTTGTGCAGCATACATACATAGCCAGCCAGACCGACAAAAAATTGAAGAAACCTATGGGATATGCTTTGAAACTCAAATATATCACTGTTTATATAGTTTACATAAATACCTTTTAAATTATAATTTATTTCCGATCTTTCTTCTCTCTGTTGTTACAGATATTTTTATGATAACATCAATATTTCACAATATTTGTGCTTTTTATTTACAAACATGTCATCTGCTTGTTTTTATAAGTGTATGGTACCTACCATATCTCATATTGACAGTTTATAAATGAAATAAGTTGTTTGTTTTCACAATAAAAAGAGCACTACTAAGGTGAATAACTAGTCTAATTTTTTTTTTAAAAAGATAGAACTATCAAGGTAAGGCATTCATATTATTATTTGCTCTAGTTTTTTCCAATCCCAGAAGGAAAAAAAGAGAGTTTGTTTAAATGTATGAGATGTCTATATGGCAGGCTAGGGATCAACAACATCTAGATGTTTCCTTACCCTATTTTAAATGTTTTGAGTGGAAAATGCCAGTGATGTCATAAGAAGAATTTATTCTGACCATACTTATTCAATGGAATTTTTTTTACATGACTTCAAATCTTGACGCTACGGTTGTTCAATTATTGACTGTAATGGCAAGGTTACCTTCTCTTTAGCTGACTACTTTACACACACTTCACAGTCATAAATTACAGCAGCACTAAATCTGTCAGCAACTTTGAGCAACACAAAAAAACACAATATTGAACTGGTTTGCAAGAGAAACTGTAACCTACATAAACAAAATACAAGAAAAAAATATCAAAATGTAACTGAGTTTGTAGTATTTCGATGCCAAAACTGAAATTTCTACAACAGACTTACATTGCAAGTAAATATTAGGATCACAGGTCTGATTAGTTATTCAATTGAAACTATTGCATAACCAATGTCTTCTGGCAGCATGCCATGTTCTGGGTGATCAATTTAAAAATTGGATAAAAGGGAAGACCAATGAATAAGTTCTTTTTTCAAGTATTTCCTAGGCATAATTAGGAGTAGATGTTCAAATTTTCAGTCCTTTAAGCTCCATTAGTGCAGCCTGGATGCACGATACATACACAGCAAGACCCACTAGATTACTGAAAAAACCTATGTTGATGATGACAGTTTCTAATTAGACATGTGAATATCTATTAGCAGATGCTTGAGAGATGTCAGACAGCAAACAACCAAAATCCACACAGAGGAGGTTGGGAAAAAAGAAAATCTTGTGTTGATCATTTAAAACAGAGGTTCTGCATATCCCACCTTAACGGGTGTGAATGATTTCAAAAAGGAGCACGACTCCTAAGGAAAGATGTAAGAATTCCTCTAATTATTTAGGGCATTCTCTCGAGAGGTGCTTGTATAATGTTGTGATGAACATGATATACCAAGAATCATTTTTTCACAGATTTGCTATACCTATTTCAAAGAAATTATTTGATGGAAAAATGTGGAAGTGGGGGTGGAGAGGCAATGACCAACTACTAAAAAAAAAAGGTCATAAAAAAGGTCAAGAATCACTGAAAACAATTTAGTAAATAAAATTTTTATCTTTAAAAAAAAAAAAATGATGCCAAAATTGTAATACCTAAAAAAAAAGCTTATAGGAAATGGTGAAGAATCATTTCTTTTCATTTTCCTATAAGAATGAAGATCATAAGGAAAAATTACTAAATGTAAAAGTTCATTTATTTGCTTCAATAAAAATTGAGCAATTAAATATTTAATAATACATTAGAAAGAGACAAAAAAAAATTGACGTGGAAATTAATAAACATCTAAATGTAATTTGACTCAAAGATTGAACCTGGGGTGCAAAAGATGTCTTATGTTATAAAAGATTGTGATCCAGAAATGTTATTTATGACTTTCTAGGATCATAACTTGGATGCAAAATCTGATCAACTAGCTATTGAAAAAATACAGACAGCGAAAATTGTAAATCGACACCACAGCAAAAGATTTGCTTTCTACCCTAACCTTCAATTGAAAGTACAGGTTAAACCAAACTTATATGAAAGTTTAAATGTTAAGTAGTTCCTGCCAAATTAATAATCAATTATTTATGCAATTCATTGTCCCTGTTTTCATGAAAATACTCCATTTTGATAATTAAAGAAATTCCTGGCAACAAAGTACTTATTTCACAATACCACGTCTGACGCTGATCCACTTAATTATTAACCACAGATTGACATTTCCCATCAACGAATATGACACTGAATTGACAAAAATTGAACACAAAATAATCATCTGTTTGGTCAGAATTAGATAATAAGATTGCCATTCTAAACACAAAGTACATTGAATATGATTGTCCTATGTTTCAACAAATGTTTGTGTCCATCATGGTAGCATTGCAGCTATTTTGAGTAAATTTGCTCAAGTGATCAGTTTTTTTTCTTCCAAATGATTTTCAAAGTCAAAGCTCTCCAATGTTGCAGTGAACTGTAACCAACTGCATTTGGTTGCCAGTCCCTTGCAATGGCACCCTATAGCATGGAACTGTATTCTTTGCACAGGGACAGTTTTTCTGGCATCCTTTGACACATCCACATGAGACTGACTGTCTATTCTCTCATCCCTAGTCTTTCTCATTCCTATTCTGTCGCACTCACCTACCAATTGTGTGTGTCCTGCCACTCCTGACTTCTGTGCCTATCCTGTTTCATATCCCTACTCTGTCATAATCACCTGCCAATTGAGTCATCAGCAGTGCTCTCACCACTCTCCATATACAGGTACTCATTTTGTCAATCATCTTTATCCTGACTTCTGTACCTATTTTGACCCTATTCTGTCACATTCATCTGCCAATTGTGTCATTGGCAAGGTTCTCATCAAACTTTCCAAATACAGGTTTGCCCAAACTCTTATAGATCTTGATCCATAGCTTCTTGCCAGTGAAAGATGGACAGCAAGTGGTATCTCTACCATTCAGATTGTGGACAAAGGGCTCAGCATGACACTATCACAGTCCCAGTGCCACAACCATTTCGTGGATAGGTAGGTAGGCATTCTCAGCAGTTCTCACTCTTACTTCTGGTAGATCTCTGAAGTGCATTGCATCATAGTATAGACACATGATGTTAGCTTTATTGGCATGGACAACAACTCTATAAACTCCTTCATTCTGGACTCTGTAGAGGGTATAGAGTATTATTCTAGTATCAGCTTCCTGCTGTGTTGATTTCAGAGCAGGAACATCGATAACAGACTTTTCGGTGAGCATCATACTCTTTATCTCATCTTCAGATGAGCTACCTTCACAAGCTCATTCTCACACCATATCACACAGAGGAAGAAGCTCGGAAGGTTTGCTTTGTTAGCTGACACTGCAAAATTCTCCTATGGACCAGGAGCTGTGTACTGCTCATTGACTTCATATACTTAGGCTCATTTCTTTTTTTCAGTTCTCTCTCAGGATCTTCACTAGGCTTACACAAGGTCATATATGTCTTGAGATAATCTTAAAAACTCTTACTTTTGTAATGGAGCTTGTACTAGTTAAATTTTACCAGAGTCAAAAACACTTTTACAGTAAGTGTTGCATCATTTGGACCTACGCTGTAGCTTCCGGTGGTTAGTTGACGAGATTGTGATCCTTGAAGGTCCTAGATATTATTTCTGGGTCCAAACCTTCCGTAACATTCCATGTCTGATTTTCAAAGAAAAGGGGATTTTGCCCTCTGAGTTTTGTATGGAATGAATTGTACATGCCAACTTTGAAAAAAACTTTGAAACAGGTCTGGTTAGTGACTCACTAGAATGCCACAAGGAAATTATCTTTTGGCAACATACCCTAGTGGGGGTGATCAACAAATGTTACTTCTCCTAACCACTGATCACTAAAAAATTACAGTTGAAAAAAAAAGAAATACATGTACACAGCCAGACACCATCTAAGGGATCAATTAAATATAAACTTACATTGTAAATCGACACCACCACCACCTCCCAAAAGATTTGGGAGGGAACAAAAGGCGTTTTTTCCAGATATAAGGAGTATATATTCAAATTTTCAGCCTTCTAACTCCATTGATGTGGCCTGTATGCATAATACATATAAAGCCAACCAGAATCACCTCGAAACTGAAGAAACCTATATTGACAGTTACTTATACTTCTGAACAGAACTTAATCAAAAAACTTTTAATCTTTTTTCCTTTATCACAATCGATACAAAAACCAGTACACGTAGCGCAGTCCCTAGAGACAAGGGAGGTATTATTGATTTATTTTTGAATTTCATACTCCGATGACTGCAATCCTGTATTACATAACACCCCCGCCCTCAACAGGCATGTTAACAATGTTGGAGTAAGAGATATAAAAATAAAATGAATGTCAAGAGGCTGTTGATGATGAACGTTGTGGACACCCATGCACATCAAGAATCCCTAAGAAGATGAAAAAGAAAAAAATCAAACAAATTGATCAAAGTGACTGACCATCTGGCATCAGAAATGGTCTCCGTCAATAAAGAGATGGTTTTTGACATGAATGGGTGTCCACAACGTTCATCTTTCCAACATCGTCTCAATCTCCAGTTCCTTGTGACACTTGAACAGACGTACACGTGACACACCTTCCCCATAATCTTCAGTCAGCATACAGTTCTATTTCACCAAAAATTTCAAATAATGTGTTGCTTGATTTTTGAACCAACCCTTTTTACAAAATATCAGAAAGACACGTCTACTTCAAGCAATATGTTACAGCAAAATGAAGAAAGATTTTTCACAAAAATGAAAATTTTCTGGACAAAATGAAGTTCATTTTTCATTCAAAGCACATCAAAACATACAAGAAAATACATTTTCCTACAAAAATATCCAGGTTTACTTAACTAAATTCTATAAAAGAAAGTATTTACTATAGCTGTCCCCATCTCTGCCCCTTATAGGCTGGGATCAGGCAAAACATGTACAAGAGTAATGCAGATGTGTCTGGTTTCCGGAGATTTCAACTCCAGATCAGCACCACTCCATTGCACTAAAAGAGGAAGGACAGGGGTCACCTAGATGCCCTTGCAACAAAGAATATAGGAATTGGGCAATTTAAAACCCATTTCTTATGGGGAGACAAATCTTCTTCCCCTAAAATTGGATTTTACTTGTAAATTCCAATTCTACATGATGGACTTATTTGATAATTGCTTTCTGTTAAGTCTTAAAATCCAGCAAAATTATCCAAATTTGTAAAATAATTTTGATATGAATAAAATAAGTGGGGGAGGGGCACACAGATAAACTCAGAGAAAATTAAGAAAAGGTTGTGCACTTACGTTATAATGTCTGAGACTATCAAAGAATAGTTTCGCATTATGCCTGTTAGGTACCTCCACCTGGTCATCATACCTGGAATCCAAGACAGTTTTGAATGGTAAAAATTTCTGATTTATTAGCTTTCCTCTCCGAGGGCAACGCAGCCACCGTGGTGGTATTTTGTTGTCCGAATTTGTCATGGTTTGGGTTTTTACACAAGCTAGATGAAGCAATGTGTATCACACACTGGAAAGAAAGAAAAAAAAGAGATGAAGCAATATGTATCACACACTGGAAAGATAAATTAATAGATTTTTGACATATGCAGGGTATAAGGTATAGACTGTTTATTATCTGTCAATTGTAGGTGGTGAAGGGTTCCATCTTTTTTCATATGAGTAGATGTTTTCACGTTTCAGCACTCTTGGCCATATTGTTTTGTCTCCAGATTTTAAAACTGGCATCAGTATTCCACTAAACCAACTTCTAAAAATTTTTTTGATTTTGGGAGAAAAAAAAAGTTTCTTCAACTATTTTCAGGCCTTATTTTGACAGGTTTTTTTAATGATAGATAGAATTTATTCTGATCATATTTATTCTCAGATGGAATTTTTTTTACACGTCATCAAATTTTGATGCTATGGTTGTTCAAGTGATGCCAAGTTTGTTCTTTTAATTCTTGCCTACCTATGATTTTTTTTACTACCTTTTTTGAAAAGATTTAAAATCATCAACAAAGAAAAATTATTTTGGAAGAGAAAAGAAGAATACGAAAGAACGAAAGTGATTGTATCCTAATATAGAATGGGAATGGCAGAATCATTTTATTTCAAAAGGGTTAACCAACAGAAAAAAAGGAAAAAAATTTTAAACTTCCATTTTGTATATAATAACAGGTTATTTTGGTTATATAGGTTTGGAAAAACAGTTAGCTATAAAACAGCTATTTCTGTTTAACTTGATAAAAATGGCTATCTCCAGGGGATTTTTTTCATTAGAAAACAAAAATTTAGTGACAACGTATTTGTTAAGGTTAGTAAAGGGGGGGGGGGTTAAGGTTGAATTGTTTCTTCTCAAGTAGAGGAGTTTATGGTAAGAAGCAGCATTTATACCAAAACACAAAACTTGATTCAATTATAACTTTGACATCCAATCAATAAGTTGTTTTGAACAATCAGCAATACTTAGTCTTGTTTTTTCATAACATAATTAGAATAAATCAAATTGCTTCTTCTTTGAAAAAAATACACTGTTGTTTCACTCAAATTTTGAGACACATCCGTATATTTTCTATATTTTTGTGGTCTTCCTTTTCCTCCACCATAATGATAAGATCAAATTCAAACAAATTACATTCTTATCTAAATGATAATGAAATAGTTTTTTCGATTGTTTGATAGCAATGGTTATAGCCGAAGTAGCCATTTTATAGCAAAGCGTTTCTTAAACCAGTATAACCAAAAATTACCATGATATAACATGGGAAATCACAAGTTATAAAAGGTTGCGAAAATCTAATACATTTTTGACTAATAATTTTCTTCTAATTATATTATTGGCATTTTGTAAATTCCAAGTAAAGAAAATAAATAAGTAAAAAATAGTTCACAAACAATGATCTATAAAGCCATTAATCCCTACTGGGACAACCTGTACTTGTATATCAAACTGACATGAAAAACAAAAAGATATATACATCAAATTTATGAACCTTCATGGGCCAAAGAAATAGTTTCACTGGCCAACACAACCAACAGGTGTGGCATTTGGGTAATGGGGAAACCAATTTCTCAACAATCAAAACTAAATATGCACTTTTGTTACATTAGAACCCGTTAAATAAAACTGTCAACATAAGTTTTGTCAGTTTTAAACCCTCCAAACACTGTTCTCATCACACGTCCAATTCCCTAACACTGACACCCAGAGCTGGATTTGATCAGTATCCCTACGTCAAATCACAAAACTGAAGGCCATGATTTCTGGGGATGTGAGCAATCAAAGAGCAAATCTAATGTGTGTTGGGTTTGATAAAGGTCAGATCAGGGTAAGCGGCTCAAGATTCCTGGGGGCCTCAGTGTTTGTAAACAAAATGCACGTGTCAGTGGCCGCTAAAGCAGCTGCTTATGTTTATGGACTTTTCAAAAGCGGACACTAAAGCAGCCGCCCGTATTCAAAGAGTCAGGTAGGTCTGGCTGGCTAGCTATCTATGTTTCATGCATACATGTTGCAACAATGGAGCTAGAAGACTGAAAATTTAAAAATTTACTCCTTATTATGCACTGACACTACTTCTACAAGGAAGGGCCATATCCTGAGCTATGATTACTTTCCTGATAAAATTTGAAGCTCACTCTGACATTTTCTGAAGAAAACATTTTTCAAGAGCTCACCCGAAAAAAAAAGTTGACCCTGACAACAAATTTTTAGCACAGTAGAACTTCTTGTTATGCAATGGTGGCTGGGTGAAAATGGAAAATATTTAGCATTACATTAAACGATAAATATTAGTTGTTTTTGGATCTATAGTGACTGAATAGGTAAAGATATTGAGCTAAAATTTTTACAGGACTTCATTTCAGATCTGAAAGAGCCAGTGACCGAAATGAAATCTGAGATGTTCAAGTTGGACACTTTTCTGAAATTGGTCCACGTGACATGGAAAGAACCTAGAATGTATACTTGTATAATTCAATCATACATACGAGAGAAAGAGGAAAAAAAGGGGGAGCAAAATAACATTGAACGAGAAAAGAATGAGCAAGTGGGAAAGAGAAAAAAAAAAGGGAACGGAGGAAAAACAGAAAGAAAAAAAGAGGAGAAAAAAGGGGCAAGAGAGAAAGAGAAGAAGCATATATGTTTAAGGATCCATTTTTTTCCTCCCAAACAAACTGGTCACAGAAATGTTAGGAATTAAGGTGAATTGATGTCAATCTTCCTTACAATACATCTTGAATAACATAACAAATATTTAGAACACAATGTGTATACATAACAGATCCTACACTTTGATCCTAGGCAGGAATGCCAACCAGTGCATAGTTAATCCAGTCATTTTCAATAGGCACTATGCTAGTCATTATTTATTATATATATATATATATATATATATATATATATATATATATATATATATATATATATGTATATACATATATATATGTGTGTGTGTGTGTCACAGTGTGTGTGTGTCACACAGTGTGTGTGTGTGTGTGTAGCAGTCATCAGCCCTCTCCTTTCTTACCCCTCTCCCTTCCTAACCTCTTATCAAACTAACTTTTCTTCCCTCTCCCTTTCTATTATGTGTCACATTTATAGTATCAGTAGAAATTATCAGCTAAGCTTGATGCTATACAGTTATGATGACAATCAGTGCTCAACAGGTGATATACTTGTGACTAGATAGCAGGTATAACAAAGATTGTATTATTATATCAATACCTATTAGGCATTGACCAAAAGATTAGCCCTCAAACTGTGGACCATGCCATGTGCACAGGAGAGAATCATGCTCAACATCACATGGAGAGATTATATGACAGCACAGTATATCAGAGAAATAACAGGAGTCAAAGAATCCATTAGAAAAATCAAATGGCAATGGGCTGGACATGTTGCAAGAATGTCAGACAACCGCTCAACATACTGACTCACAACCCGGATCCCCAAAGATCATGTGCGAAACTGTGGTTGGCAAAAAATAGGATGGTGCAACAAACTAGTCAAATTCTAAAAGTATTGACTCCTCAACATTCAAGATAGAGAGGTGTGCTGAATCTTGGGGTAGGTTTATGTCCATGACGGACGTTAAAAGGATGATGATGATGATATGTTCCTTACGATTAATTTGTAGAATTAATTTGGAAACTATTTAAAAGAAGATCTTTTTTCTCCAAGAGATGTTTAGACTTTCCATCTCATTCTTTGTGTGGCTCTCATGGTGACCACAACATTGGGAATGATTCATTCTACAACCTTCTTCATGGGAACAATCCATTAAAGATTGGGGTCCCTTTTTTCACAGAAGAAATGAGATAGTGGCTAACATACCAACCAGCTCATTCGCATGACATTATCTGCAAGATATTTTCTCAGTGTTCGTCAGCAATCTCACTAGCTATTTAACAGCTAATTCTCAATAAAAACCTTATTCCAATTTTCCAATTAAGCTGTTGAATCATAATGGTCATTTTTTGATCATTTGTTTTATTTTTAAAACACACAGATGCAGACCAAGGATCACTTCCAAATCCTAAAATTCCTGGCAAACACCCTGCACAGTTCCCAGTGTGTTTTATTAAAATTAGTAATTAGTACATATATTCATTAATCATCAAGATATTTTTCTTGACTTTCTGTGACTTTACACCAATATTCTGGAAATTTTCAAAAGCCATCTTGATGAATAATTCTGGCTTTGACACACTTTAGTTATCAATGAAATTTCAAACATTAAAGACATTTTTAAATTTTTTCGGCTGTCCTGTCTCCAGTGAAAATCTTCTACAAAAAGATTTTCTCTTATATCTGACAAGAATTGAAATGTAGATGGTGAGATGCTAACTATTGTTTCACTCTGACATCAATCCATGAGGAACCTCCTTTTCTGCTTTCTAAATTTTCCCAATAAGTCATTCAGCCAATTCCAATATAGATTGAGTAGGTTCATTATCCGAAAGTGCCAGCAAGTCATCACTTCTTAATTCTTGAGGTCCTCCAAGTTAAATACACCTTTCTGGAATTTTGCAAACCTTTCACAACATATACTGCCTCGAACCTCCCCCTCCCCACTTAACCTTTATCAATCATTTTCACTTTTTGCCCATCTTGGAAGAGAACCAGCAGTATCACAAAAGTAACTTACCATTTATCTTGTCTTTTTAACACTGGATAAACTAAAAAGCACTCAGAGAGTGCTTGCCTTTGCCAACAACCGTTACTAAAAAATGAATGGAAATCAGTTCACAAATAGTAGCGATGCAGGGGAGATAACAGAAAAAAATTGGATCTACCCCCAAAATCAATCAATTCCTCCCTTCGACAAAATGTTTTTAAAATTCATAGAGAACTTTGGGAGGTATTGTGTGGAAAAACATGAGCAAATACATAAATGCATGAAAAACAATGGGAAGACAATCCCTCTGAATCAAAAGAAAATTCCCATTTTCATTGAAATTCACTGAGAACTTTTGGAGATATTGTATGGATATGTAGCTATGATGTGGGGAGATAACCATAAAAAAATTCTTGGATCCACCCAAAAATTTAATCGATTCCTCCTTAACCCATGGCCCACCTTCAACAAAATGTCACAGATTCATTGAGAACTTCCGGAGATATAGGGTAAACAGACAGCTTGACATGAGTGAATACATGTACCTCTTCCAACTTAGTTGGCAGGGATAAATGAACAATGATCAACAGTCTATTCAGAAAGACTAGTTTTTACAATAAGAGTTCAAAATTAAGGTTAAAGGATTAATGACTGTATCTTATTAAATATCTTAACAGCAGGGAAAGGGACAGCTTAGGGTTAGTTTATGTTTAATAACCTAATCCAAATCTCATTTTGCAAGGTTAAAGTTTAAACAGAGCATGTATCAATGTAGTGGCATTCAGTTTCTAAAATCCCAGATTACTGACTGTTAATTTGTTTGATGCGGATTTGTCAACTCTCAATTCCCCAAAAACAATGGAAGACAATGTGAGGGCCTTTTTTTCATAGTTTATGATTTACAAAAACACTGTAACTATTTTTTTTTTCGTAAAATCAGTGCATTGGAGGAATGTTTACAATTTATGAAAGAAAAAAAAAGCATATAAAATCTGTAAATAAGCATCAAACAAATGAAAAGTCAATAATCTTAGTCGCAAAAATTATACAGCCTGGCATCCATGACATTGTACCATAAACACATTGCCGAGAGAAAATGAGCCCTTTCAAATAGTTGAGATGCCATTTAAACTGGAAATATCAAGCAAATGAATGAAATTATTCAGAAAGATTTTAGACAATCATATCCAATAACTGACTACATTTCAAATAAATTTTTCTTCACCCAATGGAGTCAACAGTTACTGAATGAACTTATTGAATTTTATATAATTACAGTTCTGATTAAACTGTCAAATAACCAACATCTTTTGGCAGCATGTCGCATTGGGGATGATCAATAAATAAATTCTTTCCCTTGCCTATTGTTGGGCGGTGATCTCTAAAAAAATAAAAATAAAAAGTCTGGATTTTCAAAAACGAAGCATGAATGTCACTGGACACTAACCATATTAAAAAAACTTACATTTAAATAGCATCTCAAATATTTTTTCCCAATTTTTCATTTGATTACCCACATAATTCCCTCTTTAGCTTTATGCATGTGTATACACATTTTGCAATCAGCACACAAAGGAAATTAAGAAAATACACAAAAGATTTCAAAGCTTACTAGGCTTTTGTTTTTTTTTCACTAATTGATTATCCGCTATGTTGAATTTTCAAGTGCACACATACTTTTATCACAGGAAAAAAATTAACACAACATAAGATTTTTGCACTGACTACAAAAAATTAGAGAGAACATTGACACCCCCAACAAGGCATGCTGCTAAAAAAGGTTAGTGACATGACAGTTTCTATTGAGTGACTATCCAGACCTTTTCCTGTAATTTTTGTTACTAGAAAAGACTTACCCGAAAATCAATGTTTTATAAACGTTAATTTTCATATTTTACATTTTTGACAAGTGGTTGTTTAAAATGGTTTTATAAGAGCCATAAGACATTTTTTTTATTTCGATATCCCCACCTCCCCTAAGTAATTTTAGTTATATATTTTCAATATTGAGTCGATATCTGGTCAATCTGTTGTATAATTATGCTTTTTTGAGCCTTTGTATGAAATTTCAAGCGCTTAATTTTGGCCAATTATTTTCATGTGTGTTAATATTTGATCAATATGTTATAATTGTACTTTTTGGAGCTTTTGTATGAACTTTTGAGCGTACTGAACACTTCAGAAGCCTTCGAGGGAGAAAACTTTAAGAATCTAGCCATTTTTAGCCATTAAGGAACAGCACTTTTTGTAATAATCACACGTCGATTTCAGGCCCGGATCTGCAAAAATTACCAGCTGTAATGAATAAAACTGTAAAATCAGCAGAAATAGGGGCGTAAAAGTGCATAGAAACGTTGCCCTGAAATCAGACCTCAGTGAAAAGCACAATGGAATATGAGACTTGTCTGAAGTTTGCAGTATTCTGACTACTAACCGTTACACCTAACCAATATTACTTATCTGCTTGAATTAGTTAATGACACTCAAAAATTCAACCCCTCTGCAAGAGATACAAATGGCAATATCTGCGAATTCAATATTTAATAAATTTTATCAAAGTTAGTTTGGTTATCCTTGCAAATTAGGCACTAATAAGACGTGCAAATGTTCAAAAAAAAAAAAAAAAGATACTCCCCCCCCCTTATGGTTAAAATAGCTGAAAGTAGCTAGATGCTTTCATTTTTCATTCCCAGAAAATAATGTCAAATAAGCTCAAAAAAATCAAACGAAGCCCCAGGAAATGTCAAGTAACCAAATTAATTGATGTTTTAATTTCATTGTAAAGAATATTCAAAAATCATATTCTAATAAATATATTATCAAAAAATCATAACGTATTGTTTAATGAATAAATTGATTGTTGGTTCTTTCTTATTTCGATGTTCCCACCTACAGTTAAGTACTAGTGAGTAAGAAAATTTGCCTATTTTTACCAAAACTTTGCGTAGTTAACGTTGTTCTCGTTAAAAGATATACATTTGAGTAAAATAATTGCCTTGATCAATAGGTTTTGGGGGTTTTAATAAAAGGTATAAAAAAACATACTGGCAATTAGTTCCATTATTCAGTTATATATGATCGTTAATTTCATCAATGTTACATTAGTCCGGTACGCTCGAAAAATCATACGAAGACTTTATTTTTTTTTTTTAATTTCATCCCAATAGATATATGATAAATCGACCTTTTAATTCATTAATTTTAATTCATACTCATGACAGTGTTAGTTTCTGACCAATAGCATGTACAATTATACTTTTTGGAGCCTTTGTATGAATTTTCGAGCGTACTTAACATTTTTTAGCAATAAGGTTAGCTGGAAAGGAAACAAGATCTAGACACTTTAGCCATCAAGGGAGATAACTTTTTGAGTATTTACACAAGTCTTTTAGTGCCTGATTTGCAAGGATTACTGCAAAAGATTATTCGTCTCTGAGAGTGTTCCAAATACTATCCCTAAAAGCACTACCCACCAAAAAAAATATCTATTTTACCTTTAATATTAACGATACACACTTGATACTTGCACTGAATGGATACGTTTTGCCTTCAAGTCAATTAGAATTATTCTCAATATCACAATATTGATCAAGTTCAAAATCATAATTTTAACATTTTTTAAAACTATTTTAAGGTACTAAATTAGTTTTGTGAATCCACTTGAAGCCATCTGTTTTATTTTTATTTCCTTAGTTTCGTAACCAGAATCCGCGTGTATATTCTTTTCACGACTTTCTAAGAAAAAAATTTTTAATTGCTATTTTGACACCTTGGGAAAAAAAACAATCTTCCCGAGGATAAGACTCAAGGCTGAGTAGCACAAATTGAGGGTCTTCCTCTTTCGTTAGTGCCCAACAAAAACCCACTTAGTTTTTGATGATTTATTCACGATAAGATGAAATAAAACGAAACATTAAGTCCCACTGGTTATGAAGATTTTGGTCTAGTGGGAACAAACGAATAGGGTTTTCGTTTTCGAGGTAGGAATTCAACGATGAAGACCCAAAATTATTTGAAACTTTCTTTAAATTGGAAAATAAAATAAAATGCTTACTCGACTCAAGTGGTAAACGAAGAAATTAGTTCATTTTCTTAACTAATTGGTTATTTTTTTCTGATTTGATCATATTTTGAAATTATTAATTATTTCGATCTTGTAACTTGCTTTAGGTCAATCGATAATCATTTTGTATACCTCATATTGCGAAAATAATTCACATTTCAAACTTTACAAGTGAATATCCAACTAAAATAAAATAACTGGTCTCTATTTAAACGTCTGGTTGATTTCTTCCCAATTAATGACAAAAAGTTAGTTATCTTAGTGTTCTTGTGGGAAAATTCTTCAGGGTGAGATAGAGACCTAAAGACCTCGAAGAGAAAACATTTTTCAATACTGTACTCGTAGTTAATTTGAAATCGCGTAAAAGTTATTAAAATATAGAAACCAGATGTACTTCAGAATCTATCGAGATTTTTTTCGTGTTGGACAGTTATTGGGGGGGGGGGTTAATGGATTTTTAAAAAAATTGAATTTTGTCAAATCCATTTTTCTGTAGGTATGTAAAGAAAGAGGTGGGTTTAGGAAATTATCAGAAATATTATCTCCGACGTTATCCGTATTTCAATGCGTATACATTTTAAGTGCAAGTAAATTATCTGCTTACAATTTTCCTTCTTGAAAAGTGCAAATAAATTTCGACTGTATTTCTCATTAAATTTACGATCAGGTTAGAGGATTAATTTACTTAGAACTAGTAGTAACAATGGCACATGGAGAGAGATTTAGCCAACCAATAAAAAGAAAAGGAAAAAAAAAGGTTAAATTTATTTTCAAAATAAAAAGCGAGAAAGGGCAGATTTTTCCTGTGAAGAGATTTTTGAGCTGTAATATACAGGTTGTTGTCTAAAATAACCAAATTTACCCAAAAACACGACCATCAACACTTCGTCTTTTACTGTAAGTAGAGACTTTACATACATGTGTCGTTTCTCTATGGCGCCATCCTGATGGGAAAACGATACACAGCTTGAAAACGTCGATTAACTAAACAATCCCAGACTTTAAGGATTAGTCGGAATAATATGATTAAACTTAGAGAAATAAGCATGATGGTGGGTGGTGTCTATTCAAAACTATCATCATCAGATTTCCTTTCAACACAGCCACAAAAACAAAATCAACTCCCAACTAAAAAAACTTGTGTCGTCACAAAAATCCAATACACTCTTGTGTTGTTCGCTTTCAAAAACAGACCCGGCGATGGCATGGTTGGTGTATTTCGCAGGTTTTATAGATAGATACACAAAAGTACAAGGGTAAAGTTATTACCTATTTTTTCCCGTTAGTACATATAATTATCCGAAGCGTACACAAGTTGCACGTAAAAACGTTTCTTGAAAATTTCTGACACGCTCTTTCTCATTCACTCCCGCTCGCTACAGAATTGACATCTGGTGGTCGCAAGAGGAAAATAAGCATAGCCAAGGGGAGATAAAAATTGAATTCCACTTCCTTTTTTTATATAACCTCATTTTGTAAAATCAACTTTGCTAAACTTTATTCATTAATTTTTTTTCCAGAAAATGAGTGATTTATAGTCCTTTCAACTTGATTTAATATTTTGGATAATCGTTGGTTATTAATTTTGTCTACATCATTTATAGTGTTGTAATCTTGTTTGTCTCATACTTTCCAAAATACTTGGATGGCAGAAATACTATGAACTACCTTTTTTTAAATGCCATAATAGAAAAAATTAAATTGAGAATTAAATCAAAATCAGTAAATTCCAACTATTAGTTATATATTTTGTAAAAATTATCTTTGTTACTGATATTGGTATTTGAAATATTTAATCTACAGCTTAGGGTCAAGGCCATAATTATGGAATACACAAATCAAGTTAAAATAGCACTGGAATAATGACACAGTTGAAAAACAAGGAAAGAATGCCACATTTTATTAAAACACCAATACCCTATATCACAAACCTAAATTCTTAGTCTCTATGTTCATTTATACTCAATGTTTGCTTTTTAAAATCATTAGTGTTTTAATCAAATATGCCATTTTTACCAGGCACCAGAATACACTATGAGTACAATATTAGCACTTATACAATTATTTTTTCTCTGCCTCATTTTAGGAGGGACAGGTGTGATCATTTTATGATATTCTGATTACGAAATATTTTACTGAAAACCAACAGAAAAATTACCGTCTTGACCATTTTTAAGCGTTGTTTTCCGATCATCTTATGTAAACTTATTATTCTTTCTTTTTAGAATACCAAAAACTCTATGAATGTTTGTAAAAATAGTCACTATACATTGAATATATTAAAATTAAGTGTATCAATAAGAACAGAATGCAGAAAGAGAGATGCTAAATCTTTTATCAGAAATAAGGATTAGTGAAGAGGATCAGAGCAGAAATGCAATGAATCCTGAGCATTTTATAATGCAGACATAACCCTGACTATAACCATAAGTAGAGTCAAGGTAGTTAATCTAAATATTAAGTGCTTCCATACTTCCAATAATTGAAAAATTTTGTGCAAATCTGTCAAAAGTTGTCTGTATGGGAACTTGAAATGACAATCAAAATGCACTGACATAGTAACAGACATATGCAGCAACGCTTACCATTAAAGCAAGCACCCAATCCTGATCGCCAGATAGCCAAATTCCATCTCATCTTCAATACCCATGGCTAATTCTCACATGCACACATATCTGTCTGCAGGTCCAACACAATATACACACAACATATGCATATATATAACCAAGTAAAGGCAAGTACTATAACACATATTCTATCGAAAGACTCTTTAAGACTTCCCACACAAACAACATACTATCACACCTTCCGAATGTGTGCTTGAATAGAGACATTTCTGTAATTCTTTAGAACCTTTATATTATCACTTTCATTGTATGACAATTGAAATTCTCAATAACTCTTTCTACCAATCAATAACTTCATAATAACAATTGCTAGCAAACTCTTCATTCAACTTGTATTTTAGTTCAATAAATACATCTATTGTTATTGTTACTACAAGCCTTTTCACATTCATTCATGCTTTATTTGTCGGTTCTTCTCCTGCAAGCTTTTTGCCATTCCAATTACACAGTCAACAATGCAACCTTTTCCAGAGGAAGGCTGTAAAACACATTGACTGAAGCATTAAAGTAGAATCAACAAGGATGGAAAGAAAAAGGTCAACACTGTCCTGACTTAACACTTGCTTCCACCCAAAATTAGACAGTGGAATGGGGACATTCCATCCTCAGTCTTTGGCAACGACAGCCTCCTGCCACAGCTTTCCAAAATATCACTATTTACGACACCCACCTGAAGAAAGGCAGTGGATACAACAACCAAAACATTGTTTTGAAAGAATTCCTTTATATGCTTGCATAAAAGTCAAATTTTTTGGACTATCTTATTAGGTTAAATTCATAGGATCAACTATTACATGGATACTACTTTTGAGGGGCTGAAATCACCATTACAATCCAAAATACCGTATCAATGAGTAGAAGCACGAGTAATAATAACATTGTTTCTGCGCATCAAAACACACGTACTATTAACAAAACACATAGATAAGGCCACAGAGCTATTTGAAAGATTTCCATGCCAAATACTTCCATCTCACTGAAACTGATAGAAATCATCAACAGCTGCATGTCTAATCAAATCCTGAATGAAAACAGGAAGAAATCAAAATTTTATAATGCAATGAAATAAGAGCAAAGCATTGATAAAAAAAACAGATTTGAAGTATTTTACTCAAAAAATTTTGACAATACAAAACTGATGGTAATGATATATTGTTTCAGCCCCGCTGTGTTGCTATCCATAGCTGCATTTATAACTCTAAATGGTAGGCAGACTTGCGTTCTGATTTCAAGTTACCAAAATGTACCGCAATTACAATTAATAATCATTTAGAGATATGTCAATTATAGTAAACTACTGGTAAATACATATCAGACTAGCTTATATGAAAAATGATGGGATGATACACTGACCAAGTAATAATATAATTTTAATGAATGTATTGCTACCCATGACTGTTTACACGATAGGCAAGTGGGACAAAACGGAAATTAAACATTTCCTAAGAATTGCACGTCACCACTGGAGTACCAGTATTTATGATAGTGACAAAGACTTATTTATGATTTCTCGGCAAAGCATTCTATAGGATGTATTTTTTTATGCATATATCAGATGATAATAGTGTAGAAAATTTTATTTCCTCATCGTAACATTTATGTTCAGGATAGTACCTTGATTCAGAAATGTTGAGCTGATGTCCACGAATAACTAGGTTCAACTTTTACACGAGATACATGGGGAAATGGGGGGGGGGGGGCTAAAAACACAAGAGATTGACTATTACATGAGAATATACAATATACATAATGATAATCCTGCATCTGAAAAACTTGGGCAGAATCAAAAGTAGTACTACTAATAATTTTAGATTAGTATGTTTTTCATTTCAATTAAGATTCGATTCAAGATGAAAAAAATACTGATCAGAAATTAGTAAATTACAAATAAATAATAACGCTTCATATACAAAATTTGATAAAAGTACTTGTACTCAAATCAATTCCTGGAATAATGACAGAGCTTCATGTAAGAATTTCAGGTAACACCAGGGAAACCTGAGCATGCGTCGGGTGAAACAATGATCAAAACAACAAAGATAAGGATACTAATCCAAATTATTCATAGAACAGGGCCAACTCAGCCTTTATGGGGCCCTAAGCAGAATCTAATTTGGGGTGGCCTCTACTGCCTTTATAAGGTCCTAAACTGAATTTGATTTGGGGGGGGCCTCCACTGAATTCATGGGACCCTAAGCTGAATTTGATCGGGGGGGGGGCTCCACTAAATTTATAAGCTTAATTTGATCTGGAAGCTTCCACTGCCTTTATTGGACCCTAAGCAGAATTTAATTTTGCAGGCTTCACTGTGTTTACAGGAGCCCTCAGCAGAATTCGATTGGGAGGGGGGCATTGTTTTTATGAGGCCCTAAGGAGAATTTAATTTTCGGGGCCCTCTTCAGCCACTTAGTTCACTTATGCCGACGGCAGGCCCTGTCATTGAATAATAACAATGTGATTGATTCCTAGCTTCCGCGTATATAACGGAGATAACTCCTGCTAGCCTTGAAATGGATGAAAGATTATCTCCCCTATCAAAGAAAACCACAAGTAAATTATATAAATTATTTTATCTTTGCTTTGAATGCGCACAAATAAAATGAATAAACAACTTTATTTCTATACAAATCTTTAACATTTAAAACACGACCCAGCCAATGTTAAAAAGGGGACACAAATAAAAATGATTCAACAATTCACTTTATTCAAAGATATAACAATATAATTTATGTATTTTTCTCTGTGTGATAGGGAAGTTAGTCCGTTTTAAGGTCAGTAGGAGTTATCTTTTTTTTACACATGGACACTAGGAATCTAACTGACAATGCCTCATCTCCCGACTTCATAAAATGCACTCCATTTTTTCACAATTTCTTATAATATAATTTTCCTTTGGGTGGATTTTCAATCATCTTATCTGTAAATGCAATCTTGAATATTGCTTGCTTAAAGGGAGTCTTTTTTTTCAATCTTCAAAAAATCTTCATACCACACAGAGTTATACTGAATCTCCCAATGTCACGATTATTAAGTAAATTTCCAAGGACCCTAAGGCTAAAGCATCCCAAAGCTGGACTTTCCTAGAGTCACCTGTCTTTCCAAGATTTTGTTTATATATATATAGATACATTCATATATATATATATATATATATATATATATATATATATATATATATATATATATATATATATATATATATATATATATATGATGGTGGATCAACATTTCTGTAGCCTGACATAATTATTATTAGCTGAATTTTGATCTGAAAATTTTTACTATATAATTCTTCATCTCTATGATCAAGATTCACGATAGAATAAGGCGCATTGATAAGGAAAGACATTAAGTTGAAAAATAAAAATTAGGTAAAAATGGCACAGGTTAAGAGGACAAAAATGGAAAAAATGGCACAACTTGAATAAATAGTACATATATTCACACACACATGTATATATATACACATATACATACACTTGTATGTATATGTGTGTGTGCGTGTGTGTGTGTGTATATATATACATAAGTATATGTGTGTGTGTGTTTGTGTGTGTCCACAAAACTAGACGAACACACTTTTGGCTGGCCAAATCACAGCTTTGTAAATAGACACCAAAATATGATAAACCAGAGAAGAACCTCAAAGGGAGTGTCTGCGCTGGATTTTTTTAGTCAACCACAAAACCAATTCTTGGATAATTAGAAATGAATGAACGACCAAATGATCACATCTCAAGCGGGACTCTCAGAAGAATTCTCCATCCTTGTATTTTCCTCACACAAGGATCATGAAACATGTCAATATAAGAAAGTTTGACAACATTTTTGGTTTTCACCATTTTAATATTGTATACACATATATACATTAATTGACCAGACAGACACAAGTGTGGTCCCATGGCAGATTGGGGTTTCACCCCATGAGGCCTAGTACTGCTCTGTGTAGTCAAGAGGGCTCAGGATTCATCCTGAGACCTCAAGACCAATGCTCTCATGTCTTTACAGCCATAGTTGCGTATTGTTTAGAAGGCCCAGCCTGTATGTTCATGTGTGTGGTATTCCCACATTAAACTGACCACATGTCACATCCTGTTCTAATGGGGACACATGTAAATAGGACCATATACATTTGTGTACATATATGTGTGTGCGTACATATGTGTGTATATACATATATATATATATATAGTGACACAAACAATTTTGAAAAAGTTTTTTCATATGTTCTGTGTTTAAAACTGTAAATATATATATATATATATATATATATATATACATATATATATATATATATATATATATATACATATCTCTCTCTCTCTCTCTCTCTCTCTCTATATATATATATATATATATATATATATAGAGAGAGAGAGAGAGAGAGAGAGATATATAAACATGTGCTATTTTTTTTGATGTGCCATTTTTTCTTTCTTTTTGTATATGTACCATTTTTACCAGGAACCTAAAAATAAATATTTGTGTAAAATTAATGTTTCTTTCATCATTAGACTACAGACTCATTGATTTGTCTATATGTGTGTGTGTGTGTGTGTGTATTTACAAATTGATAAATATAAATATATATTTTGATATTTGCAAAAGTGTATACATCTTTGTCCATGTATGATTATGTGTGCTTAAATATATGAAATGTTACTGGTAATATCCAGAAATATGATAGTATGAAAAGAAACTTCATCTTCAGAATAGAAAATAGTTCCTTTTTCTTTTACCAAATCTTTCAAATTGACCTGGAAAAAAATATTAGCATTGTTTCTGATTAATAAATTATTATTCAGCCAATAATTTGATATTAAAAAAATAATCAACTTTTCTCGTAGTTATATTTTATATTAAAATTTCAAAGTAGCAATATATCAAAAACCCAGCATATTGTATTCAAGTTTTAAAATGATATTCAATATATTTTTGATGATTTATTGTGTTGTAATTCAACATCTAACCAATCTCAACCACAAAAAAATCGACATTAGAATTAGAAAGATTTTTAAAATAGAACGGAATAAAACATGGAATAAAGGTTGAAAGCTTCACAATTTAACTTAATATTTATTTTTCAAATCATTCTACTTATAGCCCCAAGTACCTATCCTTCTAATATTTTCAAGTTCTTCGGATATTTAGAGTCAACGCAATGAATTAAAATAACTGTAAATCTGTTCTGATTTTAGTATTTCTAGATTTTTGCGTAAAGACTAAAAAAAATAAACGACTCTCTTTTCTACCAACTTTTATCAAATGCTCAAGATGGAAATTTGAACGCATACTACTCCTCTGGACCTGTTTTCCAAGGGACATAATTCATCTGTGCCGGTGAATTGAGATATTGGCATCATACCTATTGTTTCAAATGTAATAGTTTCAAGTCACAGCGTAGTGTAAAATTTTAATTATTTTTCAGACCATTACCTAATATTTGAACAAAACATATTTTTCAATTTCCATTCTTGTATCGTGAATCAACTTGGAGAGAAAAACAGTGAATCCAGAAATCGATTCAGAGCAAAAGATTTTGCCCTGACACCGCTTCTCTGTCACATCAACACGTGGGTCATATTTTCTCCTGGATTTCACGTACAAAACGAAAATGGGCCCAAAATTTCGACCCACGCGGCCGAAACAAGATGTTAAAGAATCGGTAATAATTTAATTTAATTATTAGTCTTCATTTGTATTATATTTACTATTTTAATTCGATCTCAGTAACAACTTTGGTCTCTGCTTTGAATTTGATTTGTTTGCTCGGCTAGGGTTTGGTCTAATCCGAATTGCTAAAGAAAATGATATGAACTGTTTTGCTATGAAAATGAGTTTTCAATCGATTATTTTTGAATTTGAATCTTCTTTTGATGTTTTGGCTACTATTTCATAATTTACTATTCGGCTACTATTTCATAATTTACATGCGCTAAAATAGTTTTAGACGTTTTCTAGATCGTATTGTATTTATATTGTTTTCATGGAGGTCGATCACGTATCTTATAAAAGGTATAATCACGATTGTTGTGAATATGAGAACACTCAGTCAATCACGACAAAATACTTTCTTGACTAGTGAGCAGTTATCAAATCTAATGAAAATCAGTATAAATTAACAAATCCAAAATTAGGATGTGTGGCTATTTTAACTCCAATTATAGTCGAGAGAGAACACTACTAATATTTTTTAGTTTTGAAATCTGATATATAACCTGGATTCATTAACTCTAATTCCCAGAGATCGATATTTTAGGTAGTATTTCCCTGTCAACTTGAGGGGGGGGGGCCCACAAAGGGATTTCTCAAAGCCTGCAGCTATATAAATAAGCAATTTCAAAATGACCGCCGATCAGCTGTTGAATATAGCATTAGTGTTTGTAATGAAACGTGTCTTCCACAGACATTGGCCATTTTAAAACAGGAAAGGTAGCAATTGCCTAGAATGTTGTTAAAGCCAGTTGAGGGGGTTGTGATCCCAAATGTTCGTTTTGCTTTTCATGATTGCTAACTTTTGTCAGTGACTTTTATGTGTTTTTTAATCATCAGAAACCGGTTATTGATGTTGAAGATATGTACGATGGTGAGGAAATCACTGCTGAGGAAGAAAGTGCTGAAACACGCCAGATGATAGTGGAACAAAATAGAAAGAAGAAAAGATCTGGTGGATTCCAGTCAATGGGTAAGTGAAGCTGAATTTTAATTTACATTCCATGGATATATGGCATAATGTACATACAATGATTTATTTTCAATTCTTTATAATTACTAAGCTAGGGTTTGGAAGGTCGTGATTGATTTGTTTTCCTTCTATGGTGGATGGAGTTGCCAAACTAAGAATTTTCAAATTAGTAAAGTTTTCAAACCATAGAAGATTCCCCCCCTTAATATTCAGAGCTCTTTTTATTTAAAACAAAATCATCAAAGTGTTCCTATCCTTGCTGCCCTGAGAAAGATCACCCATCATACCTAACCGCTATCATAATCTGTGGAGTTGCACCTGTCCAGATCTTTTGTCATTGATGATATTTCTTACAATCATTTTCCTTTACTACACTGAATTAAGAGATGTATTGCTTTCACTGTGGCCCCTCAGATGGGACACCCAACCAACCAATCATCCAAGTGGGCAACAGACTCTTCTCTCTTCAAGTGGGTGTGTGTCTTCAGATGCTCCTTGTCACCTTTTGGGGACTACAACCATGGAAATTTGCTTAAGTAAATCACCACGTAAATCACCAAAAAATGAGTTTTCAAAAAAATGTTTTTAGGGGATCTCTATGGTCACTTAGAGACCAACAATTCCAAAATCTTATACTTGTATTCTAGATGAAAGGTTTTTCTTTTCCTTTTCTTGAGATGCTGATCGCTCATGCAGGCTACAGTGATTCCTTTGTGTAAGGTACAAGTATTCGTATATTTTGTTTAGAATGGTTTTGCTGAAAATTTTTCATCTTTTATCTTATAGGATTGTCAAAGAATGTGTTCAAAGGAGTCATCAAAAAAGGATACAAGATTCCAACCCCAATTCAGAGAAAGGTAAATTCTTTCAAATATTTAAAATAATAGGAAAACTTCTATCAGTACCTAAATCTTTGAATCAACCTATTTTTCCATTCCTAGAAAAAATTACTTTGACCAAAAAATGAATGGACGTTCATAAAACAAACAAATATATAAAATTTAATCGTTGTATAATAAAAGGGCTTAAAAACTATTACCTCACATTTTTTTTCGTGTTGCTCACTATGACATATATATGTAAATATACCTAATTCAAATTCCAGTAGAGGTTGTTTGTGGCCATTCTGCACTAATGAACTGGGGAAAGGTATGAATCTACTTCCCAGCCCTTAGTTATGAGTAGAAATAGTGGAGCTGATAGAACCTTTCAGCCCTGTTAGGTAGTCCTTGTAAGAGAAGACTATCAATGGCCTGGCATTCATGTTGGCCATCTCGCCTTGCAGAGCGATTGGTAAAGGTTACCAAGCCAAGAGTGGACTTCTGTGCACAAGCTGATCTGATTTTGTTTTCTCTGATGAAGACTTACCAGTGCAGAGACAAAAATAAAACAGGCACTTCACTCATCATCTGGGTATTTGGTTCTATGCATACGGGTCATTTCACTGCTGTGTTCACTGATAAAAGAGCAAGTAGATAGTCAAACAGTGACAAGTGTGCTGTGAATGGATACCAACAACTGTGTTGATTGCTTCAAAAGAGACTTCTCACACCAAACTGTGTTTTCCCCCAACTTCTTTAGGTTGCAACATTTTCTTGAAATCCTCCTCAGGGAGGCGAAGAGTTCTCGATCCTTGCATGCGAGGAATAAGGTCACAAGACGTCATTATCACTCCAAGAGTTGTTTGGACTATTGATCTCATTCTTTGTTGAATTTCAGCACAATGTGGATTTCTTTTTCTAGCAGCGTGAGGAGTGTATAAATATGGAATCACTTATGTTATACAGGTTGCTGAGAATGATATTGCTTGTGTGGCTTATGTTGCTGGGATTGAGCTTAGCCAGTCAGTGTATTAGCAACCATTTTAGAAGGGATTTAGTGGAGTACTGATGCCAATTTTCCAGTCTGAAGATGAAAGATTCTGGCCAGGAGCACTAGAACACACACAAACACAAACACATGCAAATATTAAAAAAAAGGATAGAACCCTTCACTATTTTTGATGGTTACTCTTGTTTAATACTTATCAAAAATTAATGATGGTTGACAATTAGATTTCATCTGATAGAAAGATAAATAAATCCAGATAATGTCCTCATCTTTGTTGCTTTTAACACAATATTTACTTTAACCTTCAAAAATCCCTCTAGGTATTATTAAATAAACATTAGATTTCCACACCAAGATGTTTGCCAGTCATACTCTTCATATTTCTTTGTTGTTTATTGTATATTTTCAATGGTGTTTTACCATATTTCTCTTTCTTGTAGACTATTCCCCTTTTAATCAATGGCCAGGATGTTGTTGCTATGGCACGCACAGGAAGTGGAAAGACGGCTGCATTTTTGATTCCAATGTTTGAACGTCTGAAAACACACTCAGTCAAGATTGGTGCCAGAGCCTTGATTATGTCACCCACCCGAGAGTTGGCCATGCAGACTCTGCGTTTTACCAAAGAGGTAGGTCCTGACAATTTTATACAAATCTATGAATTGCATCTTTTCACTTCTATATTAGAAACCATCAACCAAAACTGTCAGTATTGGTTTCTTCAGTTTTTGAGTTGGTCTGGCTGACTATGTATCTATGGTCACCTCGAATATGGCATGCTGCCAAATGATGTTGGTTATTCGATTGTTTTTTATTGTGTGACTAACCAAACCTGTTAAAGGTATCGATTAGGTATTTGTCAAGTTCAGAACAAGGTCTGTTTTTTTTTTAATCTTTTTGTTTAGACAATATATTGGATAGATTACATTTAATTGGAACATTTTGTCCCGATTAAGTGGGTGCCTTGGTTATGTAGAGCAGCATACAAACAATTTATTGTATTGACTGACATATAAATTGAAAAAATCTATGCAAATATTATACTACATAGAATGCACTGGTATTATGACTTAGGGACTGTCTACAAAAGTATGAAATGGACAGCCATGGGGCTTGGATGAGGTGCAGTGAATGATAGGCCTACAAATTCTCTTGTAATCCATGTATTATCAGTGTTAGTTCAAAGTATGTATAGTAAGGAGCACAAGATTTTTTTTTTTTTTTTTTTAGATCAATTGAAAGAGCATGAATTTTCTGTTTTCTTGTGTGTAAGATTATTGATACTCAACACATAATTCTTACTTATGTTGAGAAGAGTTATCCAACAAAACTTATATTGATAGTTCCAAAAGCTTATTTTTCTAAATTATGAATACTTGAAAAAAACAGAACTGCTCCTCCCTTCTCCTGAATGACTGTGACTATGCAATGTGACATGGTGTCTATGATTCGGTGGAGTCATTGTATGGCTGTATGTATCCAGGCACATTCCATGGCTATCCATAACTGAGTTGTGTTCATTGAGTGTAGCTGCAGGGAATTTAGTAATGTCTGCAATATGTCCCATACATGCTCAATGAAGCTTGAATCTGTTGAGCACAGGATTTAATTGGATTACCCGCAAATCACTTGAGTGGTCTTCAAACCCATTTTGCATCACTCGTGTACCACAGGAGCATTATGTTATCTTGTTGGAACAGACCATCGCCATTGGTATGAAGAGATTCATCGCTATTTGTCACCACCAGCTTACAATACTCCCTGCTGACTGGCTGGATTTATAGCCTCTTGCAATCTCCTCCTTATACAAACTCAATCAAAACCTGGAAATGCGACTCTTCTGTCCCAGTAACCAATGCCCTGGTGCCTATAAAGTTACCCTTGTTGGTCAAAATCTATGAAACCCCGTGGAAGGGCGTATATAGTGTATAATGTGTTTACTGATGAAGCACCAGCTTTAAATTGGGATGTGATTTGATTCAATGTTCCCCTTCATTGAATGGTGATCATCTTTGTCAGTTGCCAGCAATTCCATTCTTGCATCACCTGAAGGCATCCATAGTTTTCACATTCTACTGCTATCTGTCTAGAATTCACATATTCATAGTATACCCTTGCTACTATTACCTGAGAAAAACCTAAAGTAGATACCATCTCTAAGATAGAATGCCTCATCTTTCTGGCCCCAACGATCATCCTGCAGTCAAATAGGATCAAGTCCTATCTGCATCCTATGGCTGCAACGGTACTTCCGTACTTATTACGCCATATGTGTATCATCTGGCAGAGTCTATTCTTACTAGTGGGGCTGAGCAAACCCATCCAGTGTGCACCTGTTTATAAACAATATACGTCTATTGAAAAAAATACAATATGAGATATGATTATGACTTTTTTCTTTTCTTTTTTTCAGTTGGGCAAATTTACTGGACTAAGGGCTGCTGTGATTCTGGGAGGTGACAGGTATGTTTTCATAATTTTAGGTTTAGACAGTATTTGAGTGTTTTTGTATTGTAAGAAGTTTGTACATTGAGAGACAAGGAGCTAAAAGACTTGTTTGACTTCTCAACATGTCAATGGTTGCCAACAGAAGAAAAAAATAGTGGCAAATATACTGATCACACTAACTCAATACATCACCTTTTCCATACAAATTGTACACCTGAACTAGGCCATAGAACTGGCTGCAATGAAATGTTTCATATATTTCATTTATGCTGTTGCTCACTTAGAAGATCTTCTGTATTCAATCTGCCTGAATTCAATCAAAACCATTTGGTTATATTGTACCTTGAAGTGCTTCTTGTGTTCAATAGGTTAAATTAGCTGATCAGTTCTAATGCTATTTACTTCATGAAAAATTTATAATGGTAACAGAAACATGAACAAAACTTTTACCACCGATGTACTTATCAACCCCTGTGCTTTTTTTCTGCTATTACCTTGGTGGGTAAGGTAGTTATAAGAGTGTTTTACCTTAGTTTTCAATTACCCACTCTCATCTCAATTGATCACAGTAGCATGCCAGTGACAAGACATTTTTTCAAAGTGAATGGTGAAGGGACGGAGCACAAAGAAATGGATTCATGCCTTTCCAAAGAGCATTAGTATAAAGTCAACAGACACGGCATCAATCGAAATTCATTTTGCTAATTCCCTTTTTCTGTGCTCGTAACAATTCCTGCACTACCATTTATTAATTTGTGAAGTCTGGTAATCTGTTTATTTGATGATATTTGTCTGTATAATTAATGTGTATCTATATGTAGATTCTCTCTGATTTTTTTTTTGTTTTGATGTATATTTCTTTCTTGTTGCTTTTAGAATGGAAGACCAGTTTTCAGCTCTTCATTCTTCCCCTGATATGTAAGTGCAATTTTTCTTTAGATTTTTTTCATTTCCCTCACTTTCTGGTGTTTTTTTGTTTGTTTGTTTTTTAAATTCAACTTCATAGCAAATTTTAAAGGTAGGCTTGTACAAATAAAGCGCATTGATTGAATTTTTACTATTTCAAACTTAGTTTTTCTCAATCTATAGGTTACAAAACTGTGGGTTTGCAATAAAATCTATTTGTTTAATGTTAAGAAGATTGGTAATTTTTATTGGAATAGAAACTTTCTGTTAGCTTTGCTAATTATTTTTTTGATGATCCAACATTGGACTACAAGTGATTTTGAAACCCTTTCTGGATTGATAGAGATTTTGGTGAAAAGCTCTGTTAACCCAATGAGCAATCTGCTGAAGATAGCACTTTGAAAAAATTTTTTTAGAAAACTAGAGAAAGCAATTTTCTGGCTGATAGTCCCTCAAATAATATTGAGGAAACGGTGAAAATACTATCAAATTTCTGCTACCCTTCACAACCTCTTATCTCAGCAAGTCTGGATTCTTGATTATTACAAATTCAAAAAAATGCAGAAATTTCCCTTCAATTGCTGTTCAACTGTGAGATTCTGCCTCTTTTATTCAAAGCCAAGGATTGATAAAATTATAACAAACTAGCAGTATCGATACCAATCTCTGTTCAACTTTGAGATTCAGAAGTTTGCTTAGATAGCCCAACTACAAGTGGTTATTCTTGCTAGGTTGTAAAATCCAATAACTTTCCCATAACCAGTGTTTGAATCGATATGTACCTGTTAAACCAGCTGCAGTGACTAGATCTAACTGATCAAATAGGATCAATGAATAAATGACAGAGATTTGATGTAAACTTATTAACTCATTATAGTAATTCATTTGGTCTGTGAACTGAACTGCAACATAATGTCTACAACAATTTTCAGGTAAAACAAAAGAGTAAATAAAAAAGCTCAATTAGAATGATTTACTAACATAAGGATTTAAAGTTAGTTTCCTACCAATGCAAATTTTATAACCAAATTGATGTGTTTTTTTTAACTTTGCAGAATTATTGCCACTCCTGGTCGATTCCTCCATGTTGTCATGGAAATGGAGTTAAAACTGTCTTCTCTTGAATATGTTGTATTTGATGAAGCAGATAGGTAAGCTTCTTTTTTTTCTTTTTCTTTTTTCTTTTTAATGATCTCTTCCAATTTTGAAATACATCTAAAGTTATCAAATGCCATCAGAAACTAATTTATTCAGTATTTCTTTTCATTTTTCTAAAGCAAAAATATACTTCCCATTGAAATTAAGCTGTTTGATACGATCAAAGAATTTTTTCGGACGATCAAACCTCGTTTTGTTGTTTGTATTGTGAACAACATTTCATCTGATTCATTCTATGGCCTTCTTCAGGTGTAATATCCAAATGTGATGATGGTGAACAGAACTTTCCAATATTCCAAACATGGAGTTCAATCATCTGGAAAAACTCTTTGAATGTTGATGACCCTTTTCTAAACTAAAGACAGGTTGATACAAATCAACATTAACTGAAATTGTGAAATACTTAGGATCAGTTCAATGTTTAGATAAGTCTTATTTTAGATTCTTCATGTGTGTTTGTTTTTTACAGAAGCTATTTCTTCCTAGAATAATAGTAACATTAACAAGTTTCAATACAAATTGGTCTTAAAAAAAACGAATAAGGCCAAGGGCCAAATTTTCATCATGGTCGGAATATACTTGTTATAACCAGTATTCAGCCACTGGTGCTTTTTCCATGGCATAAGAATTGTGAGAGATAAATTAATAGTAAAGCGGAGAAATCAGCAAAAATGAAATATTTTTTGGCAAGTCTTAGTCTTATTGTTACTTTTTATCACATCTTCCTAAGTCGGACACCCTACGACCATCAGAGTAAAGAATAGTTAGAAATCAGAATGGAGAAGTGAAGTTTTCAAAAAATTAAGCTCATGATATTTTTTAATCGGTACAAATTTTTAATGATTAAACCAGTATTTAAAACTGGATAGGTGTCTTTTTCTTTATAATCTTTGAAATACATGTTGGTTTTTTTTTTGTTTTTTTTTTTTCTTAAATCTTGAAGAAACACCATGGAATTTCCATTGTTTTTGCTTGTAAATAATAAGATACATTAATTTCTTACCTTTGAAATAAGCTAATGGTAGAGTGGGAAATACTCTACTGACAAGCCTCTATGCCAAATTTGGTTAAATATGGTAATTGATTTGCATTAAGTAGAGATAGGCTGAAATATATTACTGAAAATACTGTATTCCTGGCTGATGAGATTTTTTTTTTTTTCTTTTCTTTTATTCAGAAAAATATTTGCTAATTATTTCAAAATGTCATCATTGAGAAAAAATGACCCCATAGAGTTAGCAACTTTGACTTGTTAGTACACTTGCAGTGTCTTATCAACTGCGAAATACAATCGTAACTTCTAACATTGATGTTCTCTTCCAATTGTACAGATTGTTTGAAATGGGTTTCCAAGAGCAGCTGCAGGAAATTCTTAACCGTCTTCCAGAGGGTCGACAAACGTTGCTTTTTTCCGCTACTCTACCCCGTCTTCTGGTTGACTTTGCTAAGGCAGGGCTCAACAATCCAACTTTAATCCGACTCGATGTTGACAACAAACTGAGCAATGAGCTTAAAGTGAGTCTTTCAATTTTTTTTTTTTTTTTTTTTCAGCAATGCTATAAAGAATTGAATCTGTCCATTTTTGTAAGAAATTTTTAGATGAGCTGTTGTTACCACTATACATTGATTATTATGGACCAGTTTCATTGTATTTGTTTTCGGTCTTTTATTTCTTTTTTATTCTTTTTTATATTTCAGACTGCTTACTTTTACTGTCGAGAAACTGAAAAGTCTGCCTTGTTGTTGTATCTCCTTCAAAATATCATCAAACCATTTGAACAGACGGTCGTATTTGCTGCTACCAAACATCATGTGGAATATTTAGTCATGGTAAGTTTTTTTTTATATAGTTTTAAGTGATATTCATCATCACAGTCAATAATTGAACAACTGTTGCATCGAAATTTGAATTGGGGTAAAAAAAATTCCATTAAAGAATAAGGTCAGAATAAATTCCATTTATGACATCATATATATTATATATATGTATATATAAGAAATAACATTATTTGGTATTATCTGAAACAATCTCCCATCATTTCACAGTTAATATATCATTCAATTTAGACAACATAAATAGAATAATTTTATATAATATATATATATGTATATGTAATGAGAAAGGGAGATGGTGCTTGATCAACATTGCTAGGGTGCCATGTTGATATTACTGTTTTGTTTTTAAAATCCCTGAAACAGTTACATGGTAAACAACTGATAATCCCCAAAAGATAAAATTTACACATAGTACCAGAATAACAAAGTATGCGTAAAACATTATAAAAAAAGCACTGAAGAATATTACATAAACAGATACTGGGTAATAAGTGACTGAAATGACACAAGTTTATTTTATATATTAAGTGTTTAAAGCTTTCTATACATTTATATAAATAAATGTCTGTGAATGTTTAATACATGTACAGGTATTTCCTTCTCTTTAAAAGAAATGCGTTCAGCATTTGTTTCACTCCAAGCCATTATAGAGACAATGCACCTTCTTCCTCTCTCTCCTACACCCCAGTCTCATGTACCTCCCGCTATCCTAATCTCCAGCAACTCTGTCTAACATACCATTAAGCATTTTTGCGTCTGGGAATGCTCAATAATTTTTCCCATGTTTATTAATGCTAAATTCTTTGCTTATAACATTATGAAAGGTTTCTATAGGAATGCTATACTTTTAGACGACAGGGGGAGACCTGTGTGTATGTGTGTGAGGTTATGTATATGTCAGTGTGTGAATATATGCATGCTTATGTATCATATACATATGTGTGTGTGTGTGTGTGTGATGACATTTCAAGAATTTAATGAGTTTATTACCATTTAGTACTTTTTTGTCTTTGTAGTTACTAACCAAAGCTGACATCAAATGCACCTATGTCTACAGCTCTCTGGACCCTTCTGCCCGTAAAATTAATGTTGCCAAGTTCCAAAACAAACGCGTCAATGTCATGATAGTCACAGACTTGGCTGCCAGAGGAATAGATATTCCACTCTTGGACAATGTCATCAATTATAACTTCTCAGGGAAACCAAAACTTTTTGTGCACAGAGTGGGTGAGTGATTTATCATCTTTTTTCTTTTTATCTCTAAAGCTTTTCATCAATTAATGTTTTTATTAGGAGAACTTGTGACACGTACTGAAGCTAATAGCCTTTTATTTAAATTTAGTAATTTCAGTGTATATATATATATATATCACAACTTGGTAGGTTTGTTTCTACTTGTGATATTTGGGGGGGAGTTTGGCAGAAGAATTATGTTTGAGGTAAGACTACGCTCCCCTCACAGTGCATGTTTTCTCAATGTTTTTTTTTTTTTTTTTTCTCAAATAAAGACATTTTCTTTCTCAATGGGTAGGGACAGTTTTACCCAGCTCCTGCAGGTGTTTTTCCCTTACTGATTTCATCACATTGTACATTCCAACTGAAGTGCAAAATGGTATGACTGTTACCAGCATAAAAAATGGAATGGGCGAATTGTGTTTGAATTTGTTCACTTTACGCTGGTGCCCTTGGGAAAGGTACTTCTCCTCCCTGTGCTGTACTATATCACTAGATATCTTGACAAAAATGTCACTCCACTGGCATACCACAATGGTTTCCAGTGAAATGAAGGAGAGAGCACGTGGGCAAACCATTCTCTCATAACTACCTTACCTACCTAAGCAGTAGCAGCAAAAAGCTGTTAGGCCTATTGCCAACCCCTCCAAAAGGAAGTACATCCATATACTCTGTCTTATGTTATGAAAGAAAAAAAAATAATGTATCTATTGTTTATGGTTCTAATGTTGTTTGAACCATTTACAGCAATACCTTGCGTAGAACCAGTTTTGATGCAGTATGGTTATGGTATTGCTGTATGAATTGATGTGACTAACCTGGAAAAAAAACAATAAATCATAACGAGACTTTGAACTGTGCAGTTTAGAACAACACAGAAAATATTTGAACAAATTAACTGCACTAATCGAGGTATATCTGTAGATGTTGTACTGCATAAAATTCATCTTCTGTCTATGTAACAGTTGAAGTTTACCTTTTATTTCTCCGGCTGTATTTAAATTTAATTTCTTTTGTTAAGGTCGTGTTGCTAGAGCAGGCCGCAGTGGAACTGCATACTCCATCCTCTCATCTGATGAACTCCCTTACCTGATCGATCTACATGTCTTCCTGGGAAGACCTTTCAAATACGTTCCTTTGAAAGAAGAAAAGAAACAAGAAAATGCTGGTAAACATTTTCCCAATTTTTTAAAAATTTTATTTCATCTTTTTGTAATTTACTTGAAATTTCCAGCCTGATTTGATTTCAAAATGTTAAATTTGATCAGGCTTACGTATATGAGTAGAAAAAATCTGGCCATGTCTATGAATACAAACAAAAAGAGCAACCAGCTGAGTACACTGGCGAATACAGAAATTCAGAAATATCAGTCTTAGACATTAGTCAATTGGTGGAATTTGACATTCAACAATATCACAAGCCTGGGAAGTAGTATGAAGATGAAGTGGTTCATAAATTAATGACGATCGTTTCAAAATGTATCGTATTAGATTTGTGTGTTTTGCTAACTTTTATTACATTATTATTGAATGGCTACTGATTTTAATGTGTTCTAAATAACTCAAATATTTGATTCAAAAACAGTTTTGAAAACAATGATATAGAGAATATGAACATAGGTATATACTTCTATCACTGAAATTATGCCAATTTCCTTCCAAATAAATCACAAGAAAAAGAACGCACTCTGTTCAAAACCTGTGATGTTGTTGAAACAATCTTTGATTACGTTTGTCTCTGTAATAGAACTTTTTGTTTCCAATGGATTTTTCGAGTTATTCCCTATTGAAACTTCGAAACAAATATAAAAATGGAAAATATCATCCAAAATGCAATATGATTCATTGGGAAATGAAAAAGTTTCAAATATATGTACAAAGTGTATACATTGATTATAATTACTGTATAGTCTTCTTTGATTAAAGAGCCTGTTTACTACAGTTCTTCTTTACCCTTAATTTTATTCCTCTTCCATCTTTTCTTTTCTTTGTTTTCACACTACTAGCCAACAGCTATAGGGCTTCACAACAATTGTGTGTGATTTGTTACAATTTTATATACTTTTGAATTCAGTGTTTGCCATTGTGTTGTAGTTGTCTATGGCTACAAAATATGTTTTCTCTCCATCTCTTTCTTCCTATCCTACTCTTTTAATAAACTATCAAATCTAAAAGAAGTGAAAATCTTTTCCTTCTTTCCCTCTGTCTCTATCTTCCCTTCCTTTCATTTTTCTTCCTTTCTTGTACTTTTTTTTGTATGTGTGTGTGTTTTGAGAATTTATTTTTAAAAAAGAATATTACGATTTAGTGTTATATAAAAAAAAAAAAACAAATAATATTTCTCCGCCAATTCTCTTTTCCCTTCCTCTCCTAATTTTTTTCATTTTGGTCTGAAAGAAAGTGATTTTGGCATTCATAGACCTGTCAACATTTGTCACAGGTTGAATCATTAATTCAAAAAAAACATTTTCTTTAATTCTTTATCATAGATGAGGATGGTTACCTTGGAACTGTGCCTATTACTGTGATAGAACAATGGCAAGACAACCTGTTACGTTGGCATAAAGAAAACGTAGATCTTGTGAGTATTTCTTCTATGGCTTTTATCCTTTGCTTTAAACCAGGAGTTCCTGACTTAGGTCATCCATATCCCTTGCGGGTATGGGATGTGAGGGGAAAAAATTTTAAAGATCTATCACCGTCCCCTTGACCAGTGGTTGTAGCCTCATGTCATATCCTGTGCACATGGGGGGCTCAGGTAAAAAGGAACACAGAAAACTTTCTCTTTTCTTTTTTTTTTTTTTTTTTTTCTTTTCTTTCTCAGTCTGTTATAGAAATTTGAGTGAGGTTTGTTAAAGTTCATAATTTTATCATTAAATCTCATCCCTGTTACTATACTGGTGGTCCTAATCTTTTTCAAAGATTAGACTTCTTTTTTCTTTCTTTTTTTATTTAAAACAACATGACGTACTTCTGTAAACTTCAACCTTTTAAAAAGGTGATGATGATGCTTATTTCAATGGTCAGGTGGAAGGGAATGGGGACGTAATGGCCAGTGCGCTGGGGATACAGGACCTTGAAAAAATTACCCCCTGCTCAGACCCTGACTAAGAGAGGTCAGTAGAATGAGAATCAAGCTAAAAACTTCAAGATATATACATTTTTGAATCAATAAGTTTGTAGCCTTAATGAAAAATGCATTTATTTTACGTATATTTATCTTTCAACATGACAGTTTTCCTTGTCTATGCTCTTGATTCAATGGTGAATATTAATTGCACGGGTGGAACAGTATACAATGAACATTACAAATCTAAATTCAGCCACTAACTCCATGTTGGGCTACAAGCTCAGATTGAGGAGGTTATGTTGGAAAATTTGCTGTGAAAAATGAATGCTTTCCTCATCATTAGGCTAATTGATGTACCTACGTGAGTACATGTCATCATCATGTGTCAACTTCTGGACAAAGGCCATTCTCATATCTGTCCATGATGAGCATGATTGCACTAATCTCTGCCATGTTCCTGGAGGAATTTTCCACCATGTCTCTCCATCTTGGATCCAGTTTTCTCCTACCAATCATTTAGTTTTTTACTCTATCTGTTTCTCTTTTCCTTGTATTGTGCCCTGCCCATCTCCATTTTTGTTGCTTTATTACCAGCATGTTATCCTTCACCCTGGTCCTTTCTTGGATTTCTTCTTTTTTTTTTTTACCACTATGAGTTATTCCTATCATTGCTCTTTCCATTGCTAGTTTGTTGTTGGGTAATTTTGTATGTTTTCAGGTTCATTGTTTACATACATAATTTCTACTCGGCTCAATTTTTATTTTGGGAATTCAGCAAGAATAGGAAAACATTCATTTCTTCAAACCTGATTCACAACCTGTAACGCTCCTATATCTGTATGTACTTTGAAATAAACAAAAGATTTCTTGAAATAATGTATGCATACTTAGTCAAAATTGAATAGCAACATACTTTTTTCCTTCAGCAAAATTTAACCAGAGTATCTGCAAATGCTTATGGTCAGTATGTAAAGTCAAGGCCACTACCAGCATCTGAATCTGTTAAAAGGATGAAGGAACTTGATCAAGGCGGTCTCAAAATTGGAATTCATCCAATATTCAGTAAGTTCATTATTTCTCTACTAAACCTGTTGTGAAGTTATAGACACTTGTTATCATAGAAAAGAGATCTATGTTAACTTGGTATTTATTTTCAATATACATAAACTACGTGAGAAAAATTCAAGACGTGGTCAAAAATATGGGTTGGGGAATGGGTTGGTCTTCTGTCTTAACAATAGCTGAGCTGGTCTCATTTTCTGATCCAGTCATACTTCATTATTCCTTTCACCACAACAACACTTTCATTCTGAGTATTCTTACATTCTACGTTCACCAAAATACCACATTCAGTCTATGAAAATTCTACTTAATCTTAGATTCATGATACACTCTATAAGAAATGATTTTATGTACATTTAAAATTATTTTCCAATGAATGTGATATATCTAGAATATTGATCCTCAAAAATGCATGAAATTTATATTTACATAATTACAAGGCTCTGTTACCAATCATTATTGTTTTTTGTTTTTTTAGGAGTATTTCTTTCATCTTGATTTTAGTTTTTCTGACTGGTGTTGTCAGTTGTACCATATATATTGCTGATTAATTCTTTCTTCAGATATAAACGATTAAATTTGTTCAAAATAATTTATGTATAAACTGCCCTTAGTCTTTCATGAATTTTCTACACACTCTTTCACTGTATGTTAAAAAGCATACTACCTCTGTACACTGTTTTCAATATATAGTGAGCTTGTGTCTGGAATTTACAATTAAGACCACCTTCTCTATATTGTGGCCTTTTTTTTCTAAGAGAAATAGTTTTTTAATGCTATTAAAACAATGTCACCCAGTGCATCAGAAAAAATCAACCCTTTAGAATGAGTGAAGTTTGGGCCCAATAAACATAAGCACCCAGCCACTTTTATCACAACTCCTTAGACCATCATTCTACAGCCATTAGTAAGCAACACAAATCAGAAATGAAGAATAGGTCCCTGGTCTTTATGATTGTCATTTATCTTTGTTTGTTCCATGGTGCTAATGGTAAAACAATTGGTTTTCCAACAACTGACTAAGCTTCAAGTAGAAGAAAGTATTCAAACATTAAACATACTTGAGCTCTGGCAAAATCCATAGTATTTTATAATAACAATATGTCCAATACTTCATCAATTACGTTTTTCTTCCACTTATGTATAATTGTTGTCTCAATCTTTAATAAATTTGTTGCTAATCTCTGCAAAAAATGAATGCATACTAATGAAGCTAATGTGCCTGACTTGGACTGATTTCCAAAATTCCAAGTCAGCATAATCATTGAATATTTTGCTAGAATCAAAGACTGGTAGGGAATACTTTTGTTGCATCCATAACTATAAAAAAAAGCACTACACTTTTTGCTTGACCATTTAAGGATATAAAATATCATCGCTTGTGTAATATATTCAACAGTATGACTTCACCTCAGAAGGTACACATCAATGCAACACATGGTCCAATGAAAGCAATGCATGTAACCAGATCATATGGTTCATGTATGTGTGATTATATGGTTCTAACCATGAATACATATAAAAGAATGACCAGCTAACTACCCCAAACAGCTAGAGGGGGTCAGCAAGGTGACAGAACGAATATTGTATCAACAGAAATGTTAGTATCATATTTTGTAAGAGTACTGCTGCCCTTTCATGTGGTGGAAAATGGTCAGATGATTTGACAGGTGAAGAAACTTGATCACCCATTCAACTTCCCATTCTCTTTCTATTGATATTTGGACCATCCTCATCTTGATTGTTTTTCATACAACGTTTCGGCCGTTGCACTCGAATATCAATAGAAATTTGAATATCTCAAAAATTCCAAGATATACATCCCATTCTCTTTCCAACAAATATTTCTAAGCAAGCAAGATCTCGACCAAAACTAAAGATGTCTGAATTGTATTTTGACAATCCTGCCACTTGGACAACAATCTCTGGCCTTCAAAGAATGAAATATTTTATTACATTGGTGTTTTTCAAATTGATAGTCAACTTTCTACCAATTGCAATAATTTGTCTTGCTTTTAATGATATTAATTAGTTTCATTACACTTGCAAAATGATCTTCTTGTCTACTGCCAAATAATTTTCCATCTGAAATTAATATCTAATCTATCTATCTGCTCCTTTGCAATGTTTAACTTTACACTGAAATGTTTGAATGATTTTGTCATATCTAATGTCTTTTTTTTCTTTTTTCTTTTTTCTTTTTTTGCTTTTATGAACAGAAGATCAGATTTCATCTGCAGAGGATGAAAAGATAAAGTTTTTACAAGCCTTGAAGAGTTACAAAACTTCATCAGTAAGTTCTGAAGTCTATATTTTTGTTTGTAATTTCAGTAATACAGATTTGCAACTTCTGAAAAGATTTGTTTACATTCCTGAGATGGAGATGATACTATTATACATAGATTAATTCGGATCAGTTTCTTCGTCTTTGCTTCAGCTACTTTTACTGCGACCTTTCTGTGTGAATTTCTGAGACAAATTATTGCTACAATTGGAAACTGTCAACATGGGTTTCTTCAGTTCTTAAACTAAGTAGGCTATATGCGTATTGCACATACAAGCCACACCAATAGAGCTAGAGGATTGAAAATTTAAGCATTTACATATTATATCTAAAAAAACAAACTTTTTTTTAATTCCCCCATAAATTGCAAGTAAGTAATTGTAAGTTTGTGTCTGGTAACTTGATTTTTGAGAGTAGTGATCACTAAAAAAAAGTCTGAATTTTTTAAGAAAACAAGCATGAATACTGTCAGACTCGAACAAACCTGGAGTATATGTATGCATACATAGCCAGCTAGACCAACTTGAAAACTAAAGAAACCTGATAGTTTTGGTAGACAGTTTATAATTCGTACTTGTTTATTCCTTCTTCATACTTCATGTATAGACACTTTTTATGCAACATCTCAGAAGATTTATTTCTAAAGCAATAATTGCCATAATAATTTCACCTTAGACTCATGTTAGTCCAAAGGTTTACTATTAACGATGTACAAAGAAGAGTTTTCCTATAAAAACCCTTTTGTTGATCTAAATGTCCTAAAGCGAAGAAGCAAATGCCTTTAATTTGAATGGGGAAAATTTTTAAGCATTCCCAGACTCTCAAAATGCTAAGTCATTAAATATTGTGCAAAGAGAATTACAGGAAACTGGAGTGTAGGAGAAAGAGAAATGGAAGAGAATGTTTGCTGCATTTTGATGGCTCACTACGAAACAAAGCCGGAGCACTATTTTCACTTTTCACCTTTGAAAACCCTCCCTTTGATATTAACTGAAAAATCACCTCTCTAGGGCAATGGCGCCTTAGTCCACTTCAATGTACTTCTCTTGGGACTTCACACACTTGTCTCGGCATCCCTTCCACATTTCAAAATGGTCTGCAAAATCATCTTTTGGGATTACCAACAGCTTCCACTTCTCAACTTTTTTCGAAAGAGTGAAAATCTATCATTAAGGAAACTTTCAAAAAGTTGGAGGTACCCGTAATTGCCATGATAATTTTGCCTTGGACAAATGTTAGATGTGTCATAATGTTAGAAATAAGACTATTATGAAATTATTATTTCAGACTGTCTTTGAAATTTGTGCCAACAACAAGAACCTGAAACCCCTGGAGGTGATGAAGAAGAAACGTGAGCAACACGAGAAAGTGATTCAACAAAGAGTTTACAAAGAGCAACAGGTTGAAGCAGAAAAGCGATTAGCAGAAGAAGACATGGCTGTAACAGATTCGACCCCTCTGGATCTGACTGAATCCACGGATCAAGAACTCAAGGTAAGGATTCATAGAATCACAGGATGTGAGTTCAAAATTAGCAAGCTACTCATTTATTTTCTGATTCGTGCTAATTATTAGTTGGCCACAGAATGTAAAAACAATCTGACAAACTACTCTGAAATTGATGATATTGCCACCTCTGCCTAAAAAAATGAACCACCATAGCCTAGTTCTTGGATTTTTGTCACAATACCCTCCCTCACTCTGTATGTTTATCTCTATGTCACCTTAGACTTTACTAACCCACCTACCTCGTCCCAACTCTTAAGACAATGATACGGGGCTATATAATGTTGGCTAGATGAAAGGTGCTGACACACATGTGAAGTGACTGACTAACGTTGTCAGTTCCGTACATGGACAAGTATTGCAGAACCATGGGGGGGGGGGAAATTATTATTTTAAAAAAATTAAACCAAGTTTTTTCACAAATGTTTTCATTATGACAGTGGTAAAAGAATGTATCCATTTCACAATGGATTATTATTGAAAATCAAGCCACCTCCTTAAAAACAAATGGAAAAAGAATTTTGAAAAATTTGGGGAAAAAATGCTATTAGAAGGTGACTCCTTGTAAATTTTCAAGACTCTGTCCCAAAAAATGTGACCAGGAGCATTGACACTGAGAGAGATGAGTGAAAAGAGAAGAACACCTAGCCACCATTTCGTCAGGTTGGTGATCAACGTGATTCAATTCTATTAAGCATTTGTTTAAATCAATAAATGATTTTACCAACTTTTAACAGATTCTGTCATTGTGTTTGTAAGAATTGAATATTTCTAAAATTTCCTTGAACTCCTGAAATGTTTATTATATTATTCTCTGCCTCTATCATTTATATAATCTTTTATTATTTTTATTATTATTATTTTCTTTTCACTTTCCCTCTTTGTCAGACTTTCCCTTAAATCTATCTCTTGAACTTCTCTCCATTTATGTTACATGTTTTTCTCTATATATCATTTTTTTCTTCGTATCAGGATGTATTTAGTTCTGTTGTTACAACAAAGGCATCAAAAGGAATCTTCAAGAAGAAACAGAAGAAAATTTCTGTTAAAGATGAGAATTACGTCCATTATCGCCCTGCTGACTATCAGACAGAAAAATCGTGAGTATTAATATCAATTTAGGGGGGAGATAAATATTAAGTTTAATGAAATTATATGCTTTGATATTATCTCTCTCTCATTCATATATATTATATATATATTGATGATCCCAACAAGAGACAATGTATACATTGTACCATAATAGCAAAATATATGTGAAACCAGGAAAAAAAAGGGAGAAAATTACATAAATTGCATTGACAGATAATCAGAAATAAGTGACGTGAAAAATTTTCTATGCACGCTCCTTTCTCTTATAAGGGTCTCCTAAAAGGTCTATCCAGAAAGTAACCATCCATTAGAAATTAACTGAAAAATAGTCTACCTAGGGCCATATTGCGTTAGTCCCCTTCAAAATACTCTTCTTAAGACTTCACACACTCATCTCCAGCATTCTTTCCACTTTTTGAAACAGCCTGCAACTACCTCATCATATCTGCAAACTGCTCATCATATTTAACAAACTTGTCTATTTAGTAGCAATAATATTTTGCTTTGTGTTGGCGTAAAATATGTCCTTTTGATCAATTCTAATTAATGTACTTGAGGTATTTACTAAGCTAGCTTAGTCCAGCAGGAGTCCTAGTGGTGGGACAGTCTGTGAATATCAAACTTATTACAGTAGTAATGGTCAGCAAGACTATCTTGCTAAGTACTGCTCCTTGGTTATGTGCCCTACATGTCATTTACTAAGCTTAGCTGGGTCTGGCACAAGGCCCCAGTAGTGGAGCACTCAGTGAGGATTGAACTCACTAAATTTCTGGATTGATCTATGAGGCAAGCTTGTTAACCATCGTGGTATATTAGGTGTTTGTATTTACTGTGCTACAATTCATCTCTTTCTTTTTTTTCCCCTTGCTCTTCCAGGCTTAGCATCAATACTGGATTCAATAGGGAAGCTGAAAACTTTGGTTTTGAAGTGGTTACAGATGATGTGACTGAAATGAGGAAGAATCAAAACAAAATGAGATGGTAAGTATTCTAACAAAGGAAATTATACCACCATCACCTCCTCCTTTCTCTTGCTCTCCTCTCTATCTTTCTCTTGCTCTCCTCTCTATCTTTCTCTTGCTCTCCTCTCTATCTTTCTCTTGCTCTCCTCTCTATCTTTCTCTTGCTCTCCTCTCTATCTTTCTCTTGCTCTCCTCTCTATCTTTGTCTCTCTCTTCCTCTCTATCTTTGTCTCTCTCTTCCTCTCTATCTTTGTCTCTCTCTTCCTCTCTATCTTTGTCTCTCTCTTCCTCTCTATCTTTGTCTCTCTCTTCCTCTCTATCTTTGTCTCTCTCTTCCTCTCTATCTTTGTCTTTCTCTTCCTCTCTATCTTTGTCTTTCTCTTCCTCTCTATCTTTGTCTTTCTCTTCCTCTCTATCTTTGTCTTTCTCTTCCTCTCTATCTTTGTCTCTCTCTTCCTCTCTATCTTTGTCTCTCTCTTCCTCTCTATCTTTGTCTTTCTCTTCCTCTCTATCTTTGTCTTTCTCTTCCTCTCTATCTTTGTCTTTCTCTTCCTCTCTATCTTTGTCTTTCTCTTCCTCTCTATCTTTGTCTTTCTCTTCCTCTCTATCTTTGTCTCTCTCTTCCTCTCTATCTTTGTCTCTCTCTTCCTCTCTATCTTTGTCTCTCTCTTCCTCTCTATCTTTGTCTCTCTCTTCCTCTCTATCTTTGTCTCTCTCTTCCTCTCTATCTTTGTCTCTCTCTTCCTCTCTATCTTTGTCTCTCTCTTCCTCTCTATCTTTGTCTCTCTCTTCCTCTCTATCTTTGTCTCTCTCTTCCTCTCTATCTTTGTCTCTCTCTTCCTCTCTATCTTTGTCTCTCTCTTCCTCTCTATCTTTGTCTCTCTCTTCCTCTCTATCTTTGTCTCTCTCTTCCTCTCCCTCTCCTCTCTATCTTTCTCTCAAGCCAGGCCTCTGTTTTCAGGCCTTTCTAACTCATTTGTTGAGAGTAATGCCACTTAAACTGGTGAGTAGTTTTACTTCTGGACCCCACTGTAGGAAGCAAGTAGGGAAGGTGTAGTACAATGGTGTTGTAAAGTGTGGAGATTCCTTACATGTTATTCTAGCCAAGGTTTCAAGGCCAAATTTGGTTTGCAACAAAGCTATTTGGTTCAGAAAATGAAGATACAGGCCTGAAGGAAAATTTACAAAAGATAAAAATCCTTTATGCACAAATTATGATACAACATAAATATATACGTGAACAAGAGATGAAAAATATCTATTTTGATCCATTTTTCCTGCAAACTTAAATTGATGATGGATTTTGAGTTATTTGATTATTTTGGTACTGAAGGTATTTAACTTGGTCCTAAGAACCTACTTTGCCTTATGCGGAAAAAGACATCAGTTTCTAGCCTCTAAGGTATTGCTTCCTTGCACCGGGTGATTGATTTTTTTTTTTTTTTTTTTTAAGTAAAATCTTCATAAATGGTGTGCATTATATGTAAAGAAATGCTGTATTTATGTTGGTGATTAAATATTGTAATATTTATCTATTTGTAATTCATCATTTGATAAACTGGATTATTTGAATGAAAGTTTAACCATGCTATATTTGTCAGTAAAGTTACTTTCAGATATCTATGGCATTAATAGTTTCATTTAACTTCTATAAAGGTACAGTGGTACCTGGAGTTGTTTTTTAGGTGAACAATTGCAAATTTGTTTATTTAATGATAGATACCGACAGAAAAGTTAATTTTACATTTCTTAGTTGATAAGCCAAGTCAGTATTATTGTAAGATGTATGTGATGTATTGAATTTGTTTTCTTCTTTCTCTCCAGGGACAGAAAAAAGAAGAAGTTCATCTCTGTGAATTCCATTGAAAGTAAAAAAGAAAAGAAAATCAGAACTGAAAGTGGAGTCCTAATTCCAGCCTCTTACAAAACCAATTTATATTCTTTTTCTCTAATACAACCACTTGTTGACATGATTTCATTCTATAGTCATTAGAAGTGTTATCCATGTCTCTCTATTGCAATGCATTTTTCAGAAGTCATTCAATATGTTTTTAGCACTTTTCAGAAGTCATTCAATATGTTTTTAGCACTTTTCAGAAGTCATTCAATATGTTTTTAGCACTTTTCAGAAGTCTCACAATATAGTTTTTAGAATTGGTAAGGAGGGAAAATGGATTAACTTTTTGGGGGGGGTCTAACTGGATACAGTAAAGACTAGTTAAAAAAATCCATCAAAAACTATTTTTTTGTATCTTTTGAAATGTTAGAGCAATTATTTTTAACAAAATTCCACTGGATCCACTCCAAAATTCAGTTACTTCTTCCTTATCTCGTTCCTTACTGTTCCACAAAATTTCATCGAAATTCTTTCATGGATATCATGTTGATAGATCTATATTTATTTGCTTTTGTTTGAGAATCTGTTTTTTATTGAGAAATATCTTTGCTTTTCTTTCTTTGTACATTTCTGCATTTTTGTTCCTGTTTCTCCATTGAATATCTCCAAAAGTTTTCAATAAATGTCAATGGAATTATGTGGCAATAGGCTGCAGAAGAAGTGATTAAATTTTGAGATGAATCCCTGCACAATCACTAAACATGATTGGAAGGAATGTACATTCATTGTTGTCCATTTTGAATTTCAAAATGGCCGCCTTTAAATTTCATAGAAAAACCAGCAACAATTCATATGGCTTTTAGATATGTTTTTAAACTGGTTGCCATTTCAAAAAATTTGCCAAAAGCTGATGTAGTAAATTTTGTTTTGTCCCTGATAGTTGATTGTATTGTTTGTCTGGTCAGTTTTTGAAAATATTTTCCCTTAACCAATGTTCACCTATGAGAAATGGAAACAGAGAAATATGATTGACAACCAAGATGATCAAAGTGATAAAGAAGAGGAGCAAAAAGATGACTCTCCTCAAGAACAAGGAATAAAAGTTTTGGGAATAAATAAGAGACGTGAGTTTCATCTTTTGTTCAAAGTGGTTGCTTTTCTCATAATTTTGCTTTTCATTGTGAAAATGTCTTTAAAATGTTTGTAAACATTCTTAACCCATTAATATTTTTGTTACTATTTTCTTCAGTCACTTTATAATTGCTTTTCATAGTAACTTAACTCGGACCCTTCAGTTGAGTTGCCTCCTGCCAAGGGAGTGGTCATAAAAACTTGTAGGTGTAAAGTCCTGGTCTCCACCAGACTAGAGACTTGCAAAGATCACTATGCTGACACCTGCAACAGAAACTGGGACTTCATCATCAATCTGTCCTATTCCTCTGGCCGTCTCTTAAGAGATGATTTGATGCTTTACCTCTGACTACCATCCAAGTCTAATACCCGTTGATATACCTTATTTTTTTTTTTTTTCCTTTTACAAAATTTTTAGTTTCTCACCATGTGATAGATTAGGGAGAAATTCCAATAATTATCTTTGCATTGGAGGATGAAAGTGAACAATAATTCATATATTTTGATAATCCAGAAGAATGTAGAGATTATTTACAATTTTTAATGGTAGTCTACCCATTTACAAATGAAAAAAAACAACTGACTCCAGAAAAAGCAACATAGTTGTTTGCGGCTAAATTCTGGTTGTAGGAATATATTTCAACTTTTTAGTTTAACTTTTTAGTTTAACTTCAGCTCTTATTTCTTTCTACTTGAGTGTTTTTCTCTATAAATAAAAAGATGGCTTATGACGGAACCAATATGTTATTGGGAAATGTCAGGTGTGTTAGGCACATTGTAAGCACAAAGAAGTGCATTAAATTTTAATTGCGAAAATTGAATATTCAGTCACATGGAACCTAACCAGAAGACTGACCCTTAAACTGAGAACTATGCAACGTGGACAAGAGAGAATTATGCTCAACATATCATGGAGAGATCACAAGACAGTACCGTATATTAGAGGAAAAATTGCAGTTGGAGATATAAAATCCATAAGAAAACTTGAATGGCAATGGGCTGGTCATATAGGGAGAATGGCAGATAACCATTGGATATCACATCACAACATGGATCCTTAGAGATCACATGCGAAACTAGAGCCAACAAAATATGATGTGACAAGATAAGTTCAGAAAGTACTGGCTCCATGACGTCCCCGATAAAGAGGTCTGACAAATTTTAGGGAAGGTGTACATTCACCAATATATGTTAAAAGGCTGATGATGATAAAAAATTTTGCATGCACATTAAAGTTGGTTACAAAAATACAAGTGATATTAAACAGAAAATCATATAACAAAAACCATAATAATCAAGGCTTTTATTAACAGTAGTATTTTATATTGATAGCATTAGTACTAACTAGCTCATAATGATACTAATTTGACAAGGTTTAATCTAATTCATGAAGTAAAATATTTACCAGTAGACCTGTTCATTAATGATGAAATTGTATAAAAGTCTGTAAGTCAATGTCATTTTACTTGTTTTATATTTGGACAGGACTATCAAAAGCCGAGCGAGAGGAGATGCCAAATGCCGGAGGCAAGAAACGTAAATTTAAGAAACGAGAACTTAAGAATGCCCAGCAAATCCTAAAGAGTCGAAGAATCAAGGCGAAGAAACAATCGTATGAAAGATACAGACATTCTGAAAATATGAAAAGGAAGAACAAGAATAAACATAAAAGTAAAAGTAGGAATTAATTCCTGCTTGTAACTGTTTATAAATTCCAATTCTTTGTGTGTTTTTTGGCTTTATTTATTGAATCTCCCTCTATTTATTGATTAATATGGTGGGTTTTTAATGCCACCTGAAAGTTCTGGGAATTTTATTGGAGCATGTGTTGAATATTGTAGATGCCTGACTATAAGACAAATAGTTTACAAGGGTATTTAGAGGACTACTGCTCACTGCAACTCATACGAGCCCATAAAAGTTCTTATTGAGCTTCAGTAGACGGGGCCCCTTGGTCATAATCATAAACCCAGTTCATTGTACGCAGTGTAATAGGGGGGGGGATAAATCAGATATCCATGTTATGTACCGGCATATACAGTATACCTATTTGTGAGATTTCTGTCTACATGTTCAAAGGGACTCTTCAAAGATGAAAGTGGAAACTAGATTTTGGATGTCCGTCTTTTTTTTAATTTTCTTTCTTTCTTTTTCCATAGTTGAAACTTCTGAGAGGCACTCAGTATTTAAAGCAAAGCTTTGTTAGGATGTACAACAGAGAGGAATGGTGCCTTTTTGATTTATCTTGATTCTTGTACCATACATACTCATGTAATGTGCGGCTTTTTTTAAACCAGTTTTTGACCTATTATTAGTGGGTTGAATACTACACAGGTATGCTTTTGAAGCAATAAAAAATTTGAGGGTTAAGTTAGGACTGAGGTTGTGTTGGATCTTTAATCATAAGTTAAAAAAATGGTCTCAAAAAATCACATGAGTATATACAGTGAATAATATGCAAATAACTTTTTTTAACAGTCAAGGCCTTCCAGTTGTTTCTCAACTTGTTCCACAAAAGCAGGAAAGTTTGGGTCAGCCAGACACAATTGTAAGAGCTTGCGGACATTACAAGTTGGAAGGTGACTGTGCTGATAGGCTTCGGCTAACTGGCGAGCATCTTTCTTGGTTATTATCTGTAAAAGATAACAATGACATTTCCTCTTTTAATGCTAGGAAAGATTCACTTTCAAGATTATTTACCTCTGCCAACAAAGTTGGGAGAGGTATATGTATTCATTCATTTCTACACAACATCTCCAAAAGTTCTCAATGAATTTCAATTTGATTTTGTTGAAGGGTGGGCAATGGGCTACAGAAAAAAAAATGATCAAATTTAGGGGTGGATACAGATTTCTTTGAACTTACCTCACCTGCATCGTAGTCTTGTGTGCTCAGTATACAATAAAAAAGTTCTTAATCAATTCTTGTGGAAGGGTAGGCCATTGGGATAAGGAAGAATTTAGGTTTTGGATCCAGATATATATATTTTTTTATATATATATATATATATATATATATATATATAATATGATGCAAGGGCATCAGAGCTGTATATGAAATGATTTTCATTTAGTTATAATGGTATTGGCTGAGGTATGTGCAGTCTGACTGCTGTCTAATTCCTTTCAAGATTAATTCAAATTTATTTCTGGCAAAATTATTGCCTGAAGTTTTGATGTACTGTATCTCTCAGCCTCAAGGATGCAAAGGTCTCGGACTGGGCATTGCAGCTGCTACACCAAATGATGGTCATCTTTGACCACATAGGATGAACATGAATTATTAGAATGAAAGTTTGAGGTAGTTGTTACATGAATTTTACACCCAGAACAATAACTTACTTAACCATTTAATTGATTTGCAAATGAATAGAGAAGAGAGAAGTACTTACTTGTGCCATTTCAGCAAGGCTTATATCTCCCTTCATTGTAGAATCTGCATTCATATTCTCAAATTCCTGTGATAAATTTATGCTTGGGAATTATGAGAGTAGCAGTTATTCAACAGATTTTTACCAATCCTTAAATTTATTTTCAATATGTCAATTCTTACCTCTTATCATCAATCTGAAGATACAATTTTTATGTTGGTTTATATTCATGAATATGAATTAGTAAGGAAGTTCAGTGAGGCCCAAAACCACAGTACCCTGTTCATAAGGCTTGTTAACATGTTTACTACATCTTTGCATTGTGTTGCATGTTCTGTATTGCTTTTGAAACATGTTCATTTCACAGTTTCATTTAAAGCAATGTAAATATGGCCACAGCAATATGCTAGATTCGGTTTCTGACTTTCAGCACTGAACAGAGGACATACTTTTTTTTGTTGCACTATCCAAGGTAGCTGTGAACATATCAACTCCAACTCACCTATAAGAATTTTATTCTTTTATTTTGATAATAAAACTTATTGGGTTCTTTAGTTGGCATCAAACACCAGCAGACTAGTGTTATTATCTACCCAAATAAAAATGCTCAAGATGTTTGTAATATCTGAAGATATTTTAAAATGATGAACTTTTTAGATCATACTTCATTTGATAGATATAAATATCTGGCTTCATAGCTAGAAGGCTAATTGAACTCCTAGAACATTTCTGAATTCTAGATTGTCATATTGTGTAAATACCTTGGTAAAAGGCATGTACTTGGATTGCCCTATGTACTGTTCTACTGTGAGACAACTTTCTGCCAGTTCGATCTAAATTGATTTGGTAAAAGAGGAGCAGTTTCATCTATGCAAAACATCCTCACTATAATCTGATTTATTCTCAAATATCAATCCCTAAGGAGGATTGACATCATCTTCGGAAATGACTGACCACTTTCTATAGTCGATGTCATCGGAGCTATCCCTAAGTGACCCTGTGGTAAGATATCTGAAATGTTTTTTATGATTTTCAGACTGTATCATTTGACCCGATTGACAGCCTCTTCTACCAATGATTGAAAAGGTAAAATATCCCAGTCAAGGTACATTGTTATTGATAATCAATAATCCCATTCGTGACAGCTTATTTCAATGTATCTGTAAATGTTCACTAACAATTTGATATCCCACTTACCAATAAGATTGATATTGATAAAAATAATAATTCTATTGATTTACATTAAATGATGGCACTAGCTGATATGCACTTAGTCAAATGGTTTGATGAGTTTCAGTTACATTGAATGCTTTATTGATTTCTATTGGGGGAATTTAATAAAAACCTATTTAGAACCTGGAAGAGGCTTCCTGAATTTTATTGGCTCAAAGCTAGAAACAGCATGTATACATTTACTTGAACTCTCAAAATTATAGACACTGAAAAAAAAACTTTATGATGCTACATTTGTTGTGCATTACATGGAATTTTTAATTCTTCAGGAACCACAGATATAGTTTGTCTTTTCAAAACTAAAACAAATTATTGAAATTTGTTTGAATTTTATCAAACTAGGTGTATTAATTATTGTGTATGATATGGTTGAACTTGAAACTCAGCACCATAAAACCAATGCGTATATATATATATATATAATATATGATTTGTCAATTTTGTTCATTTGGTAAGAAAGCTCTCGCCAAATTGTTGAGTTTTCTATACATCTACAAATCTATCTATTATGGTCAATTCCAAATCATGGTAGGGAGTTGTTAATTTTATGTTTGGTTGATAGGATAGTCAAACAGTGAAGAATTCACTCTCCTAAATTAGGTGAGGATTGATCTTATCATAGGGGAAAACAAAATCAACAACTTGTTCTTGAGTTCAAGAATTAATAATTCTGTGGGAGGATGAGAATTAGCCTGGGACTGTTATGTGAGAATGAAGCTGATTATTTTACAGGAAAGTAGGTTATGTTTCTAGTGGTCATTGAGGAGTGTAGAACGAATATTTTAGTACCTTGATATCATCAGTTCCATTGGAAAAAGATACTTGTTTAATAGGAAAAATCTTTGAAAGAATTTTCACACAAACCAAACAGGATTCACTTGGACTTTGGCCATTGACATTTTTTGCAAATTTCACTCTGAACCGTCGCAAACTGTTCTGTAAATAAAAAGGTGAAATCCTGTATAAGAATCAGTTTGGAATGTTAAAGTTCCTTATCAAATAAAACTCTAATTCAAAATATAGTATCATTTGATTGTAAAGAATAATTATAAAACTTCATTGTACGTATTATTGATCATCAAATCATTTTCTACTTTTGGAAAATGAACATAATGAAAAAAGAATGGTGTACTTGAAAAGTTTTTTTGGTTGACTGTTAACACAAGGTTTTGGATGATCCATTCCACAGCCTTCTGGTATATTTCCGAGATTTGATGGTGGTACTCAACAGGGACAAGGTATGGAAATCTCAACCAAAGAAAGGAAGGGGAAAAAAAAACCCACCCGAATCCAACATTATAAGCTTTGCTACCATTGGAGCAAAAGTTTTTTGTTTACCACCATCACATTCAGATAGTACACTTGAAAAAGGCTGTAATGTTGATCAGCTGAAACATCATGTTAACAAGGAGGTCAACCATCTGATAAACTCTTTGAATCTCGATGACCCTTCTGAAAACAATAGGATGAGAATGGTGCAATAGCAAGAAAATCAATGCAGAATCAAATCTGAAATTGAAAATTAATCAATTCTTTCTACACTTTCTTTACTCGGCAGAGCAGTGAACCATAACCTCAAAATTAGCACAACTCTAAATGGCAACAGCAGTGAATGAACTTTGTGATAATATCAAGAGTAGAAATACTAAAATGGTGAGGTATTAAGGGGTGAGGTGTGCATAGATACATCAAAAAAAACATTTATATTACACAGCACATGTTTATTTTTCAACATAATCTCCTTCCTTGTAATCCTACTTCACTTCTCTATTAATCATAGAGATCAAACATTACACAGTTGGAATTTCTGAACAAAATTCAGCTAATAATTCTTAGGCTATTGACTTATTGATCCACTCCTGTGAATATTCATGTCTCCACTCATCTGTGTCTACTTTCATTTATTTTTATTTATTGAGGGCATCCAAGAATAGAGTTAGTGTCTTCAGGTGATCTGGGTCTGATATAATGAGAATTTCAAATATCATGACATGGATATAAAGTAGTTGACATTTGACTAAAAACATATAATACATTCTAAATGTGTGTAAAGACATATGGCTACACAAGGACATCAACTATGGCTAATGTTAGTCTATTCCACATGATGCTTATTTTAAAAGAAAGCATCAGAATAACAAGTAAAACATTTAGAGACAATATTTTAAGATATAAAAATCATACAATGTAAAAGCAAAACTGAGATCTCTTTATATCAGAAGTCATGATAGTCATAGCTACAGAGTGATAGTATAGACAGTACATATTGGTATGCATGTAATCTCATACAATTTAATCTATAGGTAATTATGGCAAAATAGTACACTGACCTGTATTAACACATACACAATAGGGAGAAAGCTATAGCTTACATTCTTTAGGAGTGAATTTATTCTTTTGAGGTCACTAACAAACCCACAACACAATACTTTAAAGAAAAAAAGCAAATAACTTGCATTATTAATATTATGACTCAAATGCTTTAAGATGAGTAAATGCTTTGGATGAATTTCAGGTTAAACATATTTTCAAGAGTAAAATGTTTACTGGACTGTTTGAAATAATCATAGTAAAATGCTGGAAATAAAAAAAACAAAACAATGGAGCCTCTTTTTTTTTTCTTTTTTTTGGGAGGGTGGTTTGAAAATCCCCCCCTCGCAAATAGATTTAGTGGGGGGTTTAATTTGCAATGTAGCTCTATCCTAAATTTATCCCTGAGGGTATGTACAGCAACATTCATGTTCGTTTTTTGAAAATTCAGACTTTTTAGTGAGCACTGCCCAACAAAATGTGATAGATGTAACATTCTTTTTTGTTTAAATCATGGATTTATGGTTCAATCTATACTGGTAGCAATTTTAACAAACTAACTCAATTTTTCCACCACCCCTGCCTGATTTTTGAGGTAGAATGAAGCATAAATGGGTCGCAGTGATCCTTGATTTCCCTTGGAAAGTGATTACTAATGATTTTAAGAAGGGTTAAGTCCCACCAACACCAACACCACCAACAACAATGTCTCTTTCCACCAAGATAAACATATCAAGATGTACTGGATTTGGGGTTAAACTTTGCCGAAATAAAGACACCCTGCAGAAGTCAAATAACAAACATGTAATTCGGGAATAAATCACAATATGTTAGTATATAATTAGGGAAAAATCCCAATATGATTGCAAGTCCGAAACATAGAAAGATTTTCCAAACTGGTAGAATACTATTTACCTGAAATATTGCTATGGTTTATTACAGGTGCAATGATTTGTATAAAAGATAATAAATATCATGCATTTGTATCAGATACTTTTATACTAAAATTGTGATTGTAGTAGCATGTAAAAACAGGTCTGGTTAGTCACTCAATAGAAACTGTCATATGACCAATATCTTTTGGCTGCATGCCATGTTAGTGGTGATCAGTGAATGTGGTAACTCTCTTGCCTTTAGTTGGGCAGTGATCACTAAAAAGTCAGAATTTTCAAAAAGCAAACATGAATGCTGCCAGTTGTGAATACTGCACGGAACAAACTAGGGACCAATTTAGTATAAACTTACATTGCAACTAGACACCCTCATTAAAAACCTATTTGGGGGATTTTCATAGAACAATTTTTGTGGACATAATGAGTATTCAAATTTCCAGCCCTCTGGCTCCATTGGTGCAGTTAGCATGCATGATGCATATATATATATATATATACATACATAACCAGCTAGACGTATCTGAAAACTGAAAAAATCTACATGGACAGTTTTGGCGAGATTTTTAGTTGACCGTTCCCGATTAAGACAGATTGCTGTTATGATTTTGTCATTATCTACGCAAAAGTTGTTTTGACTGATGAAGTGGTTCTTTTTGTTACCATGTGTATAAGTCAAGACAGTGTGTATTTCTTTGTTTATCAAGGGAAGAAGTAAAGAGTATCCCCAAGTACAAGAGAATATGGATTCGCCTCTTACACAGTCAGTGGGAGACATTACTGAGCTTGAAATAAGTCAATTGGTATGTTTGCTAGGCTACCGTTTCTTTTCTACTCATCACAATTTTTTTTTAAATGAGCTCAATAGTCTGGACACCTCTTCATCAATTGCAATATGTTCCCCTCATGAATTTCAAAAACAACCCTATTCAAAATAACAACTTCAGTGTAGATACAAGGTCTGTCCAGAAAGTGTCCGGTTATTTTTCATATCTCAAGAACTGGTTGCATAGCCTTGATGTAACTTGGCAATCAGTCAGGGGGCATTTTACTGCAAATATGTGAACAGACACTCTCCTGTAGGGTTACTCAGATATCATGCTCTGTGTCTTATGCAGGCTTTTTGGCAAAACATTGCATCACCCAGGTCTGTCTACATTTAGCTCCCATGTGACTTCTGGCTTTTTCACCAAGAGATTTCCAACTGTGAACGAGATTAAGGAGAGCATGAGGAGGCAGTTGGTGGTGATCTCAATTGCCCAAGATGGACTTTTTTTCCACAATATGCAATGGCTGGATACTTTCCAGACAGACCTTGTATTTCCTGCTATTTAGTCCATCCAAAAAAAGTCATTAAATCTTTGTCTCCATTAAAGTGAAAAAAGCAGATATTCAAACTCTAATAACATTCAAATAATCATCATCACAAGCATAGAATGCACAATTTCTCAAACATCTTTAAATAGAGGAGTTATTTTTAATCAGCTAGACCCAGTATCTGACCTGAATATGCATACACTACCAGACCCACTTAATCAATCAGGTAATATACACAAAAGTAACTTGTTAAAATACTAGGGTAGCAAAAGAAACACAAATCCTCTGAAATGAATCAGTATATGATAGCATTAATGAGTATCACTTCATGAATATCAAATTCCAATTAACATCCTCTTGTTTATCCAACTGGAGACACACCCTATATACTACTGGTAAATCTGAACTCTTGCTGCCAGGTTGGAGCTAGGAAGCTAAACCATAAATGATTCTTTGATAAGAAAATATAGCCGAATCCCAGGCCGCCTCTATTTGTTTTTTTAATCCAGAACTAGCTAGGCTGAAATACTCATGAGAGGTGATTTTTAAACTTGGAAACTTTTCTTTACTTTTCTGTATCAAAAATATCCTAAATCACAAGAATGATATTGTAATCAAATCTAAAGACACCGTTTCTGGTGTTAAATGATGTTTTTGTATAGTTATAAAGACAAACTTTTTTGAAGTTTGCGGGTTAGTTTTTTTTTTTTCAAATAGCTGTTTATTTTTTTCCCAAAATGTCAAGATATCATCGAGGTTGATTTTTACCACAATCAGGTAACTTTAACCTTTTTGCTACCATATGTGTGTTTTAACATTGTAACTTGTGTCCTGTTTTCCTTATAAAGCAATTGATGAAAATAGAAAGTCTTTATTGCATGTTTAGAACGGTTTCATTTTCATACAAATCATCCTTTATGCACAACAGAATATCTAATCTGGGATAATAAAAAGGTTGGGGCAATTGGATTTTTACTCTAGATTTAAGGCAGTTTTTGTGATAGATTCTCAAAACAGGTCTGGTTAGTCACTCAGTCAAAACCATCATATGATCAATGTCTTTTGGGCACCATACCATGTTGGGAGTGATAAATTGAAAAATTTTTTAAAAGTGAGAAATGAATAATTTATTTTTACTGCCTTTTGATGGACAGTGATCACTAAAAGAAAAGTCTGAATTTTCAAAAAATAAGTATGAATGCTGCAAGACACAAACCAAGCGACCAATTTAACATAAACTTACATTGCACCCCCATTCCCCCCAAAAAACCTATTTAGGGGGTGAATTTGAGAAAAAAACCAGAAATGTTCCTACTAGACACAATAAGTAGCAAACCAAACCAACCTGAAAACTGAAGGAATCTATGTTGACAGTTTTGGTTGACAGTTTCTTAAAATGCTGCTCCCTATAACTTTTATAAGACCCCTAAATTTACACATGTATATATGTATATATATATATATATATATATATCTGAGGCAAAACCATACAAGCATATGGCAGGATAAGATTGATTCTGCACCCCAGCAACTAACCATGAGGGCAAGTGCATGACATTAAACTTTGTTCAAGATTACTGAATTAAGTGGGAAATAGATAAAGAGTTGAATCTTTCTAAAGTAAAACAAGCATAGCTGCTGCAGGGACAAACTCCATTCTGATTTCTCTTCAGACTGAAGATGATTTCTGTAACTTTTGTATTGTATGTATGAATGATAAAAGATTATAAAAATATGGATATTCTTTTACTATGAATGTATTTATTTATTAGAATGAAATAAATCTTTGCATATCTTTTTACATAAATTTTACATATGTACGACTTTTCAATTCAGCTCAGTCAGTAAGAGACATGACTGCCAATCAGTTAATTGTGATTTCAAATTGTAGTAGGGGAATGTTAATGTTCTCTCCTCTAAAGTTGATGAGAATTGTTCTTGTTCTTATTGTTCTTGTAATGGTCGCTAAACTAAGTCAACTCCAGGTTTGAACTGGAGTTTGACAACAAGTCATCCACTACTCTACATGAAGCGAGTCAGAAGTTCTATTTATCACATGATCTTTAAGATTAAATAATCTTGGTCAGTACTGAAATAGATGTGATTTGAGAAATGCAGATGCCATAAGCAAAAGACCTTTTCTATTTCTGGATATCTCTTAGATCCAAGGTTGGTAAAAGATTAAGGGGAGATAGAAGTTTGCATTTATAAATAGTAATGAATGCAAAAAAGATATAAAGCCCATCAATTATGGACCATGAATAATGAAAATCAAATAAATACATTATATGGTTGTCTTAAAGTCTATGCATTGTATTATTAGTCTGAAAATAACAATATTACATGGTATGTTGGAAATTCTACATATCATATGGTTTGTCCTGAATTCCCCACATTACATGGTTTGTCTTGAATTCAAAACATTATATGTCTTGTCAAAAATTCTCTTTTGAACACAATGTTTTGGCTGTTGTACACTACAGCCCTCTTCAGTTGGGTGTTGTGAGTGTTGACATTTTTGAAAGTTGAGAGAGAAAGTCAAACCAAGATGAGGACAACAGTTCAAAAACACTTATACATAATGACAATCCCTCATCAAAAAAGTTTGAAATTATTATGTGGTTTGTCTTGAATTCTCAACTTTATGAGATTCGTTTTAAAACCCCAACAGCTGGCAGTTGCAGAGAAAGTCTATTTTCGTTGAAAAATATCACTTTTTTCCAAAGGATGATCTGAAAGAAGGCGAATGATACTAACCTGACCAGATCTGTGCATGAATAACATGCTGTCATCCAAGTATAAACCTGTCATGTTTTTAATTCCGCCATGTATAGAATGACTCTCCTAGTAATAAAAAAGCAATATAGAATAAATAAATGATGTATTTCAAAGTCATGAAATGATGCACAACTTATACAGCCATTTTGTACTCAAAAACAAACAAGTTCATATTCAGGTAGATCATAGTTTCATCATTGCTCTCAGTGTACCGTAAATATCAATAAGCAACTATCTGTTCATATTAAACATAATATCTTGGGTAGGTATCACGAAAAAGATATATAAGATGTTCCAAATTTTGTTCAAACAGTTATATGCCTTCTTGATGTTATTACCACAGTATTTTGGCCAATTCCATTCTTCAGCATTGGTCAAGAATATGAACCATGAGGAAAAAGGACAAAAAAATCAACGTTACTGTTTTCTGATGGATTAAGGTTTTCTTATGCCTTTTTTTCTAATGGATGGATCGGCCAAAACATTATGGTAACAACATCAAGCACTCACAAGTTCAGTTGTTCAAACAAAATTTGGAAAATGAATGACTCTTCTCAAAGTTACAGACTATCAAAATGTTTATTCACTCAAATGATTTCATATAGTATCACAACAAATTTTGGTGGGCAATCTTCAAAATAACTCACAGGGAAACAGCCATTTTTGAATCAGTCATTTTGAATGGCTAAACGTTGTAGTAAAGATAAATATAAATAAAATAGATATTTCTACATAAATATGAATAGCAGTACCTTTAGATTGAGAAAGATGTTTTTTCAAAGTTAGGAACTTAGAACAAGAGCAACATTATTTGAATATTGATATGCATGATCAATACATTATATATTTATACTTTTTTGAACCAATGGCATTTTTGGCACAATTATACTGTTACCTGAAAATTAAGTGTATTCAATTTTAGCTATTTTTTAAAAAAATCTTGCCTTTTTTAGCCATCAAAATTTACCGATTCAAAAATGTCTCGTTCTTATTTCAAAGATTATCTTTTGTTGTAGGTAGAAAAATTTAACAATAATCATTGGTTAGATTTTAGCATTGTAAAAACCGATAAATATCAACAAAATTTTAGCTCTCCTTATTGCTGCCCACTGACTTTACTGCTACACCATCAGTTTCCCATTACATTTTTGTCATTTTCTGCACCAATAATCTAAACTAGTTTTATAGTATACAAAGTTACTCACCAAAATAGTTTTACCTTGTGTAAGGACTAAATGAGAATGATTCTTCAAAGTAAGTGTCATTTTCTCAATTGAAGCATCAAAATACTGAAGAAGACATGAAAAAACATTGCTTAATACATACACACACATATATATAGATCATAATATATTTTCATGATACATTTTCAATTTGTAAGAATTTTAAAAAAATATACTGATGGTAGCTGATGAGTGCATTAGGCACAAAGTGTTAACATTCACTGGGTATATATCCTCGTAATTCTTATTTTTTTCATATATATATATATATATATATATATATATATATATATATATATATACACACATATATACACATAGATATATATATGGGAAACATACCACAATCAATGAAGAGATTTCCAGACTAGTGAGCTCATTTTTTTTGCTTTTATTGTTCCAACATTTCAACAGATAAAATGACATTCATATACAATACATCATGATAATACCCTGTATAAAATAACACATGAGTTGTATGAAAAATATAGCGAAAAGTGAGGTGGTGTTTGATCAACACTGCTGGGGTGCCATGTTAATACAACTGCTTTGTTTTTAAAATCCACAAAACAGTTGGATGGTTAACAACTGATGATCCCAAGAGAAAATTTACATATAGTACCATAATAACGAAGTATGGGTAGAACATAAAAGAAACACTGGAAAAAATAAAATAAATTACATAAACAGATATTGGGAAATAAGTGACTGAAGTGACACAAACAAATCTTTTAAAAGTTTTTTAATGTGTTAAATATTTAAAGCTATAGAACTTTCTAGACTACATATATATCTTCTTTTCAGAGAGGAATGATTTTTGAAGATCGCCAGAGCTTGTAATATAACATTACTTCTAAAAAGAAATGATGCAAGTTCTGATAATACCATGAAACATTCAAAACAAGGAGCTGGTATATTTTACCATATTTTGAGTATACCTTCCATGTCCCATTTGGCTTTGCTGAATTCTGGCTGTCAGACTTCGCCGAATTCTGACTGTCAAAAAATGTTTTTTCTGCATTCAGGTACCTGCCATAACGTCCAATGTTCCAGCAAATACTTTCAGATTCAGACATCTACGGAAATGAGAGAAGTTTAAATTGATTATTTAAATTTGAATTGTTTATTGAATAGATTCAGACCTGTCAAGTTTCAATTTTAAGAATAAGAGGGAATCATATGATCCCCCCCCCAAAAAAAATTTGAACTATGGGGGGGGTATAAGGGGCCTTTAAGGGTAAACTGGGAGCATGCTCTTCCAGAAAATTTTGAAAATTATGTATTCAACTTTGGCTAAAATTTTGTTTCAGGGCATATCAACTACCAAAGTTAAGTGTTGTCTATTTAAAACACGATTCATCTAAGGTAAGATTTTGATCAGGAATCTAAACCAATTAAATAAATCTAATAATTTTTATAAAATGCCAAAAATTTTCCTTTCATGTATATAAGCATGAGAATGTATCAAAATATGAGTCTCATACATGAGAATTTGAAGATCTGCTAATTAAATTCCATGAATTAATCAAAAGACAATGTTTTTACTTGGGTTTAAAATTAATTTCATGATCATCATTTTTTATGAAAGGGGTTTACCTTAACCATAACTTCGATTAATTTGAGGATAATTTTTTTTTCAATTGGTTAGTTTCTTCTCTCTCTCTCTCTCTCTCTCTCTCTTTCTCTCTCACACACACATACACACACAAATTTTCGAGCACCATCTCTAGTTTAAGCATTGTATTTTGCAGTGAGTCTATGAGTGAAGGAAATGTCCAATTGACAAATGAAGGCTGAGTCTCTCTTGCTCCCATTCAAGCATAAGCAGATCTCTCCTTTCTTACCCCTGTTCATTTATGGCTAAGGCAAAACCCTTGCATAATTTAGGAAATCTATCTTTCATAAAAAATGATGATAATGAAATTCATTTCAAACCCCAGTGTAAATATTGTCATACACACACTCACATACGGACAAGCCAAAAGAGAAGAATCTGCAGCCCACAAGGCTTGTTGGCTGGGCAGGCCATTAGATGGGACTGCAGTGATCAAGACTATAACAATTCCACTGCATTGTGGTTTTAGTAATTATAAAGATGATATGGTGATATATTTATACTTCAATGATAAAACACAACTTATTTAATCAAAAAGTAATCATTTATCCATAAATTGTCTTTTCTGGAATTGGGTAAACTAGGAGGACACTAGATTGAATGCGTGACTGATTTTTTTCCTCCTAACCGTCATCTTTTTGTATGATTGTATGTTCGAACCTGTCAATAAAGGTTTCTATAGTTTTTTAACTGGCTGGCTATTAGTGGCCAAGTATGTATGCATTATATGTACAGGCCAAAACAATGGAGTTAGAGGGCTGAAAGTTTGAACATTTACACCTTATCATGTCTAAAAAAAGAGGGGTTTTTTTTACAACCCTCTCCCCCAAACAGATTTTTTCAGATGGGGGTGGGGTGGGGTAGGGGGCGATTTGCGATGTGATTTTATGCAAAATTAGCCCCTTAGTTTGCTTCCAGCAGAAGTCATATTTGTTTTGTTTTTAAATTCAGATATTTCTTCCAAGTGATCACTGCCCAACAAAAGACAAGAGAAGTAACTTATCCATTGATCACCCCTTACTCCGATTTTTTAAATTGATCACCCCCAACATGACATGTTGCCAAAAGACGTTGGTCATGTGACTCTTACTATTGAGTGACTAAGCAGACCAATTTAATTATACAGGTTGTTTTTTGGCATTTCCATTTTCATGTCTTTAAAACTATTGATTTATTTTCTATTTACATTGATTTATCCGTACAAGTTAAGTAATGCAGCCCCTCCTACAATATTGCTTTATTTTCTTCATGTTATACTCCTACATTCCTCTTGTACCTCGTTAGGGTTGAGGGTTAGGGTTAAGGGTCAGGGTAAGGAAAAGGTAAATCGGGACCACAGTCATTAGGGTAAAAGCTGCAAAATTAAAGAAATACTACTATCTCTGTAGGGACCTCACTTCTTCGTCGGGGGTTGCAGTACATAATTTGAACCGATTCATTACTTTGATTATTTATCGAGTAATTAATATCTCCAGTTATTTGGGGGGGGGTCATTAAATTAATTTGAAAAATACATAACTTGATTCATTGAAAACTCATTCAATTAACACAAATATTCTAAATATACCACGGAAGCATAAACTCATTTATGATACATTTCCCCCCAAGTGTTGTTTTTTTTTACACCCAGTCGTGTATCTCATTTTCGATGAAAGTTGTAGAAGTAACAATAGTTGTTTGTACTTGACTTGTAGTATAAGTTGTTGTGCACTACTTGTAACTTGGTTTTGGCCCAGACTAGACTGTTTTCAATAAATAAACTAACGAATAAGTAAAACAAATATGCGAAATTTCTACTTCTAGCTAAAGATAAAGCAAAGAAAAAAAATATCACCTCCAGGGATATACTTTCTTTCTTCTAACAGAGGTTTCTTTCAAATAGCAGACGACAAGAACATTCTCATCCCTTTACTTCATTTTCTTTTTCATGCTTTTTTCAATTTTAGTTTCAACATAGAAATATAGTTACATTTTTCTCCATTTATATTTCATACTGACTTTAAAAAAAATTGTATTTAAAAAAAAATAGCAATAGAATTAAATTACTACAAAATCGAGTAACATGGGGTTCTCCTCAAGATGTTTCATATCTATATATAACTATTTTCCTTTAAAAAAAATAAACAAAAGATCTATTTTTTTCAAGTCCTAAAAGTTTTTTTGGCAAAAAACATTTATCCTAGTTGACCTTTTAGAGGTTAAAGCGCAGATTGTGATGACGTAGGCAGAATATGTGTTTATGTTTGGTAGAAAATGGCGGAAGCCTTTTTGTGCTAGAGTGTTTCGTACTTTATTAGAAAAAATGTGTCGTTTTGAGAGTGGATAGTTGAACGACTTTATCACCGATTGAATTCTTATTTCATCAATCAATGAGACACTTGTCCTGCTCGCTGTCATATTCCTTTTTTACAGTGTGAAGACACCATCTGCCCTTTACAGCAGCAGGAAAAATGTCAGAAACAACCACTTTAATTCCTGAGACCGCAGCTGAGGTAAGTTCGAATATTGAATCACATTGCCAATTATTACAAAGTAGGAATAAGTAACAGTTGTTTAATAAATTACAGAATACATTTCTGCTCTGACAGACATTGGCCTTTTTAGTGGATTACCAATGATCTAACCTGACAATGTATTTTTCAATGTGACAGCGGGGGCAATTTTTTATTTTATTTTGAGGTTTAACTTGTTTTTGAATGATTTTTTCCACCTTAAAGAGACATTTTAAACTAGCATAGACAGTGTCTTTTTTAACACTATCGCAAGGTACCGAGGAATGAACCAATGTCATCGTTGTTTTCTTTTTGTAATGTAATTTTACTTGTTTCTACTTTCCGTTTAAAAATTCAATACGCAACGGATCTTCTTTAGTTAGGACGCAAGCGAGCTTGTTTCCTTCCTACTCGTCTCTTTGCTCTTGATGGACAGTAAATGGTACCCGTCAAAAATGCTAGTTTTGACCCATTTTGCAAGCTGATAAATGCTTGCCATCGCCTTAAATTTTATTATATTATTGCAAAATCACGATTGATGAAACTGAAGCAGCTTAGCATTAACATTCGGTAATTCACCATTACATGTCTTGTTACACAATTTCCTCCTTAAACTTCACAATCACGTGCCCGGATTTTTTTTTATCTTTCACGAGCCACTGAAGCAGTTGTCTTGTGTAAATTTAGCAGTGGTACATGTAATAAATGTAAGTTGTAAATCATCATTAACCCAGAAGCTATATGTAGAGGGGAACAGTCACTTCTTGCATCTATTCTGCGAAAAATAGAGCAGTAGTTACATCACCAGTTATTTCATGTACTGAAACTACACTTTCGAACAGTTGCTCAGGTGTCAGATATGTGATTTGCTCTTTCTTTCTCCTCTAGTTGGGTTGCTTTAATCATAGGTGCTAAGTAAGCCAGAGAATTTTAGTGGTTGCCTCGTCGGGGTATTCTTATCTCCGAGAAAATCAAAGGAAATGAGAGCTTGTTATCTTTTTGTATGACCAAGTCATTGGGGTAGTTATTTACTAAGCCTAGCTTAAATACAAGGCCTCAAATATGAGGCACCTAGTGAGGACTTGATGGAATTGATAGACAGAGCTACTTTCACTTTTGAACATATGATTTTGAAAATCAGATATGTTTGTCATGGATTGATTCTATATTTAATGCTAGCAAACAAATAAAGGACACACATTTTGAAAAATAATTACAGTATTTTTCTACACAATACGCATGTTTTCTAAAATGCATTAAACAAACAAATGGTTTTTATTCATCTCAGTGTGAGCGAGGTGACCTGAAATGAAGGTTGAATGTAATGTATTTTTATAGAAGGCGGTTCGTAAAGAAAATCTAAAAATCTATCACAGTGAAAGAAATATCTGAGATTAAATTTCAATATTTATTTTCGTATAAACCTGTCTGTATGTGTTTATTCAAACTTGAAAATTAATTGAATAAGCTATCGTATTTTTTCTTGCTGAAGTAAATTAACCGATTCATCCACAGAAGAAATTAGATGCATCATTTGAATTTTTTTCTTTTTTCAACTCATTTTTTAATTTTTCCAACTAAATGTTCCATTACCTGGTCATTATATATGTTTTTGCAATTAAAAGGTTTAAAATAGATTTCCCCTGAGCGGCACAATGTAGGGAAGGTGGTCCCGATTGTGAATTTCTGTACGCTCTGTTGAAAACAGCGCACTAATAAGAAACATAAGAGTATTCATCAAAGAAAAGCAGATGTGAATACTTAAATGATATTGTTATTGCTTTGAATGAATTAAATTGAATTTTTTTTTCTGTTTTACAATGGTCGATCATTTTCGCTGGAACCACTTCTAAATTCTTTTGACATTACCTAAAATGGTTCGAAGTAGGCCCAAAATAGGCTCTATATTTATTCAAAATCTTTTTTTTTTTTTTTTTTTTTTTTTTTTTATTCAGTGGTTAAATAATTTTTGACCCCCCCCCAAAAAAGGAAAAATATTCACCCCTAAAAAGGAAAAAAATCAAAATCGAGAGAATTTTTTTTCCCCCCATTGCACAAGGCCAACTTGTTAAATTGTCTTTATTTATGCGCCAATTCTAACATAGAGTGCGCTAGGGTGTGAAACTCTACAATTGGGACCACCTTCGCAACATTGTGCCTCTTGAACAATTTTAAACACTATAATGATTGTAGCTAGTTGTTGACTTGGTCTTAGAAATTTAATCTTTCAGTCATATGGTGGCTTAAAAATCTTTTTCATGATCCCCCCGTTTTTTCTTTTTAATCCTCACTAAAAACAAAGAGCACTTTCAATTAACCGCCTGTCAGATTGAAGTATTATTATCTCTTAGTGTCCATCTCCAGCATTTTATGTGGGAATACAAGAATACCTTAATTGAATACTATTAAGATTTGTAAGCAGTATTAAAAGAATCAACTTGAAACTGATTAAGTAGTGTTTGATTATTGTTGATATTGATATGTCATAGAATGGGTGAGGTGAACCTGTTGCACGCGGGAGATTTTTTAAAAAATTGGCAACCTTTAATTTATCAGCCGTCACCTCGGTTATTGATCATTTATACAGACTTCTTTAAGAATGCTTTCAAGCATTTTCTTCTCTTTCTCTCTCACTCCATAAAATATTTTGTTGAGTAAAAATGGAATAGAAATGATCATCTACTGCTCAAGAATTTCCGTGGGCATTTGAGAAGTTTGTTTTAGAAGATTATAGCCAATGTGGGGATGCACCCTCAAAAAGGAATGCCAATCCTGTCATAGAATCATATTTATGTACGGTCTAGCCATCGATTCATAGTGCAGTGGCTGGATCTTTTAGATTTAGCCTTATCAATTTGTTTTGAAAATAAATGTTATCTTGCTGATTCAATATTATTTTGGAAATCATATAGTGAGTAAGACTTCAAAAAATTCTTTATATATTTGTTTAATGAAAGTATATCAAAATATGGGCAATTCATCTGTTGATTTTCTCTCAAGATTTCAACTTGCTCATGTTGATATGAAATAGGGCCTGCTCATATTGTGCATATCTCTGAATTGAAAATCAAACTGTCTGGGTCACTAATTAGGATGAGCATAATCACGATCACAGACCCCCAATTCTTTTTTGCGTTCTTTCCGATAATGAAATTTAATTCAATACCTTTGGCTACAATGCACGTTTCGGATACTTAGCTATCTCACTCAGATAAACAGAATCATACTTTTAGTATGGTGTACATGCAGAGGACAAAATTTTTTTTTTTTTTTTTTACATATTTTTTGTATAGAGTTGGCCCTCCTTTAGGATAAATAACAGCTTCAATATGTCGAGGAATTGAATTTTATGCTACTTTTGGGCAATATCTAGAGGAATTTTGAGCCATTCCTAAGGAAATACCTGCTCCAGCTCCTTCAGGGATACTGGTGGAGGGAGTTGCTTCCTTAGTTGCTGCTCTAATTGACACCACAAATCGTATCAGGATCTGGTGATTGCGGAGACCATTTCAAACCAGTTTTTAACAACTCTCACAGTGTTAATGACTGTATTATCATCCAGACTGACAGCACCACTATTTGGAAAAAGCGTTTGCACCATGGAATGCAACTGGTCAGCTGAAGTTAACAGATGATCCTGGGAGTTCACCCTGCTATACAGTGCTACTGCTGGATCAAGAGAATTCCATGATATTGCTTCTCAAATCATCACAGATCAACCTCCGTGCTTGAGACAATCAGGATCATATGCCTCTTTAGATTTCCTCCAGACGTAAACTCAGTCTGAAGATAAGAATAATGTAAAGGAAGATTCATCCAAGTCTATCACATTCTTCCATTAGTCCATTGTCCAATTCTCATGGTCATTACACCACTTTTAACCACGTTCTATGTTGATTTGTGAAAGCAAAGGTTTGGCAATTGCACCCCTTCTATAGTCTCCGACTCCATAGAGCTGAATAAACCAACATGAGGCTTGTGGAATAATACATGAAATAATCTGCAGCACATTCAAAAAGGTTTTTTACTCAAGTTTTATGTTGTATTTATGTCATCCACAAATACAACATGTGAAATCACTTGGTGATTCCATTATTTTGTCCCATAACTGTAGATAGATAGATAAAAATCAGATGATCATTACAATGGTAAGCATGAACACTCACCCCCCCATAGTATTATTGAGTTATCTATCACCCTATTGTTTTGGGGGTTTTTGTTTGTTTTGTTTTTTTGTTTTTTCTTGAATTCTTTCAGTCAGCACATTTTGAGGTATCTCAATTCCATACCTCAGGCTACAATGCACCGTTTTGCACACAGATTAACAAAATCAGACCTTCAGTATTATATAGATATAGCAAACAAAATACAAAAGTATATAAGATGCATCTCTTACTTTTAAGGATGTAATTTTGAGGGGAAAAAGGAAGTGCACTTCATATATTCCATGAAAAGTCCATATATTTTACTCAGATCTTGTTCTGCATTTAAAAAAATTGTTTTTCAAATGCAATGACTTCTTAGTGACAAGACCTTTCTCAAACACTAGGGTTTTTTTTTCTTTCTTTTTTCTTCTCAGAACTGCTGTTGTAACTGGTAAGTTGTGGTAAATTTGTGCTATAATACCATCTTCATATTCCAAATTTTGATTCAGCTTTAATGATTTAATCTTTTAGGAACATAGGAATATAATTTGATCAAAAAATTGAAATGAATGAAATATCCACTCAACCAGATATTCCCCATGAAAAAATTCACTGATATTCCGTATATTTCAGTGGATAAGGTGACCCTCAGATAAGATGAAACCCAAATTTCAGTCTGAATTTCATGGTTTTAGCTCACTGTTTAATCACTGTTTTTGTGTCTGGCCCATAGGACAATCCCACTTTGGGGTTTGTCTTATTTGTTGTTGTATCTATGGAAATATTCGGTATTTAAAGTTCTATGGGATCATTTTTTTAAGAAAATTAATTATTCTGGAAGCCGCAAGCAGCAGTGTTCCTATGTAGTTCATTCTGTTTCTGGTTCCAGTAATACTTCACTCCTGATAATAATCTAAATGAATCATTACATCTAATTAATTTTATCTGATGTCTTATTAAAAAGTGACCTAGACTCTTTGAAGTGAGATAGTCTATTGTTTGAAATGGTGGTAGTGGGGGATATTTTTATCAGCAAAATTACCTTTAGGTGTAATACTCCATTTTTATGGACTGTGAAAGTCAAAAAGTCACACTGCTCATTAGAGATGGATTTTTTTTCTTTCTTTTCCTTGTATTTTTCATGTGCTGATAATTTATATCAACTGAATTCACATATTACTATTGCATAGCTGGTACCTAGTCTAAAAAAAACAAACTAGGTCAGTAGTTGATCAAATTTTGGCATATATTTGAAAAAAAACAACAGAAAAACAACTAGTAGTAAGTCAAAAACTAGGTCAAACTATTTAGTTTCTTTATGAAGTATAAAACCCTTACTGAAAACTGAAATTCATGTCTTGTATATAATCTGGAAGTGTAAATCGAGAAACAAGAATATTTTGTAGAAAGAAACAAGATGAGATATCTCTGAGAAAGAGAATCTCTTTTTTTTTTTAAACAAACTTATTTCTTGATTAACTATAACCCAGGTTTGACAGAGTTTACATCTAGCTTTTTGGGGGTTTTGCAAACTTGGTCAGTCCATAACTAGGTACTAGCTATGGATATTACACAGCCTCAAGTTTATGAAAAAGCTATTAAAAATTTTGACAGATGCTTAAAAAATCTCGTTTTCTTTCTCTGAATCTTTACCATTCTTTCTGAACCATGAGTTGTCAAATTGTTTATTACTTGTAAGTCAAAGTTTGTTCAAACTGATCTGATAAAATTTAGTATCCAACCAAATACAATCGTAGTAGGTTGAAGGAATTGTTGTTTACACCAAATTGATTATCAAACTGATTGTTCAATTCAGTTCAACTAAATTCTAAACAAAACATGTTTGTCTATATTCTATAAATCAAGTATAAAGTTAAAAATCTTCAAATGTAACAACACAAGAAAGCAAGTAAGATTTTATAGAAATTTCGTAAAATCACCCCCCCCCCCATTCATAAGTATATAAGACTTGTCAAATTCAAAATTCAAACTTATATCATTTTAGCTTTGTGGTCCACTATGTCAAAAAATGTAAATTCTTGAATGTGTTATTTATTTTAATGTTCACTTATACCCTATTAATTACCTAAGTACTATTAATGTTTTGATATTTGATCTTCAAAGCTGTTAGGCCTCTTTCCAGACAAATTGAGTGTTAAATATTTCAAAACAATAAAAATCTGTAAAAATCAGGAGAGGAAGCTGAGCAAAACTTCATTCAAGGTATGAAAAGTAACAGAAGAAACCATAATTTATAATCCTGTGACTAAAACCAAGGATACTGATTTAAAATGAGCCTAAGTATTGTGTGTTACAAATGCATTTGTTTGTACAGCTTAAGCTGTTTATTATAAATCCTGGATAATATTATAAAACGGTTATTGTTATCAGAATTAGTCAGTTCCAAACACTTTACTTAAAATGAATCAATAATTAATTTATTTTTCATAATGTAAAGTTGCTTATAACATTCAATGAATTTAAATCGTTCCAATTTTGATATCATTTGCTTAAAGATGTCAGCTGGTTATTGTCATCTAAAAGACCCTGTTCCAAAGCAATCACAATCAGCGGCTCCCTCTGTATAATGTACTTTTCTGGACTGAAAGGTAATTTCCTCTGATAAAATCCCCATTTTAAAGCAATACATGATTTCATATGAAAAAGAAAAGGTTATCCCTTTTGCTGCTAGATTGCCTTTGCAAATGATGGCTGGGTATAAGACTTTCCTATTCAAATTAAATGCATATTCCAGAAGACTTCATGTAGAATCCACATTCCCCTACCATGATTCGAACTCACTACCAATTGCTAGGTGGCTATCTTACTGATTGATCTAAATTGGCATGTCATAGATATTAGCGAAAATTTACCATACAGATGCACACAGGCTTATTTAATTCTAATAAATAAACGAATCGGTGTGAAAACATATTTTTAAAGTTTTTTTTATTTGTTATGTATACAATGCAAAATTTGCAAAAATCATCTTCAATTGGAATTGAAGTAGGAGTGGAGTTTGACCCTGCAGCAGCCAGTCTTGTTCTATGTTGAGTCATAAAGTCATGCGAGTACTACATAGTATGTAAAGGCATGCATGCTTTTCTTGTTGACATTTGCTACAAGTTTTGTCAACAGAACAGATTTATTTACACCTGTTGAAGCACATGGTCTAATCAGGATTTCGATCTTTCAACTGGTTTGCAAAAACTAATGATTCAGTTAATTTTGTAAGCTGAAAAAATCTAACTCTTACTTGATGGACACTTGACTAGCTCAAATTAGGCAAGATAATCTAACAATAGTTGGCCATTAGAAACTTGGATAATCTCATTATCTTATTTATTTCCCAACTAGTAAATCATTCCAGATGTAACCCAATCAGGTATAGGAGACTTTTTTGACCTACTGTATGATACAGTACCTAGATTTTGAATGATCAAACCTACACATTCAACAATGAACTATCTTTAGCATGTTTACAATTCTTCATTTATCTCATGAAAATGGCTACATAATAGCATTATTAGCTATTGTATTTGTTTTTGAAGAATAAAATTAGCACTTGATTAATGCAATGTAGTTACTATGAAAATATGCATGTAGTTTATGTTTTGATGTCACAGAAATTTTGTTTCACTTTGAGGAGGTGGGGGTAAGAAGTTTCAAATAAACTCCTCCTGTGTCCTACTGGTCAAATATTACTTTTTCATAGCCCACTTCTATTTCTTATTCTTTTTGAAAAAAACATTTTTTTTTCGAGGTACTTGAACCAAGTCAAATATAAGGTGCATCCTTGAGTGTCTTTGATGCTGGAAAGAACAGTATGTATATTGTTATGAATTCTGCATTAAAATGACCTATATTGTACAAAAGTGGATTTGTGAATGAAAACTAATGCCAATTTCGATAAATATTTGTTCATTGTGATTTGAAGTTTCCTTAAGATTTTGTTTTAACCACTTGGTGGTATCTGAAAGTTCCCAGACTGAATCAAAAAAAATTTTCTGTGCATAAACATGCTCTGCAGTGTGATTAAAAGCCCCAGAAACTGTGGTGGCCGTAGTTCTAGTTGTCCTTGCATTATGTGATGATACAGAATAAAAAGGCATTTTGATGAACTATAGTAATCTTGGACCAACTCTCTACTCGTCTTGAAATGCACATGTCATTCAAAAACTGTGTCTAACCTGAAGATATCAAACCTTTTTGAGGATCTTGGTTGCAGATTTGCCAACCTTTGTACAAAATTTGATGCGGATCACAGAAATATTCTCACATAGCATCACAAAACCTTATATAATATGAGTACATAATATGAGTACCCAAAGCTTATTAGCAGACTGACTCAATAGGCTGGGTAACACTGAGCAGCAGCTGCATGCACATTTCTGTTGAACAGTACAATCACAACAAGTAAAGTCTGGGAATTTCCCGATACCGCCTCTTATACCAAATAATTAGACTAGAAAAATGAATGCCATCAACTGAAAAAAAGGTGGTGTTGCGGGAATGCAGGGATAGGACATTGTCTGCTTCTATCAAATCTATTATTTGGCAACCTACTGCTGTGGTTTTAAAAAAATGAAAATGTTCATTAAATGAAGATTCTTTTCTTCGTCTAAGATTTAATATTTTAAAGTTCTCATTGCATTATTTCTGTTTACTTTTTGCAAATTGTGCTGCATATCTCCTGGAAAAAATGTTTCTGAATGAAATATTCTGGAGTGAACTTTCTACATTACTTTTTTTAAAAGATTTGTTTCATTAAAACTCAAATTCTTCATTGCATGTCATTTAATCAGAAATCATAAGGAATCATAGAATTTCTGTTGCAATGAGTAAAACTGAATTAATGATTCAGTCCTTTATCATAGAAGAAATGACTGTATGAATGTCATTCTTATTTGTCCATATGAAAAAAAAAGAATTGAATTATTTTTCTCCCAGGATAGGCAACTTGGTAAATATTTCAGGGTTTAAAGTTGCTTTACTTATTTTTACTTATAATGTATTTTACTTTTAGATTATCGTCAAATTGTATATTCAAAAATGATTTTGCATTATACTCTCATCATGAGTTGTAATAGTAGGCAGGTCCATTATCTTTTGTCTGATATTAATACTCCTATGTTTTAGTAAAAAAATTTAGAATAGTATTTCACATACTCTCAGCTGCTTGTATCACACGAGACAATGAGGCCTGTGTATTAGTCTGGCAGTCATGCATGACAGTCCATCTTAGGTATCATGCTCTAATGAATATTATTTCAAAATGCAATCAAATTTGCTCCTATAAAATTCACTTTGAACACTTTCAAATTATTTGTATCATTTTGCTAGCTTTAACATCTTATGTTATTTTCTTTCTTTCTTTCCCTTTGTGAGTTTTAAGTATACAACAACAGGCTTGGATGATGGCTGCTACTGATACTATCAGTGTGACAAACAGATTTTTTTTTACAATTGATATGGCTGGAAAATGTTGGTTTTGTTTTTTTTTGTTTTTTTTATAAGCATTTTCACATCTTTATTGAATAATCAACAAAGTTTTCTGTATATCTTTTAAAATATATGCATTAAAAAGTAAATCTGTCCCTAACATTTATTAACCTTGCATTTACAGGTTTGTCCCTGATATTACCTACAAGATCCTTCTCCCATGACTATTAGAAGTGTCTTTGTAAAAGCTCTGATACCCAACCAGTAAAGTATGTTTGTCCATTGGCTATGGTGTAATCTTCTTCAGATTGAATCTTGTCTAAATCCTGCTGAAATGAAGGTTCCTGTTGACTCTATGCATAAAATGATTATAACTATCTAGACTGGCTTAAATTGGCACGTTAGCATCCCTTGGAGAAAAAATGTCAGATCTTTATCAAGCTGAGTACACTGCCTCAGCTTGATAAGCTTCTTCTGTCTTGATTTCTTTCCAAATTTACGCCCTACCTGTAAATTGGCCATTATGTGTTGACCTCTTAGATAAGTGAATGCTCTGATTCACTCCATGTGGATGAATTCTCCCCCCCCCCCCATCTGTATGCATGTTTTTTCAGCTTTCACTGACACAGTGGCAAGGTTGGTAGCCATCCAAGTTGTATCATCTGGATACATTACAAATACTGCCCCTTTCACCATTCCAGTTGGTAATAACACCGCTATGAGGTGCACATTGACATACGGGTCAGACCAAGTGTACTTAGTATTCTAGGTGTACCTTTTCATAAATTTTGTGTTCGGGGCCCTCTCAAGTTCAGACATCATCATTTGCCTAATGAATAGCCCTAACCATATCTGTTTGAACAAACAGAAGTGTGAAAAGATAAACAGTTGGCAGAGATAAGAAAATAGCAGTGAAAGGAAATTAGAAGAGGCAAATGGATACTGACATTTGAGTATACCAATGTAAGCAATATTCATTAGTCTTATTTGTGCACAAAAAATTAATATAGATGACACGAAAAGAAAAATTATAATTTCTAACAATGATGACACGTAGAAGCCATGTCATCATCTTATAAAGATGCTTATTCATGGATTCTAGCATATTTGAATGAACTGTTTCATAGATTTTTGTAGAACTAGATTTTCTTCTATTTTAACTTTGTTGATAGGTTGGTTCTTACATTAACTATTAGGAAAAATGATGTGCTCTAATCAGTCTTTGGTCATTTACTAATGCATTTTTGATAATGTTATTTATTTTTGCAAACTTGTGTTCAACAGCTTTTCGAAATCTGTTGTGGGTGACAATTTACATGCAATGAATTTTGAAATTTTGGATCTAAAAAATTTCAGATACAATCCTTGGCATTTTTCAGGAGCTTTATCTTAAATTAGATTATTCTGTGTACTTTGTTTTTATAAGGATAGCATTTAATTTTAGATTAATAATTTTTCTATAACTCACTTTGATAGTCTTCAGTTAGATTATATAATAATGACATAATAAAACACTGAAGAATGGCTCAAAAAAACGTCATCAGCGTTCATGTGCATAGAATTATACAAGTTTAATTTTTTTTTTTTTTTCAATAAATTTTTCATTTTAGATATAATTTATAATTTCACTTCCAGTAGTTTCCCCCACCCTTCATCTGCCGTTTACCTTTCAGAGACCCCCTCCCCTTGTCTGTGTTTTCCCTTTCAGTGGTAAGAGGATGCATTGTTAGAATTCTGACCTTATTTTTGTAAGTAGGACTGCAGGTGTCATCACACCATTAAAATATTTAAAACTTGAGTTCTCAATATCTTTTAGACTAACCTGGGCATGTTTTTTTAAGATACAAATCAGATGAGCCTCCATCATTCAGGCCAGTAACCTGATTATAAAGGTCAAATTATTTTTACTCTATTCAACATCAAGAAAATAAATTGGTTCCATTGGTTTTGTGGGCATACCTTTTGGGGGCAAAATGAGTCCCTCTCACATTTTTTTTTCTTTTCTCATCTTAGCCTATCGTGAGAAACCACACCCAAACTCATTTCCTTCCATTGTTCAAGGCCTGTGTTAAATAATATGCATACAGTGGGAGAAGGTCGTGTGAAAATAACATTGATAAATACCTGTAGAGACATAACCTTCAAATACTGGAGATTACGTTGTTTCCTACTTTCGTCTTAATAGTGTGTATAAATGCAAGGGAAGTAACTCTATATATTTTTGACAATAAATACAAGGGAAGTTACTCCACTATCATTTGATGGATTTTTTTTTTTTTTTTTTTTACAATTATAACCTTCATTTGCTTAACATGAATGGCGATGATGAAAATCATTAATTATACGAAGAAAAAACAACTAATCCTTAATATATTTTAATATGAAACGTAGGTTTAGCCTATGGAGCCGAGCCATATAAATTTAATTTAAGTTTATTGCTGGCCAAAGGCCTTTACCATCTCCTTTTGTACAATTACCCTTATTTTTATCCAGTTTTGATTGTTTACAATGAGCATGTGTATTAGGTGTTGTTAAGGCCACTAAAAGAGTATTGTGTAACTATGTGCAGTTATTTGGATTACGCTAAAGCAAGTGAAAAATTGGTAAAAATTTTATGGACTTGTATGATGATTTTTTTTTTTTCCAATTGGCCAGGTTTCTGGCTGCTGAAGATTTTTTTTTTTTTACAGTGGGGGCCAAACTATGTTTTGATTGGTTTATAATCCCAGACTTCCTTATCCAACTTGTGCTGAGACAAGTTGATTTGAATTTTGCTAAATTATTTGGTGACATTCAAACGTCATATTATTCTTTCTTCTGGTGTAAACCATAAGATTTTATAAGGAGTTCAATGATAGCAAGTATATTTCCATTTTCTGTTAGAAATCTCATTGAATCTCGTCTAATCTCTCAACCCCCCCCCCAAGAAGATTTGAACAGTAATGTTCTATTTCATCACTTGAATTCATATATACCCAATCAAGTTTCTGTCCATGTTGAACTCTAAATAATCCTGTATATGCAAGCATAACATTTACATGTGTATCTACTTGTGTTTGTTCTAGTGAGTGTTCAACTTTGATACTCAGATTTGTACCTGGAGACTTTTTATTACATTTTTCTAGTTTTTTTTTTTTTTTTTTAAATATTGTAGAATTTTAATACAACAGAAATGTTTTTGTTTTGTTTTTTTTTCTTCTAGATTCAAGTTCAAATAACAGGATACTTCATTTTGTTGGGTCGATGGCATTGGATAGTTTTTTTATTTGTGAGGGGATTGTATGAAAATTTAAACTTCTTTTGAGGACTGAAATTTTTTTTTTTTTTTATTATTGCTATTTTATTATTAAAATTGCTTTAAATAAGTTATTTTAGGGAAATGTAGAAAGCAATGATTGAATTTGAAGTCCCAAAATAAATGACTTTTTTCCACCACAGAGAATATGTATATATATATATATGTGTGTGTGTGTGTGCGTGTGTGTCTTTTGAAGTTTCATGGAATGTTAAACAGAAAATTGAAATTAAAAAGTTAACAGATCTTCAGGAATAATGTGCTGCAAATTTTTTTAAGTGAGAGCAAGTTGTTAGTATTGTATCAGTAATTTTAATAATCAAAAAGTCTCTTAACTGCAAGGGATGATATCTCCATCTCCAGAGGTAGGGGATTAGTTCTGTTTGTTGAACCTGCAATGTTTATTATTAAACAGTTGAAATTCTGAGTCTTAAAATGTTTAGTCAATCAGAATGAGAACTTGTATGTTGTTTAGACTGGCAAGGAGCCAAGAGTGGTCAACTGCACTTGGACTGTGGCAATGAATGGACTTGAAATAGAGAACTAAGTTATGTGTAGTGTGAGTGAATAGGAATTACCCGTGTGTTGAGTCAAAGTTCATGGTTTTAGAATGGAAGAGTTATGGGAAAGAAAATGGGTTGTGAATCTAAAAGATATTGGTTATTCTGATTCTTGATTCATTTGACAAAAAGACTTAACCTTCAAGCAAAGTTCTGAATGTTTACCTTGTGGACTAAAGAGCAGAGATCATTCTTCATTTCTGCTAATGTCTTAGAATGTGTGTGTGTGAAGATGTACAGACATCATCTTGTGTATTCCTTTTAAAGTTTGCATTCAAATTCATTTTGTTCTGTTTCTGCTAAGTTTTGGCATTAAGCTTCTCAAATCCTAGGCCATGCATATGTAACATAGGTAACAAAGTAGTCTGTTATACAATATCTGTTCTAGGCAATAATAGGAAATCTTTTCTTTTTTTTTTTTTTCTTTAAAACCTGCTTGAAGCTCTGGGGAAAATCCAGATTCATTGTTTAAAGGCTTAGAATTATTTTGATTAATAAACTGACTTGTAGATTGAGTTGATCTTTTTATGACTATCCAACCCGTATTTATTTGAACATTTTCCTTTCCATTTTACACATCCACTTAGCATTGCCTTTCACAATATCAAGTTAACAATTTGCTTATATTGTGATGACATCCAAGGAGGATGTTGCCTTTGCATTTTGGATAACACCAGAAAAATATTATACATCCACTTAATGTAGCAACCTTATGGTTGTTAATGCACAATTTTAAGTTATCTATTTTATTATCTACATCAAAATGACAATTCAATATATTTATGTTTAAGCCACCACCCTTAAGAATGTATCCCAATCGGGGTAACTTGTATTCCTATTAGACTTTAGGTTTCTGCTTCAGTGTTCTTGCTGGAATAAGCTACTTCGTAGGATTATGATCTTGACATTTTTTTCTTTTTTTTCCATTAGTATTAGTATCATTGTTATCTCCAGGACATTTTCAATAGAATTACATTAGTACTTGTGAGATTCTTTTTTTTTTTCTCCCAATCAAATGAATGTTGTTGGCAATTTATTAAAACTAATAATCCTGCATTTATTCATCAACATTTTCTATAATACTCTAGCATCAATAAAACTGTTGCTGCTGAAAGTACACATGGGTTATTGTGTTTGTTGTTTTGTTTTGTTTTGTTTTTTTAAATCGGAAAAAAATCACACTTAAGAAATTAGTATTGGTCTATCACGTGCTGAGAAAAAAAAACGATCTATAAGGAATCGGCTTTCACTTTCAATAAACCTGTTGCTAAAATGATTTTATCAAAGTAAAAAGAATAGTAGTGAACCCATCATTTTATGGCCTCTGTCTTTCATTACAGTTAAAAGTTGAGCACCTGTGTAAAATCTCTGAGATCATTATCTCCTTATTCAGGAGTCTACAAACTATGACCTGTGAGTCAAATTCAGCTTGAAGACTCATTTTATCTGGCTTGCCAACTTCATTGTATGTGCTATCATTACACAAAAATTCATTTTTTTCTTTTATATATCTTCAGTTAGCAAAAAAGTATTGAAAAATAGAGCTCCGGTCTCATTTTTGTCGTGGCTTCAAATGAATCAATGTTCTATAGCTAAAAATGTCTTAGCACTATGCATTCCTGTTAATATACACAAAATCTGGACCAGAATTTGACTATAAATCGTGCTCTCATAAAAATGAGTAACTTTGATCATTGTTTCATTTAAAAGATTGAAAAGAAAAAATAATTATATTCACCATGGCCCACAAAACATGAAAATATCTATCATCCGGCCTGCCTCCCCAAAAGTTTGCCAACCTCTTTTCTAATTGATGAATCATATTTAATCCAGATGTTATTATTTTGTCATGTATCACTGATCTACAGACTAATTCCCTTATTCAATTGTTATGATCAAAAATAAAATTTCAATGCTTGTTATAAACAATCATTCATAACTTCAAAAACCATTTCATTCTTTTAAAAAAAAATTTTTTAAATGTTTTTTCATTATTTCTCTTACACTTGTTGTTTTATTTTATTATTTTCTTTGCATGTCTTTTCTTTAGGGAGATTTTCTTTTTATTTCTTGAAAATCCACCTGCTTGTTTTTCTTTACCTTCTGCGCTGCTTTTTATGTAAATCCTTTAGAATGTTTTATGCACAAAATATTTTATCTATTCATGTTGCTTGCTTATACGAGAAGGTACCCAAATATAACCAGAATTGGTTTACAAGAAAAAAAGAAAAAAAAACAACCTTGGAAAGAAACTGGGTTATTTTGGACTTGTTCCTTTTCTCAAATCGTGGCACACAATTCAAATGATCAATCTCTCTTTTTTTTTTTTTTTTCCCTCCTAATTCTCTGTGAGCATTACAGGCACAAATTTTGTGGAAACACATGTTATTTTCAAATCTTCTGTTAACATTTGCTAACATGATCTTCAATACAAACCAGTCACTTCAGATATCACATCAGTGGTCCAACAACTATCTTTATTGATTGCACAGTAAACTTTTTCAATAATTTTTGTCATTGAGGCTTGTTGAAGGTCAGCCAGAATGTAGCTGGTCTTCAAGTGACATTTCTCCATGTTCAAAACACCAATACCACTCGTACGCTTGTTTTACCTAAAGCTTCTCAAAGCATTACAACAGTTTCAACTGCAGTTTTCCTCAAAAGAAAACAAAACCTCACGCGCATAATCTGTGCTTTTTCTATCAGCCATCACAAAAATTGCTTCACGTGCCTACAAACATGGAGGGGTGGGGGAATAAATTGGTCAATTCAGAACCATTCTACATGGCAAACTGGCTTAGGATAATGTCAACTCCTAACAACAGCACAGTATTCACATACTTCCAGTTTGCAAACCACATTCAGATTTCATTTTTAGGGGGTACCTCCTCGTATTAGTCTGTTATTAAAAAGAAAATAATGAACAAAGTATTTTTTTCCCTTTGTGTAAACATTTTAGACTTGATATCCATTTTTAAGATTGTTTTCTTGATTCAAAAATACTTTTTAATGGCTTTCTTTGCTTGTTATATATTTATCCCTTGCCATTTGCGGTTCAGTGATGAATAATTTAATGGGAATATTCTTGAGTTTTGTGGGGTACTGTAGAAAAAACTGCATCATAGAAGATATTCTATACAGTAAGATGTGAAAGGTTTTATAAGATCATAACTGCATATATATTTATAATATAGCAACTGCCACAGACTTTTGACTGGATGTGACATTCATCAATGAAAACATGGATCATAATAATCTTTGTCTTTGTGCAATTGAAAAAAGAAAAAAAGGCTGTAAATGAAAAAAAAAAATTATCTGCTAAAAATTATTTATGTGGTCAATATAAACCTTGAGGTAATTATGGTTGAAAACTTGTTTACTCTCACAAACAGGTTAATCATATGGTATTTTAGACATTAAAAATTCTTTTCCAATTCACTGTACTGTAGTTTTATGAAATTTATGGTTTTCATTAATTGATTTATTTGCTTTTATTTCCTGCTTTTCTGTATTCACTTATTTATTTGTATATTTACAATATGAGAATGGTGAAGATTTTGTTATCAAAGGTTTATGGTACAAGATTTACGGTTTTGAGGTGCCGAATGGGTTTTTGGAGGGTTCAACAAAAATTATTCGCAGATTAAGTGCATTCATCCTACTCCCTCAAATGGCAAGAGATAACTGTATACAATACATCTGGATTTTTAGAATCGTGTACATTTCCATTTTATATTATGTAGAATTTTACTAATTTTGCTACTTAGCTGTCTTCAAATGTCTCAGCTTTGGCATAAAATAGTCTTCTGGAGGATCTTTTGAAAGAATCACAAAAACTAATTAAAGTCTCTAATCCTCTCCTTATATATGTTCTTATCTAAACAGAAAAATAAGTCATTTTTCATTTTTAGGGAAATAAAAATACAAATCCTGTCTATAGTTTTGTGAAGGTTCATTATCATTCAAAGAATTTTTCCGATGATTCAACTCCTTTTTGTTTGTGTTGTTAACCCAAGGTTTCAGCCAATCCATTCTACGTCCTTCTTCAGATGTACTATCCAAATGTGATGGTGGTAAAGAGTATTTATCCTATGGTAGCATAAGCTCTAATCTTGGATTCAGTGTTTCCCTTTCCTTTCCTTGTTAAGCCTGGATTTCCATACCTTGCCCCTGTTGAGTATGAAAAGCCACTTAAGGTTGAACTGTAGACTTGTCTGACTTATACAAACAATAAGGACTTCAATTGTCAGAAAAAAACTCTTAGAAATGAAAATAACTGTAGAACACCCTAAATCTTATCACTTTGAAAAATCAAAATAAATGACTTAACCCTTTGAACTGTGCCCCATGACATGTAATTGCAAATGTTATTACATTATACAATGCTTATGTGATTGGTCAAAATCCCCAGGTCAGAATAGGGTCACATTCCTCAAGCGTGGGAACATATCAATGCTAGTAAACAAAACTTACATGTTAGTGGCCAATATACCAGCCTATTGGTGTGTGAACTTTCAAATAAAAGCCAGTATACATACCGCTAGTGTTCAAAGGGTTATGGGTTTATCTTAGTAGCACTCTACTACTGATAAAATTTGTACATCATAGAGGGAAGTCTATTTACAGTACTTAACTTCTTTACTTATGAAATTTTGTATCGAGACAATGGTGATAATAAAAATTTTCTCTAATAAGTGATTTTTCAGTAATCCCTAATCTCAGAGATTAGCAGGTGCATACGAAAATAGTTCCCATATTAATTACTTCTTGTTCACCATTTTCTATATTTTAGTTCAGTGGCATCGTTTTACTTAATCGAAACAGATTTGCTGTTTAAACAACAACATCTATAATTGGACGCCTGTGGATTATTTTCCTGTGTTTATTCAATTACTTAATTCTTTTTGTCAGACCAAATCACAGAGCAACATTCTGAAGAGAACTGAAACTTCTATTGACAAATTCTAATGCCTGTATAACTTCTTCAAATTTCAGGCTCTAGTTGCTGGCCTTTTGCTTCAGGATCTGAACATTCTCGTTAACAGGCAGAAGATTGCCCCCTCACCACACTCAAGTGTAAGGTGCCTGAATGGCAAAATGTTCTTTTTTTTCACCATCAATGGCTATGATTAATTTTCTCATCATGCTCTTATGATTATTATCACTATTATTATTGTTATCGCTCTTCTATTTCTTACTAACCATTCTTTACCTTTTGATTTTCTTTTTCTCACATTCAAACTTCAGAATCTGTGATTTCTCTCTCCAATCTAATCACATTATGTAGACACTTTGCATGAATTGAAACTATTTACATATAGGAGGAAAGAAATCTTAACAACATTCTTAGTATTGACATTTTTTTTACAAACTTAGAATGATCTCGATTGAGAATTCCAGATTGCAAATTAGAGAGTATCTGCTTGATTTATTTTGAACATTTGTTTTGCATTCCATTTTTCTGATGTGCCTCCTCCACAATGCTTTTTCCTTGACAGTGCTTTATTGCTTGCTGCTTTGCTTAGTGTGGGATTATTTGCAGTTCATTTTCACTGTCAACAGATCCAATTGGAGCAGTTCAAACGCTTCCTCCTTTGATTTTATTTATGTTGTACTATAGATACATGAACGAACAATGAATAAGTTAGCCATATGTTGATCAAGACCCACCAGTGTACCACAAGCCCCTAGATTGAAAATTAAGTAAGATTGATGGATTGAAATAAAGTTGCTTCTTTTTTTGGCTTTCCCATCACTAACTCAATCGGTTGAATTCTTTGTTCAAAATCTTTCACTCTCTTCATAAAAGATGATTGGAAATATTCTATTCTTGGGGTGACCAGGCGAGGTGGAGGGCATGCTTTTAATATCTTACAAAGAGCATGGTGGTCGGTGTTGAAGGTTCTAAAAAAAATAAAGTATATAATAAGTATATTTGTAATGAAAATGAGTAGTTAATTTTAGAGACTTAAATATATCATTATATAGACTGATTAAATCTTCTGAATGTTTTTTCCTAAATTAAAAAAAAAAAAAAATTATTTTTATTATAAAAAAGGTGTTACTAAAATGGCAACAAGCTAAGAACCAAAAAATCACTGTTTGAATTTTTTTTCATTTCTTATCCTTCAGTGAATTGAAAATTAATTTTTCTTTTGATAACAGTAAATAATAATTTTGTTTGTTTTTTGCCTGAGATTGAACTTTCATCCAGCAAGACAGATTGACAATGCTATTCTATTCTAATGATTAATATTAATTAAGTTCTCTATTAGATTTTTTGAAGCATTTTACCTTTATTGCTTATGATATAAAAATGGTTACTAGGATATCCAAAAACATGAATGCAATTTTAGAAATAGGGAAGTTCATTTTTATTAGTTCAATCATTTCTTTATTTACATAACCTATTGAATTCAAGTCACTACAGCAAGAAAGAAAAAAATACTAGTTACATACTTGCATATAAACATTATTGATCAATTAGTATCAGTCATTTGTATTTTATAATTCTGAATTGTTCAATTTTCTTTTTCAGCTCAAATCTTTTTCTTCAATCTTCCATGTCTCACTTTTTTCTCTTTTATTCCCCCCCAATTTCCTTTGCATTTTTCCCTTCTTCTCAGATATCCTCTCCTCTCATTTCTTTTCATCTCTTTTGTTACATGTATCTATTTCTATCATGTAAATTGATTTCTTTCCCAGTCACTATCATACATTTCTTATTTCATGCACATGTTCCCTCTTCACATTTATCTCCTGAGTAATAGAATTTGTAACCTTGATTCGGAATTATAATTTTATTTTTTCATGATGTGCATTGATATAACTTACTAATTCAGCCCTTAGGATCATGTTGCTTTTTAGTCTGATGTTTGAACACTCAGCTAGATTTTTAATTGCTCACCAATTGTCATGTTGTACTACTGCTAATAATCAGCTTCAAAGTCTGTTGTTGGACACAGGCCTTCCCCAAGGACTGCCAATTGTTTTGTTGTTTGCTACTGAGTATCATGGTGTCAACACATTCTAAACTTAGTCATGCTGTTGTGTTGTTTTCAGAATTTTGCTTATGATCTTATGGATCCATGTTGTAAGTCACTGATACCCATTGGTTGTCTGATGTTCTTGCAATATGGTCTGTTCATTGATATTCAAGTTTGCTAATTGTTTCACACGTTTGTTCTCTAATATATTGTACTGTTTTGTGATCTTTCCACATGTTCAACACGATTTTGTTCCTGGTTGATATGGTTCTGAGTTTGAGAGCCAATATCTTGATCAAGTTATGTTTCAGCTCCGTAAGTGACTATCAGGAGGATGCATTGCTTGTAGATTTTTCTTTTTAAAAGCAATGGAATCTTGTTCTTGGAGCTTGAATTTGCTGAAAGCTTGCCAACTTAAGGTGATTCTTTGCTTAATTTCTTCTTTTGAGGATTCCATGTAGAGAGATTCATTGTTCCAAGTAGTAGTGACCAATTCTTTTTTTCCTTTTCTAAGTAGGTGGAAAAGATAATGAAAGTTTATCTTCTCATAGTTTCATTTCCTCTTCATTGTTATTTAATCACTTAAATTGAACTTTCTTCTCTTTCACCTGTAAGCTGATTCAATATTACCTGGATTGAAATCACTTGAGTCATCAAATCCTGTGAATTTTTTTCATGCTAATCTGTCTCTAATGTTGAGCAAATAAAGACTGAAAGGAGAGCTGCTAATTAAATCGATTTAATTCTGTTGATTTGAATCTTTATTAGCACAACTAATGCAGTGCTTTTTCCAAAGGTGCTTTTTTGGAAGGGACCAGATTTCATGGTGTCTGGAGCAGCCTGCTATAATTGTCATGTATAATGATTTTCTGTCCCTCATAGGTTACTACAGCTTCAAAGTATTTCATTTACTCCTCTTCAGTGTTACCAATTTGAATATTTTGTATTTGAATTTACATAATTTTAAAGAGTAGAGGTCAAGGGAGATAATCTGTAATCTATTTATCTCATGAAGAAAGATCGATGATGCAAATGTAGTGTAAAAAAAAATTTTTCTCAATATCTTAGATATCCTGAACTGTTGATCCAAACAACTTCAAACTTGACACTGCACTGCCTTGTGTTCTGGCTAATGTACCTGACAAATTTAAACTTTGTACAATGACCTATTGCCAAGTAATTGTGCTGCATACATACGGATTTTTTTTTTTTCAATTGTAGTTAGATATGGAAAGTCTTGAATCCTGGAATCATTATAAAGTACCATAATTATTTGTGTATAACATGTACCTTTAATTTGGGGTTATGAAATTCAGGAAAAGAACATCAATCATATATAATATGCCCTGGATTTTCAGAATTTGTAGGGGCTGAATTCAACAGCTGTTAAACTCTTTACCTAAATATTTTATATAATTTACATTATGTCTTAAAACCTGGATGTTGTTGGCTTCTATTTTTTTTTTTTTTTTTTTTAAATGTAGTGTTTTTTTGTTTTGCTTTTCTTTTCTTCTCCTATCAGGTGTCGATTTTCTGCCTAATTTTTTTATCATTCCTATAAACTATATAAGCATAGATACATTAAATTTATTCATAAAGAAAGTCTTTAGATGTTTTAAATTTTACATTTTTGTCCATAAATTACTTTAAACAGAAAAATCATTAAACTGTTACAAATGTTTAATTTGAATTTAAATTTGGCCACTAAAAATTTGATTTGAAGAAAAATCAATTGATTTAATGATTAATTGATCGGATTTAGGAAAAACATAAAATATTTTGAAGATTACACTTGTTTACAGCAAGTGTCTGCAAGTTAAGCATCTACATTATGCATGTAAATTTAGATTATTTTGGTTGCGTTTAAATATAAGATTGGTTTTAGATATTTTTTAAAAAAACTTTATATTTGAATATATCTAAATTTGAATTGAATGGTGTTTGACCAATTTTATCAGTAATGGAATTGTGAAAACATGATTATAAATAATTATTTATTAAAAAAACAGCAGGGTTTCATGTATTATAGTTTCAAAAGTCTGTATTTAAGGCACTCTACTGTACCACGCTGACCACATTGATATCAGGGAATCTATCTTTGACATAAACAGCTGTGAAGGGGACAAAAATTAGCTTAATATCATTGTGAATTAAACATTTTAAACTACTCAAGTGTCTGGTTAGTGATTTATGCATTAGTTGCCTTGGATAATAGATATAATTTGATCTTGGTCGTGCCATCTCGAATATGACAACATTCTTGGCCAGGAGACGGGGTAGGTAATACTTAGTTGTCACATATAGTGTGCACCTATCCCACCCATGTTTAAGGTTTGAAAATCTAGAGGAAATAAGCATGTATTATATACAAATGATTATGGTAGAATAGAAAGAGGAAAATAAAGCCTTAGTTTTTCAGTAGTGTGCAGTTTGTTGGCTTTTTGTCTGAGAGCAAAGTGTAGTATCTATTCAATCAGTCTGACACAAAGCAGTTTCAGTCAGGAGATATTCCAGATTTGAAAGCCTCTGATCTGCATGTTCTAAAGTGAACTACCTTCTTGAATTCAGTAGAGTTTAAAAATTCATCTCTTCAATATGTAATTTGATTTTGGTGGTAATTTCCCTCTTCATTTTTCCCTCTTCGTTTTTCCCTTTTTGTTTTTCCCTCTTCGTTTTTCCCTTTTTGTTTTTCCCTCTTCGTTTTTCCCTTTTTGTTTTTCCCTCTTCGTTTTTCCCTTTTTGTTTTTCCCTCTTCGTTTTTCCCTTTTTGTTTTTCCCTCTTCGTTTTTCCCTTTTTGTTTTTCCCTCTTCGTTTTTCCCTTTTTGTTTTTCCCTTTTTGTTTTTCCCTCTTCGTTTTTCCCTCTTCGTTTTTCCCTCTTCGTTTTTCCCTCTTCGTTTTTCCCTCTTCGTTTTTCCCTCTTCGTTTTTCCCTCTTCGTTTTTCCCTCTTCGTTTTTCCCTTTTTGTTTTTCCCTCTTCGTTTTTCCCTTTTTGTTTTCTCCCGTCTGCATATTTTCCGTCTTCGCTTTTCCCCTCTTCATTTTTTCCCCTTCTTCGTTTTTTTCCCCTTCTTCGTTTTTTTTTCCCTCTTCGTTTTTTTCCCCTTCTTCGTTTTTTTCCCCCTCTTCGTTTTTTTTCCCTTCTTTTTTTTTTTTTTTGCCCCTCTTCGTTTTTTTCCCTCTTCGTTTTTTTTTCCCCTTCCTAAAAAAAACATATCCTACCATTTATATAGTATGGATTCACCAACAAAACGCTTTGTCTAGAATTACAAATTATCTATTGAAATTATAACTGTGGAAACTTCATTGGGAAATAACGTAGCATTTTTCAGTCACTTTTGTTACATTTTCTGATAGAAAATGAGTTTTAGGTACTTGAAACTTAGTTCTTGACAATATACATGATGATCACAGAAAATGTGTGAATGTTGAAGAAAACCTTTTTTGTGTCCATACATACTTTTCAATTGGTCCCATTTATGTTGTACAACAGAGAAAGGAAGAAGTGCAAGTCATTAAAATAACATCTATGATGATCAATTTTTTTTTTTTTACCGGCTGCTAATAATGTTATAATAATAAAATATCCACAATTTTAGATTTAAAAAAAGTCAAGATGGCCCCAAACACCTAAAATGACCATTTACAATTGTGATGGAAAATAATACTTGCAGAATATTTCCATACCACAATATTTTATGAGTTGGGAAATTAATTGACTTGAAGGAAAGTACTTGCCCTTCCTTTTGCTGCTGCTGCTACTACTACTACTAAGGATGGTGGATACATTTTTTTTTTTTTTTTTGCAATTGCTCTAATATGGATACAACACAAGCTGATGGACAGAAATCAATTTTTATTTATTTATTTATTTATTTGTTTATTTTTTTCTTTTAATGGCCCTGCCTTCAAATGTGCCAGGGTCCCCAAAGAGAGTATATGGTCTCTGTTGAGAATGGCTGGTCTATACTCTCACTGTTGCCACAATTATCATGGCTTTTGATACAAGGACTTTTCAGATTGCGTTCTTTCTTTTTAGTCTGCTTTTTGTCTCTGAAAAAAAATGATCTCCAAATGGTCTCTAAATGTTTCACTTGTTTTTCTGATGCTTTCTTTTTGAATAAGCATCATGTGGAATTGACAAACATTAGTCATGGTCTTTTTATAGCTATACACCATGTCTTTGTTTTGTACTTTCACTTAAAATCTGCTGTTTTATAGTCAAACACAGTGTCAATATTTAAAATTTTGATTCTGTCAAAGCCAGATAAACTACAAACAATGCCTTCTCTTTAGGTGCCCTCAATAAATGAAAACAAATGCGATTAACAAAAAAGGGGAAAAAGATAGGCATACATATTTACGAAGTTGGATCAATAAGTCCATGGTCTGATACAGTTATTCGCCTAATTTCAATCTGAGAGTTTCACTGTATAATATTTGATCGATATGATTGATATTCACCTCTTGCATTAACAAGGAAGATTATGTTGGAAAATATTTATTTATCTGAAGTAAATGCTTTTTTCATGCTTTATTAGGCTACCGACTTACTTATTCAGTTGCAAATATTTCTTTTGAGTTATTTATCGACTTGTCAATCCCTATAAAAAAAAAATTTCAAGTACTAAAATTTCCGAGGTGATTTTTTTATTTTATTTTATTTTTCTTTTTTTATTTTTTTTTTCTTTTCTTGGAAAAGAAACTACTGTTATTGTTTCAGTGGAAAAGTCCATTGTCTCAAATGGTTGGTTGATCTTTTGATTGTTACCTTTTAAATTAGAGATGGAGAATCCATTTCCACAGATAGAGAAGTACAAAAAATTCACATTGCCCATTGTAAGTAGATCTGCTTCTATTGGCTTTGTCAACATTTCTTGAATGTGAGAGGCAAGATCAAGATGTCCCAATGGTAATCTCAGCCAATCCCAGAAAGATTAATGAATATTTCTTCAGTACTTTTTCTGATTCTCTGCCCCCCTCCCCCATGCCCAAAGAATGCCTCTCTAAATAGAAAAGTTCAAACACTTGCTTGAAAGGTATTTGTTACCCAAAGATTTAATTATTGTGACTAATTGGACTAAAACCAACATTTTTTTTCTTCATATATATATATATATATATATAATCTCATCATGTCATTTGACCTAAATATGCCAAACATAGAAAATTAAGGGTGTATAACCAATGCATCCTCCCAATAGTCACTTATGGAGCTGAAACATGGAACTTAACCAAGAAACAGACCCGTAAGCTGAGAACCATGCAACGTGCACATGAAAGAATAATGCTGGGCCTCACATGGAGAGACCACAAAACAGCACAACACATCCGGGAAAAGACAAGAGTTAGAGACATCATAGAAGCCATAAAAAATCTCAAATGGCGGTGGGCTGGCCATGTTGCAAGAATGGCTGACAATCGATGGACATCACGACTCACAACATGGATTCCCCGAGACCATATGCGCAACCGAGGCCGGCAAAATATTAGATGGAGAGATGAACTAGACAGGTTCAGGAAGTACTGGCTCCGTGACGCCCATGATAGAGAAGTGTGGCAAATCCTGGGGAAGGTCTATGTCCAACGACGGACGCTAAAAGACTGATGATGATGATGATGATGAGTAAACTAGACATGTGCTGTAATATAAATGATGGACTCTGAAAATTTTTCCATCTATACATAGCATTTGTCCATCCTTCCTCAAAATTCCATTGAAATTCATTCAGAACATTTGGAGATACTGTGTTGACAGACATTAACTTTTGACAATGTGGTATGGACATATAACTACGATGTAGAGGAGGTAACTGTGCTTGGATCCTACCCCAAATTCAATAACTTCTTGTGCACAGAAAGGCAAACAGAAGGGAAACGGTTATTGAATACATGTACCTCTTTAACTTTGTGGCAGAGGTAATGACAAAATGATTTACTCATTGATCAGCAGTTCTGCTCAAGATCAGAGTATCTGTACGCTCTACCAAGGATCAAAATGTTGCTCCTGAGTACTTCTGTCCCGAATCAAAGTGTGCTCACTAAAAAAGGGATACTCATAGTGTGTATAATTTATCATCGGTACCAATTAGAAGTGAATGTCTTGACCTACATGGACACTTTTTCAAAGGAAATGACATTCATCTACAGAGCTTTCTCCAAAAATTTTGTGAAAAAAAACAAAATTACAAAGAACTATAGATGTTTTAACCTTTGAAATAAAACAGCCTCTTCAGTATAGAATGTTGACTTCATAATTCACTTCAATAGAAAATTAATGGTTCCCAGATGTGAACCTCCAGATAAAAAGAACAGCTTTCCTTAACAGACTTTTAGTAAAATATAAAAGTCAATTGAACTACTGTTGCCATTTTTATATGTGTGTGTATGTCTGTTTATATGTTCCAGCACTCATGGCCATATTGTTCAAGTCTACAGACTTGAAAATTAGCATCAGTACCCTCATAGACCCCACCTTATCTAAAGCTTTTTATACTGGGGGGAAAAATTAGATTCTTGATATTTTTATTGCTCTGTTTAGATGTTCTCCAGTGGAGAAATGCTGGCGATGTGACAAAGTCCCAGTTTCTGTCGCATGCATCAGTTCAGTGATTCTTGCAAGTTTCAAGTCTGGTCGAGACTAGGACTTCATACCTACAAATTTTTTAATGACCACCCCTTTGGCAGGATGCAAGTTCACCAAATGAATACCACTTCCCTAATAACACAGCTTAGAGTGTAGTCAATTAGCTGCTGAGTGCAATAGGAAATTTGTCCTAATGAAGAGTTTTCCACACCTTTTGCACGTACTGGAAATCCAACCCACAATCTTCTGTGTGTGAGGTAGATGTGCTAACCATTACTCTATCTAAATGAAGAGTGTAATGGTGGTTAAGAAACATTTACTTTTTCTCTCCAATGGTCGTTTAGTTTATAACCTAGAATTCAGGTGTTTTCCTTTCCTTGGTAGACCTGGATTTTCATGCTTAGTCCTTGTTTAGTAGCAGAAGCCACATCAGGTTGAATTCCAGGTTCAAATTTCAACTCCTTATGTTGAATTTCAACCCGCCCCCCCCCCCAACTAACCCCCCCCCCTTACTGTATGATTATGAAGTTGCTCACAGACACCAACAACTGAATATACTTGTATGAATGATGATCATTCATTTAGTGGATTAGGAAAATTTGGAGGAAGAAATAAATTACACAAAATTGCCACTTCTGCCAAAAAATGGATCAGTGTCATTTAGTTGTTTCATTTTTCCCACAATACAACTTGCTCAATAAATTTTTATCTCTCCATCATTCAAGACTTATTTAACCCACCCGACTCGTCAGACAGTGATAAAAGGTAACAAACTACAATACATGACTCTGCAAATTCAAATGTTGTAATTCTTATTCAAAATAAATTGAAATTATTTTCTCTTTCTATCATTCCAACCAAGCTTTTCCACAAACACTTGAAGGTAATAATGCCACATCAAGGTGGCGCTTGTGAAAATGGACACACATTTTCACAAAAGATCTAGCTATTATCTTTATTATCATTATTATTATTCATTTTTTTTTTTGTGCGTATCTAGCTCTAAGCTCCATTTCAATTGATCAGAAATTTTAATAGTTTTTACCGTCATCCAAACTTTGTTTCTTTTTATCACAATTTTGAATCTGACTGTAATCAGACGGCAACGATTAAGCAGTGTAACTGGAAAATAAAGAGCAAGCCCACAGTGAGAATCAAACTCTCACACTCTAACTAGAGGGGGTCCAGCATATGCCTGGTCTCTTTAACCATTCAGTTACAGGGACTTTACATCTTAAATTTGACTCCCTACAACCAATATTCCACACTTGTCAATGTTTACACTTGAGACCTAGCAGTTTTTCAAAAATATATTTTGAAAAAATTTTAGATCTTATTTCAACATAAAGATTAATAATAATGTTGCAATACTTCATCCAAGAATAAAATTTGAAAAATTTCAATGTCCTAGATATCTTATTATTTACAGAGCGATATATTATACTTGTGTTAGTTTAAATCATTTGAATTTTAATAACTACATTGTTTTTTTTATGTTCACGAATATATCTTTCCTGTCTAAGTTCATCAAAATATTTCATTTCGCTATCTTTGACTTATTAAATCGACATTTCATGCTAAACAACGTATGTATAGATAAAAAAAGGGAATATATGTATATCGAGAGTTAAGTCCCTTACACTAGACAGAGAGGTAGGGAGAGTATTGCCCAGTTTCGGGTGTTTTTTATCTAAATTTTTTTTTTTTTTTTCCCCACTTAAATAAGTTCACCTCTATAATTTTTTACTTATATCATCACCCACTCATCTGGAAAGCTATGAATAAATCAGAATTTCCCTTCCAGCCCAATATTTTGGGCTGAGTGCTATGTTACTGCACCATGGGCCATTTGAGGACAGAGATGACACAACTACCACTTTACCCCTCACTAAGAAATATATTTGATATGGCTGGAATGCAACATTTCAGTAGACAGTGAAGGAAACAATTTCTATAATTAATTTGACTTTTTTCACTTGACTCCGCTATGAAGTATCTGGAGACACAGAGGTTAAAGGTTCAAGCAGTTGGGTCATTCATGTAAATGTGTGAATATTTGGTTCTTAAATACTGAAATTTGGTTGACTTTATGATATACTCTAATTATTTTAGTGGTATTATTTAATGATAAAAAAAATCTGAAATGTTCAAGAATGTTTTTGTTTATTTGTTGAAATCCCTCCCTTGTTTTTATTTGATAGACGATGTTGGTTTTCTCTCGCCTCAAGCCCTCCTTTGAATATTGCCCATACCCACCCTGCAATTATTGCAGCTTGGTTATAACACGGTTGGCTTTCTTGGCTCCTAACACTTGTATTATAATGGGATGCCTGTATGATAAAACATTTTTTTTCTCCAAAAAGCAGAAAATTAGTTTTAATAAATAAAAAGATAATATTGCAAGAAGATACTTGTTGGTTTGCCTGATCTTCCTAGTGTCAAAGAACAATTCATACCAAGTAATAGCAACTTCACACCCTTATACTTACTATTTGTTGATAATTGATTTTTTTTAAATCTTTTCTAGTAAAAATATATAACTGAAATATGGAAAAACTGATATTATCTATTCTACTTCGGAATATGAAAGTTATTTCTATAGCTAAAAATAATACTGTTCCAATTCTACATTATAAATGCAGATCATTTAGCTTCGTTTTAAGAATGTTAGTTCTTTCAGTAACTGATAATAATGTGGTTAGATTGTAAAGTAGCTAAGATCTGTCTACTAAGAGCTTTAGTAAATCATTCGATAGTCCTACTTGAATTCACCAAGTATCTCTATGTGACAGCATAACTTAGGAACCACATAACATATCACCATAAAATTTTATGTGTGTACTAATGGGACCCCAGGCATGTTTTTTAGCAATTGTTTTGAGAATTTTCTCAAAGAAAATAAGTGAGCTTTGCATTTGTGCTCTGGTCGATAATAATGATCTGGTTTCCATCTATCTACATAGTAGTAAAAGTCTGATTCTATTTACCTGTCTGTGACCTCTGAGTAGTGAACCAATGTATTGTAGCAACAGGTATTGAGCTAATTTCAGCTAGTTTTTTCAAAAGAACTATTTGTATATTGATTGACTATTGCACATACTAAATACTTAGTTACCATTAATGGAAAGATAAATAAAAAAAAAAAACAATTATTACTAACTAGAAATTTCACTTTATTAAACCCATGCTGTAAAAAATCTCAATATAATGAATTTTGGTTTTAATGACCTCACAGATCCATCCAAACTGACTTTGAATTTACCAAACAGTTTCGATTAATGCTGCAAACACGTGGGCCATATAAATACAGCCTGGAAATACGCACCCAGCTACATGGAGCCTACAGGCTGTAAAGTGTTGAATTATTTCTTGACTTGAGGTTTTACAGCTGTAGGCTTCACCGGAGATAAATGCCCTAAAGCCATGTATTTCCATAATAATGAAAACTGTAGATAAATTAGGTGTTGTTTTCAAGTAAATATTAGGTAGTACTTACATAACGTACTTCAGTCCACTGTTTAATTCACTCTGAAATAAACTAAAATATTAAAGTAAATTTAAATAAAAAGTTAAATAAAATCATTTTTCAAGTTTTATTTACTTCAAATAAATTGCAAAGGATAATGAACAAATTTTTGATACTTAGAAAAGTAACAATTAGGATTCCAGTTTATTTTTTGTGTCTATTAATTCTTCAATGAAAGGCTTCCTAATATTTTAGAAGCAAATAAGTAATTTTATGTGTTTCTTGAAGTTAAATAGTTGTTGAAATAATAGAATGTGTTTTGGTGGAAAATTGGTTCAGTTTACATCAGTTTTTGTTTGAAATGCTTTTTTTTCACCTTTAATGTAATATGAATACTAGAAAAACAATTCAACCCCCTATTGAGATAAATGCAGTGAATGTAAACCCCCCCCCACACACACACACTTTTTATTTTTATTTTTTGAATGATGATTTCAATTTGGTTAGTTTTAGTTGTGTGAACAAAAGACAAAAACGGTAGCTGTTTGAATTTTTCATGCTTCCATACTTTGAAATCCTAAACGTTACTTTTTGTTGAGCTCTTGAAATACACCTCCTAGCTTTAAAAAAATCAGTTCTATTTAAATTATAGACTAAATCCAAAGTGAATATATCTAAAGCTTACACTTTTTATTTTATTTTATTGTCGGGGGGGGGGGGCATTGTCTGTCTGTGAGAAATGAAGTTGCATGAAGAGGTAGTCTAAGATAGAATGAAAGGCAACCAAACTGCCTCTGTATTTCCCTAACAATGTTTGTTGAATGCAACAAACTATTGAACTTCTTATTTATAGGCAACCATCTGGCTTAACAAACTTTTCACTGACCCCCTCCCCATTAGTTTGTTATTGCACGGGTTTACTTCAGTATAAAAACCTGGAGAATCCTATTTAATACCTTGAAAACAAATATTGGTGGAATGAACGTATCTTTGTGTTCACTGCACGGTTAAATTGGAAGTATATTATCTTAGTAATTAATTGACATAAACAAATAAAAGCAATTAAAAAAAAACCTGATGGAATTTATACTTGTGATTAAGTTGCAGGAAGCTGGGGAGGGCTGATATGACGAATAAATTATTGATTTATCATTTTGAAAATTAGCTCAAAGGAATTGCTCTGACTTGATTAAAAATCATCCACTTTTAATTAATTCCCAATAAGAAAAATGTGATGAAATATTTTAGTTCTAGCATAGTACCTATCAAAAATTTCAGGATTATTTATTTATGGATAAACTTCTACCTAGAATCACAGTATCTGTGACCTCTGCCTTAGATCAAAGTGTCACTACCTGGCCATCTGCCTTGGATTAAAGTCAAATTTACCTTGGATCAAAGAGTTTCTGCTCATATCTTAGAGTCAGGGTATATCATCTGGGCACTTGTTGAAAATGTTGAAAATTGTTTTGCACAAGGAGTAGAGGAGATATATCTATATATATATATATATATATATATATATATATATATATAGGTTTAATTTCAACATCCATTTATTTTTGTTGATTATATTAGATCCATGTATTTTCTCACTGGAATTCTGGTGTTTTGTTTCATTGTCATGATATATTAATACAATACTAATGACTAACTCGATGCTTGAATGGGGGGGGGGGGCTTGGAAAATAGATTTCATATTTTATTGTAGGGTTCTGATTATCAATTGTTCTTAGATTGTTGATAAAAAAACCCAATAAAATCCTGTGTCTTCAAATAAATATATATTTCTACCATCAGGGCTCATCATCTACAATGACCTTGATTCGATCAGCTTTTGTCTCTCTCTCTGCTGCGACTGTAGATATATGTGGAAAATAACTTGTCAATCCCATTTCATCTGAATTTTTTTGTCCACATGTGAATTTCCATAACTTGATATTCATTTGTTTATTTTTTTTTATTTTTTCGTCAAACTCCTATCCAAATGTGAAGTTGACTATGTTTTTCTACTGTAACAAGAACAATCCTCTCCAAATTTGGGGGATCAAAAAATAGCATTCCTTACTGTGATTTGAAATTAAAACTAACTGATAGGTAGTTGCATATCTTACCAACTGAGCCAAATTGACAAGTTTTACAAGTCTATCAAAATTTGTTAGAAATATGCAAAAGCTTATTTCATTCTAATTATAAATACATCTATAAATGAATGAATGTTGACAGTTTAACTTTTGGGATGATGAAAATGGCCTAAACAGCCATAACATATACATCAAAGGCATCCGTCTATAAGAGCAAAACACAAGACAGACCTACATTTGAGTAGTAGCTGGCTCTCTTACCAACTGAGCCAAACTGACAAGTCTTGCATTTCTACAATTTCATCTTACAGACAGGCTGGGGCTTATTTCATTCTAATAAATACATTTATACTACAAAAAAAAATTATTTTTATAATTCATTATATGTACAAGACAAAAGTTGCAGTAATCATCTTCAGTTGGACTAGAAGTTGGAAGTTTGACCCTGCAGTAAGCATGCTTGTTCAAATTATACCATTATTCTGTTTGATTGTATGTCCGGCCATTACATTGTCTGATTATTCATTCTCTGCATACCTTTCATACTTCAACTTCTCCTTCCTCACCAACTCTTGCAATGTAATTAACAAGGTAAGAATGGGATCAGAAGAGACTTAACCTTCACTATAACTGTCATTTGCTCATTATTTCTCCCTCTCAAGTCTAAAGCCTAAAAATTATGTTATAGTAGTATACTAAAGGAATGTACGGATTGCCAAAGTGATCAATTTTAATAACAGATATATTGGCTTCACCTTCCTTAGCATGTTATAGTTAATAAAAAATATTTCGTAGGTAATAAATTCCTTTATCAAAATTACATACTTTAACACCCGTGGAATTTCCATCAGTCCAGCTAGTGAACATTAGTATCATCTCTACTGCATGTATGGTTAGAATTTTCATTCATCAGTTCATTGTTATAATCCCCAAATTATTATTATTATTACTGTTATTATTGTTATTATTATTATTATTATTATTTATTATCATATGATGTAAAGAAAAAAAAAATGACATTTCATCAAAAGGATTTATTATAAAAAAAATCATACAAACAAATTAATGCTTAGAAATTATTTGTACTGTTGAAAATAAAATTTTTCTATTTTCATTTCATTTCAGAAACCAGGCTATGTACAAAGCCTTCCATCTGATTTCAGTGATGTACAACCCCGTACTTATGACCCTACCTATATCTCTGACATCAGTAACCAAATGCAAATCCCTGACCGCCTGCAGGTAGATGGTTCGTCTGATGCTCGTCCAAAGTCCCCAGTACGTCACCAGCAGATGCTCACCAATATGACAATTCCTGATAGGCTTGTTTTTGTAGGTGAGCAGCACTGTTCCTTTTACTTACTTTTATCTTATTCTTATTCTTAAATTTCATTTTATTCTATTTTTATTTTATTTTTTTTAAATTTTTTTTATTTTTTAAAATTAAAAAAATTTTTTTTTTTAAATTCATTTTAGATACAGTTTATAGTTTCTCTTTCAATGGTCCTCCTCAGGTACATGAATTCTGTCCTTATGATTCTATGAAGCTACAAAAATATGATAGCAATGATTGTCACCAAAAACATGAAATTGAAATTTTCTTCAGTTGTTTATTCCATTTATATTGTCTAGGGTGAGTGATACATCTACCATTTAATGACAGGAGATCATTTTTAATAAGTTTCTATCTGAAAAAATGCAATTTACAAGTCACACACACACATTATATATATATATATATATATATATATATATTATTGTCATCCACAGACAGCTGTTCCGATGTATTACATCTCCTCAGTGTGGCTATAGACTTTCCATTATCCCATCCAGTACCACATGATGTTTTACATATTGAACCCTGTTCATCTTGCCAAGTATACTTACTATATTAATATATAAAGATGTACACAATGGGTTTCCTACTGCTCTGATAACCTTCATCATTTGTTGGAAGCTGTGATCACAGGGTTTTCAGAGACTATATTTAGTGTTCATAGAGCCACTCTTGCTACTTGAATACAATGAGGACAACAGAAATTCTGAAAACATTACAGAAATCAATATTTGATTAATAAATTATAGTGAATTTTACATTTTCGATGTCTCTTCTGATCCTTATCAGAATATTCATACTTCCATGCATAATCTAGCTCATAAAGATTTCTCCAGATATAGTTCCACTTGGACATTTTTTTGAAAATTTTTTTTTTTCAGCATGTAAGGATAAGAAAAAAAGACATGTCTTAACCTTCACTTATATTGCCTCTTATATGATAGAACAGAAGACGGAATGTGTCTGTACCGAAAAGAAAAACAAGACTTGCTTGACAAAATTAGTCTAGAAAAAAAAAAATCTCACACTGTAACCTTTGAGATAAAAGTTAGATTTTGTTGACCAGTATTGTTATTGATTATGATGACAGTATCATTTGGTGTCCATATGAGTATACCAATTTCTGTATATGTTGGCTATAATTACTTAATTTATTTTTGCTCATTAGTCTGTTGATGATGCTCTCATTGTCCTTGCTGTTTTAATCAGGTTAATTTACCTACATTGCCCTGAGTAAGGACATGGCCATTTGATTGATCTACAGATGTCTGATAGGACACAAAAGTATATAAATGGTGGACACACCTCTCTAACTCAGAATATGCAGAACAAACTCTCTTCTATTGATGCAAATTTCTCTGTGAAATTGGTTCTGAGGTCATCTAGAAATGAAGGAAGCAATCAGAGGACATGAAAAACCTGGGGCATTCAGAAGTCCTGATACTCAGTGTGTGGAAACCTTTATTATGAATTACTCTTTCATGAGGTGCATGCTTCACAAATTCTCTACGAAATAGTTAATCATTCATCATCGTTTCTAATGCCATGTGTACAATTACTTTTTCTCTATATTGGCAGTTAAAGGTCTTCCTTCTTTGGTCTGTTTTCCACGCCTACTTATTTGCGATATAATCAAGAGAACTATCCCTTGTTATCTACAGGCACTTCAGAACAGAACGGAGAATCCAGTATCGTCCATTTTTGTCAAATGGGGCTACCTATTTTGATGACCAGTGTACCATTTTCTTGCATATTTGTTGATCATCTCCAGTGTTCAACTTGATATCTGCAAAAAATTACAGTTGTATAGTATTTTCTTCCTAGTTAGGCTAATGACATTTTGATCAATCCTCTCAGAGAGGTAGGTGGCTTAATGTTTAATGACATAAAGAATGGAATCGGTAAACAGAAGTGAAATTCTGGCTAGAACAGTTTAATACCCTTGGGAAAGGCATAAATTCCCCCCAATCACTGGAAAATTGATAAAAACATTGCCTTACTTGAGGTAACTTTACTTTGCTTTCTGCTCATCGATATGTATGACAAATCAGTTGCTACCAATTGAATGTTATGGATTTTACAACACAGAAGAGTTTTTTTTTTTTTTTTTTTTTCCTGTTTTTTCTGTTTTGAATTTACAGTGTGACATAAAATTTACAGTATAAACATTTGACAGTGTGAATGTCCATGCATAACTTTTTGTGTTTGTTTATTCAGGACCAATTGACAGCTAGGCTAAGACACTGAAGAGCATAATGCTTTGGGGAAATAACTATATTTGTAAATCATTATCAATAATTTTTAGCTACTATTTACCTTCATCTTGATTGTTGTTGCTTTTTACCGCAATTAAACAGCATGGATCAGAATAAAGAATAAGTTCCAAGTGAGAATTCAACTCCCGGCCCTCAATGCCTGAAGGTGGCTCACTTGACATATGACCGCTCTAACTAAATTAGTGAAACTTGATGGCCAGTGCAAATCCAAATCAAACCCTCAAACTTATTCCCTATCTCAATCGCGCCTGATAAAATAGAATTGGATTGATTATTGTGACTGAATTACCAGTTACTAACAAAAATGGTGCTGAAGAGATTAGGTTTGATTTTGATTTGCGCTTGCCACTGAGTTCCAGTTGCCCTATGGTAAGAGCGGTTGAACACTAAGAGAGCTACCCTCCGGCAGTGAGGGTCATGAGTTTGATTCTCACCAGGAATTTATTCTTTATTCTGATCCGCGGTTGAGTTATTTACTCCTTGCTTAAAGGAAGTTGCAATAAAAAGCAACAATAGATAAAATAAAGGTGGACATTTGAAAAAAAGAAAATGAATGATTTACAATACTTGATCATCCAATGTGTCGATGATGATTCTTCAGGAGGTTAATCATTTTTACTAAAGATTTCTCCCTTTGTTTTCTCGTCTGTCAAATCTGCATTTCTTGGCAAGAATCTCCTTGTTAGCCATAAGGCAAAAAAAATAAACAGTTTGCTTATGTGAAAAATCTTGATAGACTCTCATTATAATTTCAATAGCATTTACATGCTAGCATATATCTTAGAGCAAATGTACGTATCCAAATTTTATTCTTTATTTCTAATTTGTCACATTTTGCCCTTGTAGGAAGGTAGTTAAATAACTAATTGATATTTTACAAGACTGTTTTTCTCTGTGCAAATAAATTTCTTCTTCCTATTGTTCATGGATTTTTTTTTTTTTTCTTACATCATTTGATTCTAACACTTTCTTTAATTGAACTCTTTTTTTTTTTTCTTTTTTTTTAACTAATGAAAATTTGTTCCTGGCTCTTGTCACTATTAATGATTGATTTATTTGCATTCAAAATTTTCACTAAATAATTGCATTTTCGTGCATTTTATTAAATTAATTCCCCCCAAATGTTTTATCCAGATGAGCCAATGCTTTAAACTCCATAAATGCAAATTTCATTTTTATTTTTATTAAAAACGTGTATTGGAATAGTTTTGTAATGATAATAACAAAATTATATTCAACTAGCTTTGGCATTCTGATCTTTTTCAAATCCATTTTTTGAAGCTTTTACATATGAATTTAATGTCTTTACAGCAATACTCACCATGACTGATATTTCATTTACTTGATTTTGATTTCATCACTATCCAAGAGTAGAGCAAGGAATTACTCAGACCCCCCAAAACTATGATATTATTATTATATATCTTTATTTATTTTTCATTTTATTTCATTTTATTTTTTATTTTTTTTATTTTTCTGTAAAAATAAAAAAGTGGTGTAGAATGAACTTTGAAAAAATGGGGGAGGGTGTCCCTGTATATAAGTTTTTCTTTGACTTATTCGATTCTTTCAATGTTGCAGGTGAGGACAGACATGTTGGCTTAAAATCAAGTATGCGTCAGTTTGATTTTGATGACATGCCCCAACCAGAGATGTCTTATGTTGGAATGCTCACCCCACCACGCACGCTCACATTAGAAGAACAGTTCCCTACCTTAGAAGATAGTACGGAACCTGAGCATAAGCAACCATCAATGACTGTTCTAAAAAATGGGTTTGTATTTCTTTTTTAGTTTTTTTTTATGCAATAATAAAGCTTTAAGCAGTTTTACTCTGCTAATGAATAGATTTATGTATGTGTTTAAATTCAATAAGAAATTTCCAAAACTTTTATCTAATAAACATCATAAAAATGATATTTATTTCTTCTGAGTTGTACTGGATCCTTATTTTCCATTAAATTTGTCATCTTAATATTTAGTTGAATATCTAAATTATAGCTTTCCAAACTTTTTGCATTGTTGACGCACTTTTTAAGAATAGAATTTTTGTGACTCTTTACTTGGGTTTTGTTAGCCAAACCAAATATATAAGGTCGTCTTGATAGTAGACTCATGAAAAGTATTTTTTGCAAGGTATACAAAATTATATTCAATTTCGCAACACACCTAGAGATCATCAGTGACATCCTAAAGTTCCACAAGCTCTGATCTAAATGGTCAAAACTGAATGGTTTGGTATTTATTTTAGTGAAAGTATCTGCCTTCATCAGTTGTTCTAGTGTTTTGGTGAAATGAATCAACTTAGATGGATAATCCACAAAAACTAAGATACAAAGGTCTTTCTTTTTTGTTCTTGAGGTCATTTTTTTGTTTCTAATTGATGAATTATTGTAAAATTAAATTTAAGTCTATGCATTTCCTTTTATTATTAGATTGAATTTTTGAAGAACATTACAAAAACAATTATTAATTTTTGACGAGTATTTTCTTATCTTGAATTCTTATTTGCAGTTGCTTTGTATTGCAACTTGGAAAAAAGAATAAGCTGTAGGCTTTATTCACAATCTGATGTAATGTGAATCAATGTGGCGTCGCTCTTACCATTGAGCTAAACACTGTCGTGAAGATGAAAGTCCAAATGAATACTCTGTCCAAATTTTTATCTTGTTCATTCACTCTCTATTTCTTATCTAGTGTTTCTCAACATGGATGATTATATTAAGAAATGGATATATAATATGACGGAAATAATTATAAATTTGTTATATCAATTTGAAACTATTTATAATGAACTCCCAATATTACCCAGTGAATGTGTCATTCTGCCTAGATAGTGTAAATAGAATAAACAAGTAAGGAAAATGGGCTGCTGCAGGAATCATGCAACTGATAGGAAGCAGCTTTAATCCAAGAATTTTTTCAGTTACCTCCCCTGCACCTCCAGCAGCTCTATATGAACTAATTTTCATTCAGTTTTTTAGAGAAAATGGTGTTGGTAAAGGTATGCACTCTCTGACCACTTCCTAGTTAATAATTCTACTGTATCTTTATTTGTCAGTTTCTTGAATCCATTTATATCCCTTGTTCATTACAGAATTTTATATGTACAGGAATGTAAAGGCCAGGGAAAAACATATCTTCCTTCTTAAAGACATTAATTGGTCAAGTGTGTAACTTGAATGCATGCAGAAATGCAATGACTCTTCTTCTCGATGTTTTTGAGTATTTATTTGATTGGAAAATCCTCTTTATCCAACTTATTTAGATGTCCATTTTTATACTGAGAGAAGTTAACACTTAATATTCTTGGCCTAATTCAAGCAAAACTGCACTTACTCTTGCATGCACTGAACTTAATCTAATTAAGCAGTAAATAAACGAGTCCATTATTATGTACTAAATGTCGAAAGCTTCTTGATCTTGTTGACCCATTAATTCAAAATACGCTAAGATTAGTTTTGTTCATGGGATGATGGTTGTGTGTTTGGAGGTTTACACTAAGGCTTCAAGGTTTGTTTGATCATTAAACTTATATAATTGAAACTTGCCTATAATTTACCAAAAAAGGAAGACATTTAGAAAAACACTCGCACCCACTTTTCACTCTAGCTAATGAGTATCTTAGAATGATGAAAGTGAATTTCATTATTTACAATACTGTAAAATAGGGTGATTTTTAAACCTAATATCTACTAAACTTTTACGAATCAGAGAATGTCTGTGCCTCTTGGTAGACTGGGTTGATTTCAACTGAATTTTATGTATGATTTTCTTGTAACAAAAAGTGTAAGTCTCTAAGTAACAATGAAGGAAGACACAGAATATCTTAATCGGCTAATTTTTTATTAATTGAAAATAACATCCAAACTGTTACAAAATCGCAGACACTTTATTCAAAAGAAATTAAAAATCATTAAAATATTTATATTAAGCATATTAATTTTTCATAATGTAAAGTCATTTATAAAAATGAATATATAATAATGAAGGTAAATTTATAATATTGAATGTATATTAACAGGTTATCATCCAAAAGACACAGTCCCAAAGTGATCACATTAAGGAACATTATGAAAAATTAATATGCTTAATATAAATGTTTTAATGATTAATTTCTTTTGAGTAAAGTGTCTGCAACTTACTGATTTTGATATTGATAACCATCTGATAACATTAATCATGATTATAATAAACGGCTTCTTCTGTATGTCCCCTAAATATCATTGCTGCAATTAATTCAATCAAGTTGCACATGACTTCTATTTTTCAATTTCTTGTTTCAAGATGTATATTTGGAAAAAAAAAAACGTGTGCAAGTTATTTTTAATTAAAAATTGAAATTTCCGAATGAAATCCTAGAAGACTTGACAAATTCTATAGTGAGGAGAGATTAGTCTTGTATTTTGTTTTTCAGTGTAACTGAATGATTTTTTCCTTCTTTCTCTAGGGTGAACGCTCCTGTCTACACTCCTGGTACATCTCCTAGTGACACGCTGCTATTGAACGAGGAGGATGAAGCAACATTACTGCGCACACACCTAGCTAAGTTGACACGTCGTGTAGTTACGCTAGAACAGGAAAACCAGAAGCGAGCACAGCGGGACTTGATCATTTACCCTACACTTCTCGGCTATATGCTGTGGAAAGTGTTAACATGGTTTTTTCGTAGCAATTGAATTCTTTTTTCTGATCTCCCAGCTTCCATCACTCAGTGATTTACGACGATGCGGATGATAATGATGATACTGACTCTTACCACTACTACTACTACTACTACTATAATTAGGAGATTCACAGGAGACTGATTCTTTCTGGTGTGTGTATGTGTGTCGTGCAATAATGACTACTATTACTACTACTAAATGATTATGAATGAAATGAATGAGGGGACTCCTTTGTCTACATCAGCCTATCGATCAGTCTGTGTCTGTGTGCCCATCTCTCAAAGTTTGAGAGCTGTTGATCTGCTGTTCTATCACTGATATTGGTTCTTTGTAACTATTTAGGCAGCAGATCAACATTTTGTTAGTAATTACTTCACTCGTCAGGACGATTCCTCTCAAACTATGTAGTAGTTGATCTGCACAGGCTTGCCAAATTAGGCCAGAAGGGGACATGATTCGAGCCTTATCTTGGAGACTTACTTAACGCGGCTTGAGAGGCTAGAATTCAACCTCTGCCTCCAAACTGGCTCGATTTCCAAATTAAACTATTCCAATGCTTGTTTTGGGTAAATCTCCGAGATGAGGTTTGTATTCCAACTCGTTCTGTTCAAATTTGGCAACCCTGGATCTGCAATCTACACTGGAAATATTCAGCATTTCCTGTTGTGTTTTATTAGAAGTATAAAAATGAAGGAAAAAAGCCTCTGATTTTTTTTAAAAAATTCAATTTAATAAAAAAAAAAAAAAGTAATTAGGATTTGTGACTGTCTTAATTGAAATAAGGTTATTGAGTAACATAATAAAAAACAAAAATGCTAAATTTTATGAGAATCTTCATTTAGGAAATTGGCATGGTCTCTGATCATCTTCTGGCAAACATAACTGATTACATGTTCTCTCATACTCTTTAGCTAGTTTGATGGAAAGCCGTGCAATTTCTTGTCCCTAAAAGTATTTGCATCACTGTTGTGATGGGCAAAGAGAGAAGTGTTTTCTGATAAACTGTTCAAGTAACAGTTGCCTCCTCTGCCTTCGTTTATTATTGCAAATACTTGAATACTTATAAGAAATTCAGGCAAGTTCAGATTAAGGTTCTTACTGAAAACTGAACTTAGTCTTTCATTCAGACTTTAGAGATGATTAAAAGACAAGTTAATTTAGATGGGTTTAAAAATCAAAGGGATTTTAACGTGAAAAAAAACAATACTTATACTAATATTAGTTATACATGATATCGCAACTCTCCAACCTCATGACAACTATCCTTTCTGATGCTTACAGTTTACTGTGCTTGTTCATTCAGAGGATTGTCTGAGAAATCTAGAAATTATGTATTTGTTTTTATTGTTTTAATTTGAAGAAGACATTTTTTTTTTTTTCTTTTACTTGCAAATAGAATTTCTGTTGTGGCATCAGGTTGGAAATGCTTCATAGAAAGAATTAGTCAGTTGCAATATTTTAAACTTTCTCCTATCCCCTCACGTCCATATCCCTATATCACTGATCTGTGGGAGTCTAGGTCGTCTTGCTCAACATTCCTAAAATGACTCCACTACAGAATCTTTACGCCATAAATACCCATTTGTGAGTAGAGCTGAATTTCACAAACCTTAAGTTCCCTCACAGCGATATCCATCCGTGAAATGGACAGCATGTTTTTGTTTTTTTTTTCTCCCAGGATTCACCTCTCTCATTTTTCATATGTGAATGATTAAAAGGAGTGTATTGAGTAAAATGCTGCAGAATTATGTGCTTTTAAGAAACACTGTTCTTTAGGAATATGCTAGATTATGATGTTGAAAAGAAGCACCTTAATGACTAATTATTCTTCTCAATTGTATAGATTATGGGACTGTAATTATTATGTACATGACAAGAACTAGCCTCTGTTTTTTTTGTTTTTTTTAAATTTATTTCTAAGAAAATGAACAGTTTAAACAAATCGTATTAATTTCAATGAAATACTTCTGCTGATTTAGTTGTTGTTTTTTTTCCCCTTACAAATTTCTTTTCTGCAAGCACTTATTTGGACAAAAAGTACCACTTGGGAAATATTTATGTGTATACTTTGAAAATGTGGATTGCTTCTATTGAAAGGTACTCAGAGGAAAATAAACAAATTAATGAATAAAAAATTAGAATGTTTTTTTTTTTTTATATGAAAAAAGTTTCTTTTCTTTTTGTGTGTCTTTATTTTTCTTTTCTTTTTCCAACTAAAGACAATTTGAGTTCCTATTTTCCTAAGTTTTATTTATATATATATATATATATATATATATATATATATATATATATATATATATATAATATGGTATTCTGAATTCTGTTCACCTGGCTTAAATTAAAATGAATAGATTTCTTGAAAGTTGAAGTATGTATCGGGAGATTTTAAGATTAACTTCTTCTTTACTAGTTCTTGGTCTAATTTGCAATTAGGAAAGGTGGGTGGGTTTCCTGATCAAGATTTTTAGTCCTTCAGATTGCCATATATTTATTGGTTTGGAATCCCAGCTATATACTGCTGTCTTGTCCTTGAGCAAGTATTTCTCTTCTCATTTTGCTATGCTCCATCTGTTAGCAGAGCTACTTAATGCACGATGCCTGAAAGCATTATCACTTTGAACAATTTCAAAATGTAAAGAATGAAGCTAACTCCCCCCCCCCTATATTCTGAATCCAATCACTTCTTCCGCTTGCACACTGATAGGAATCTGGTTTTCACCGGGTAGGATTGCAAGCTTTCTCTCCCATGGCTATTTTTACACTTAAGTATTCCACTGCTTATTTCGAATTCAGAACTGTCCTTCTCTTAGATTGGCTGCCAACTGAGGCTAGAGAGCCCAGCGTGCCCTGCTATTTTACCCACAGAGTGAATGAGACTGGGGAGATGACTTCATGCCTTTCCCAAAGTGATTGGTTGAAGTGAATACAAACAGCTTTGGACAGAATTTGAACTCGGATTGCAGATTCCATTTTCCATGCCAGTGACCACTACGCCACTCTGACCGCCACTGAAATATATGCTTGTAGCTCATCAATATTTGCTAAACAAACAAGAAGTGAGACTGATATTTTTATATATCATGTGGATAAACATTAGAGCCTTATATCCTAATGATGATGTAAATGTGCATTGAAATGATATTGAGATCAACCGCCATTCCTATTTTACTTAAATACTGAATTACCTACCAGCTTGCTGCTTTATTTTCCCGCCTTCTTTGATAAATGTGGATTTTGTTTTCCAAAAAAAATGTAGGGTTATTTTCTTGTCCATCTGATCCTCTTTATTGATTTCAGACTACCAGCTAAGTATTCCTTCTTGTAACATTATCCTCAACCTGTTACCTTTTTTTCTTTACCTTTTTAAATGTATTATTATTTATTAATTAGTTGTATTTGTATGTTTAGTCCTCCATGTGCTATAATATGGTTGACTATTTACACAACATGGAACTAAAAAAAAAAGTTACTTTTTTATTACCTAATTTTATTATTATTGTTTCTTCTTTCTTCTATTATTTTCTTGTATCTTCTTCAAGGTGTAATTAAAAAGCAACATTATGTAGAGTCCCAAAATCTCTAGTTTTAAATAAGGTTCATAAATGACATATTGACTTATGTACATGAATGAGTTCAGAAAGCAGATTAATATTGAATATTTCAATATCAAATATCAAGATCTTATAACTGTTCAGCCTCTGAAATATTTTATTCCCAGGATTCAACCTCTTGCCGGTGAGTGCTGTTAAGATCAGTACTAGGTCTTATCCGATTTACAAAGCTTATATCAATAAGAAGAAAATAGAAGAAAGAAGAAAATAGAATACAGTTCTCTATCAAAAACCTCTAGAAACATTCCATGTATACTTGACAGTACAGTATTAACCCCAGATGATAGCTAAAATCAGCTACAAATTGATTTTATAATGAACTTCATAGTCTTTTGTCTTTTTTTTTTTTTTTTTTTTTTTTTCAATTTAAATATTAGTGTTATTTATGTATGTCTCCGTACTAAGGAGCCTAAAGCTATTTTATTAGGTAACTTATTTTTGATAATTTGATTATTCTAATTTTAAGTTTATGTCTCAGCTCAACATAAAACATTTCTTTCAGTCATTTACACCTTCTTTTTTTTCCTTAGTTTGAAATATTCAGTTTCTGTAAAATATCCACAACAACCTCTCTTTATTACAACTCTATAATTGTTTGTTCCTTTTCTTTCTTCCGCTCCTCCTTCTCCCCATGTCATAATAATCTATTTCCCATGGACCAATCCATTATAACTTTCAGGTTATAACAGGAATTGGACACGATATACAACCATACAATTAAGCATACTAATATGTATACATGGCTTTTGTATGGATAGATTTTGCCAGTTTCGAGATATATATTTATATATATATATATATATATATATATATATAATATGTGTGTGTGTGTATGTATGCATGTATTTTTTTTTTTTTTTTAAATTTATTATTATATAAACTTATACGTAGTGATCCTTTTTAAGATTTTATTTTGATTGCATTATTATCCTTTATGGATGTTCCATGGATAGCAATTGATCTTTCCTGCTGTAGGGCTGAAGAAGCAGATGATCAAGTTTCAATGTTAATGAGTGAGTATCATGTGACCCTCCCCAAACAACTTTCCAAGTGCTGTAAAATATCAAATTGCGTGAAACTTGGAAGGTCTGAAGAAGTCCTTTCTTTATAAGGAGATTCATGAGTAAAATCTGAAGATTGCTAAGTTTGATGAGCGAAATTCAAGAATTTAAATCCTGGAATGAGAAATAGCTTCGTCAATTGACCCTGTGCCAGAGTAAACGAAGCTTAGTGAGTAATTTCTCACTCAAACGCTTTTGCTAATGCTTGTGTGGAGTTGGCACTACTAAGGGTAGATAACCCATGTGTTATCAGAAAACTCATTTTAGCCATTTGTCTTTGGATTGTAGTTTGACTAGACAGATTAAGTTGGAGTTGATTTTACCCCTCCCCCATAACAAGGACAATCTTCGCCGAGTCAAGGGGGATAAACTCTTCACTGTTTGTCCATTCCATCACGTTAAACCAGACTATATATAAAATTAACATTTCCCTACCATGATTTGAAATCACGCATACCAACTGACCCAAACTGGAAAAGTGCCACATACCTACAAGTTTATTCTATACAAAAGTTGCAGTAATCATCTTGGAACAGAAGTGAGTGCGGAGTTCGGCCCCTGCAGCAGTCAGGCTCGTTATATTTAGTTTTGTTATTTTCATCTTCATTCATTACGGGTCAGAATTGATAACCAGATGGTTTTCTGTTTGGACTCCTCAGATGCAATGGGATTCATTTAGAATCAGTGTGGTATTTGGATTAATTGTATTTTGGAATGTTACTCAAGTTAAAAAAAAAAAAATAGTATCTCTAATAGAGAAATGAAAAATAGACTTATAACATTTTCCTTGAGCAAAATGCTGGTTTTGTTTCTCATGAATTGGATTTAGCTTAATTCCACACATCATTAAATCAACAATATAAGGGCTTGTCCCTACTTTCTTACCTGAATGATCACAATCCTTCATCTTTCCTGATCAGCTTATTACATTTCATCGCAATTTTTGATAGAGTACTAAATCAACATCGTTATCGCTCATCTCTCATTCTCCCACTCTGTTTCCTTCTCTCTTGTGAAGAAGGATATTTTAATTCTGGTTCTGGGTATTTATAGTATTGTCTCAATTCCAACAAAATACTACTGACTCCCAACCTTATCTATCGATCCTCGTATTTTTTAGAAATAAAATCTGGTCAGATAAATCTGCTGCTCGCAATTTCACAGAAAACCCGAGGTTCCTGCATAGTTTTATTTCAATTTTTCATTCATAAAAATATTTTTGAATTGTTTTGAAAATGGTTGTCAGAAGTTGTCAATAGGGAAGGAATAAAAAACAAATTTTGCAAAATAGAGGAATATTAAGTGTTTTTTTTTTTGTTTTTTTTTCTTTTTTTTTAGGGGTGGGGTCATTTAACTCTTTGAGGCGCAGAAATTTTAGGATAAAAAGACCCAGTCTACAGAAATTTTATTTTCTAAATAATATGGGGTTTTATTCAAATAACATTTTGCAAAACAAATGTTTCCTCTAAAAAGAGCATATCATCAGTTGATATGAACATTGTTTCATGGCAAACACCTAGATTATACACCACGTACAAAGAAATGAATGCAAATGGATGACTTGTTAATGAACACTGACTTAAAAATATCTATTTCTTTCACTTGGAACGACTCCACCATCTGTTGATCAGCCTGCATACTAAACAAAAAACTGGGACAGAATGTAAACTTCTTCTCTCCTAGATATATGAAGATAGAAAAGATGGTATTAAAAATAACCCCCTCCTGCAGATACCAATGCTTCAAAAATGGGATGAAATTCAATCTGTGATGCTCCAAAATTGAGATCATTTCTTTATCAAATGGTTTCAAGTGTTGGGATTTGAAAAGACGACTCAAATATTATATCTGTTGATGTTCATGCTTTCTTTCAGAAAAATGGAGGCTTATTGAATCTTTTGATTGGCTGAAAGAAAATTCCTAACAAAATCAATGTCTGAATTTATTTTGTGCTACAGAATTTTGACAATGATTATTAATGATATTTGAATTATTGACATTATTCTTTCTGCTCTTAATCTTAACCAAAAGATGGTATCATTCTAATATCTGACATCTATTATTTTCACTATTTTGACTACAATTATAGTATTGTGATCATTTTCAATTGGAAAGTGAAATTCTTGCTTGATGAATCTTAAATAGGAAGAATACTTGTTTCCTTCAGAGTTGGCTCTTTCAACAATAACCAGTTTGAAATAACCATCCCAAAAGGCTTTTCATTCATATTCTTTCAACTTTGATTTCTGTATAATCCTATTTCAACTCAATGCACCAGCCATTGATCTTGTCACTTCTGTATTGTATCTCTAAAAATCAAAGTAAAAAGAAATATTATGCAAGATTGGATTGAGGTTTAAAAGAAAAAAAAAGGTACCCTCTTGTAACTGAAATGATCATATATTTCCTTCTAGTACCAGAAGTTGATGTTCAGGCCAAGGTAAAAAGCCAGGTTTTCTAGTAACGATTTTCTAGGCAGGCCCTTTCCACTTGTAAGATAGATGTAATACAACTACCACCCCCACCTTTCCAATTCTCCCCCTGACTTTGTGCTGTACTAAGCTAAGCTTAGTAGACATCAAAAGAAATATCCTCTTGTTTTTCAAGTGCCCGCTCAGACAGTGTAATGGCTAGCACATCTGCTTTGCACACAGAGGGTCCTGGGTTTGATTCCCAGTAAGAGCAAAAAGTGTGGAGCACTCTTCATTAGAACAAATTTCCCTGTGTACTCGGCAGCTAATAGAGTACACTCTGAGACTTGCAAGGATCACTCAGCTGATACATGCAAAAGAAACCTGAACTTGGTCACTAGCCGTTCATACTCCAAGAGACTGACGCTTACTCTCTGACATGACATTTTTGAGATAACATACAAATACAGTCATTTGTGATTATGAGGGCCTTAATTCTTCATGTTTTTTTTGTTTGTTTGTTTTGTTTTTTGTTTTTTTTAACATTCCAATTTGAATCCCTCTCAGTGTGCTATATTCCCAAGCTGTATTCATGTGCGTTTGTTTCTGCTGTATAAAAGTGGGATTTCTGAGCAACCGGAGCAGTTTTATATTGCAAAACAATGTCTTAATCCTTTCTGTGTTTAGGAGATTTGGCAAACAGAACGAGTTGTTCAGCCCTTATGGAAAGGTGTTCACTGGACTTTGACCAGTTTACATTCTTCCAACATGGTTGAACCTCTTACAATATGGAATGACATTCCATTCATGTTTTGCCTGTTTATATGATATAACTGGGAAAACACAAAACAGGATTTTACAAGTCAAATCTGGCGAGTGTTTTTATGGTAGTTGAAATATGTCACTCAGACGTACTACCACCATGAAAGCATCCTGGAAAGTGGTTGCTCTTGCATTTTGTTGAGGGTTTTAATCCTTTTAGATAAAGTCGGGTATGCCTTTGAGGAATGCAAAGTTGCTACCCATGTCACACGACACTTGAAGGATTGATTTTTGTCTCTGAAGTGATCCATGGAGGCTAAATCATTATTTGTAGCAATTGTCGTTTTTCATATAGCCAGGGTGCTAGCCCAATGCCCGAGGGACTGCCCTACTCTTTATCCAGGGTGGGGTGGTGAAGTGGATTCATACCCTTATCAACGGGATTAGTGTGAAGTGAACGCAAACTGTGTCCAGCCCAAGTTTGAACTCATTTTTACGGATTCCATTCTCTGTGGCATCAACTGTTTGGCCACACTCTCTTGTGGAAGGCTGCCAATATAACCGAGTGATCTGAGAATGCAAATGATACCAAGAAGATCAACTAAGATGTGAGCACTAGTCCAAATAATAGCCACAACTCCTCATCTCAAGTATAATAAGTTGGAAGTTCATCAGATTCCAGGTGTTTTTCTCTTTCTCTTTACAGTTATTATCAGTTTTTGATACATTCTTCAAATCCTGAATTATCTTGGGCTGCAAAAGTTAGTCTATTTTCTAGTCTTACAGCCTTTATCTTTGTAGAGATAAAAACTAAAAATATGTAAATAATCCCACACCCTAACTCTCTGAACCAATCAAAAAGTATGTCTGATTGTATCCCACTTTTCTCTCTTTTTCTTTTCTCTCTTTGTTTTCTTCTTCTCTTTCTCCCTCTCTTCCTCTCTCTCACTTTCTCTCTCAACCTCTCTCTCTCTCTTCTTCATTGCATTTCAGTCATAAATCTCTCATTAAGTTTCTGATTCTTTTAATATCTGTATCAATGACTTTTAATTGAAAGATGCTGCAATTTCTAATGAATAGAAAAATAAGGATTATCATCCGATGAACAAACTCCTGGTTGCTATAAGACGCTTTTTCTTTCAACTCCTCCCTTTTGTAATCTTCATCTTCTTTTACAAAATCGAAATAACTATTTCTAACTAAATTTCCCTTGAACATTTTGAAAAATCATAGAAATTCCCACCATGTTTCCTGAGATATCAACTACTGCATTCTCTCTTATGAAAACGATCTTCATTTTGTTTAGATCACAAAGAGACATCCTCCAGATTTTTTAAACAATTATAAGTATTGTGTTTCTTTATCTCATTTTAATCTTTACTCTTTTGTTTTTTTTACTCCCATAGACTCCTTTTTGGAGCATAGGGCTACATCCGCTCTGTTGAAGTTTCCGTAGCAAGTTTTAAAAAAAATTTCTATGGGGTTGAGTCGTTAGCCCCATGACCGACCCTCCTCCTTTACCTAGGCTTGGAACCTACCAGGCTGTAGGTCTTTTTTTTTTTTTTCTCTGTCAGAGTAACTTTCATCTAAATGGACTGCCTTACAGGACTAAAGAGCTCCAACAGCCCTGCTATTTACCCATAATAGGGGAGAGAAGTGGTATCAAGCCTTTCCCAAAGGCATTTGTGAGAAGTGAAGGCTAATAGTGTTAACTCAAACTCCTTCTACTTATTATGTTTTCAGTACCAATAACCATTGCACCATTCCACGTCTATCTTTATTGGCTGATTGTTAATTTATAAGTTCAGATAAATATCTTGTCTCTTCTCTCTGATTATCTTTATGAATTGGCTGCTTAATTCCTTTGGTTGCACTTCCGTTATCACCATTTTAATACAATGATCAACATTTAGATGAAATAGTTAACCTTACCAAACAGAGTAAAACATCTACCAGTCACCTAAAGATGATGAAAGGACATACAAATCTGATTATTCTGACCACAAGAAGAGGATATGCAGGTTGAGTACCGATTATCTGAAAAGTGAAATGTTTTTTAAAAGCCAGCATGACGTAATAATTTGAAAATTCCACACCTGATGTTAAGGCAATTAACTCATTCAGAATACAGTAAAAAATTGGTTATCTTCGTTGAACTCTTTAGAAACGTAAAGCCTATATTTATACATATTGCTCCTCATACATTTCAGTCCCTATCCCCAAGATATCTCATTATATCAAAAAAAATAACTAACTCTTCTGGTCCCAGACATTTTGGATGAGGGGTACTCAACCTGTACTTGTTTTGAATAACATCAATGTTAGTAATAAGTATTAAACTTTTGCATTTAAAAAAAAATTTTTTTCTAATACTTCCAAAAATTTTAATGTGAAACAAAGGAAGATCATTGTTGGCTTCTTGGTAACTTTGACATCTTTGTTTATTCCTGTTGACCTCTTGTGGAGTATAGGGCCACAATCACACCATGCCATCATAGCCCCTCACCCCCAGCTGGGCCCATGTCAGTCTAATCACCTTAGCCTCACTATCAACTGATCTTCTGTGGCTGCCCAACTCTTCTATTCTATCCTGATTTTCGCCTTGGTCACCAGAAGAGATTTTTTGGTAAACTGGCTTCCTGTATACTTTGACCAGCGTGCGTCATGAATCCTTCCAAAGAGGAATCTTCCTGGCCAGGCTCTCACTGGGGTGATCGATTCTGATTGGATTTTTGTGAGACGAATTGGTGAGAAAATTGTAAAAATGGGGATGATAGCTTGAGTTCTAAGTTATGATGATGATAATGCTGATGATGACGACAAAGCAGAGAACAAAGTCCAGAGAATAAATTCCTCTAATAGAAAAGATACTTTTATCTAAAGTGTTGCTGTGGAATTTTTCTTTTCTTCTTCTTCTTCTTCTCTTTTTTCTTCTTTTTTTTTTTTTTTCTATTCAAATATTTTTCTTATTCATTGTCTTGTATATATTCTAAAACTATCTATCTGTACATAACAAACAAAAAAAGACAATAAAATTGACTGTTTCAATCACACTTTTGGTTACTATCTCATTGGTTTCCATTTACGAAGTTCTGCAGAGGTCTAAATGTCTTTCTTTTTTTTTTTTTTTTTCTTTTAAATCATTACTCAAAATTGGTTGATGTTGACAACTTATTCCAGCAGAAAAAAATTAGGACAAAATGTGTGTTTCTGTCTCTCTAATATTTCCTCTATTATATGCATATATATGTACATTTATTGTCATATCTATAATAACCGTGTGTGTCACACTTATTGTATCAGTAGCAGCCATCAGTTGAAATTTATAATAAGCCTCAGTGAATCAACAGGTCATGGACTGGTACAGTGGTTCCCACACTTATTTTATCATTGAACCCATACCTATATTTTGCCCCTCCCCCATTTTATTAAGACATTAAATGGAACTAAAAAATTGTTTTAGTGAATTTGATTATGTAAAAGAAAATAATGAATGGAAAAAAAAACAACTCTGTCTTCACATCGCCTAACTTATGAAAATGGTGAATACTATTTTTTTATTTTATAAAATAATCTTTGATTAAAAGAGACCTTTTTTTTTTTTTTTTTCTTTTTTCTTTTCCCCCAAAGGAATCAACTTTGAGAAACACTGGATTTGTATATCTAAAGTGATTTGGGTTACTTAACCAGCTGATGAGAAATTTTGGTGGGTGGCGTCTTCTCAATCAGATGGACAGGACTATTCACAGATTGTGATGAAGACAGCAATAATTGCCGTGCAGCAACTGACAAGATATAAACCTTCGCTGTCTGGCAAAATAAGAACATCAAAGGGGCATGAGAAACATTTTTTTTCACTGAATTTAGAAAAAAAAAAAGAATTTTTCCTTGAGTTGGGGGGGGGGGGGGCAGTTAAAAAATTATTTTTCAAGTTTCCTGGTTGCAAGTAGTTAAGTGATTTTGATTTTTATCTTCATTTTATTATACTTATTTATTTATTTAGATGTATTGTAACTCATTGTATGATTTTTAATATTATTTACCTTCATCTTCATGATAGAAACAATCAAAAAATTAAGGTTAAGGTTATTAGATCATGGTCAAAATTTCATACTATGGGATTATCAACTATCATCATAGAAAAATACTTAATAAGCAAATATTTAACATTTCATACTTTTGATTTAGATGGGTGATTCAACTTTACCGTATAAACATGAAGATGATGAAAAGGTCCCAATAGTTTTACATATATACTTAAAGAAAACAATTTGATCAATTGAATTTTGCCATATTGCAATTAACTCTGTCAGCACCAATATTTTTTCCACTAAGACTAAAATAGCATTCCTAGGAAGCAGGTATTATTCACAATTGTGTGCAGATGACAAAAAGAAGACACTATGAATTTCAAAAAGGTGGATGTTATGTAATTGATGTTCTTTGGTGCTTAATAGGTAAATTAGCAAAAACGTTGGGAGTCCTTCAGCACTGAACACGTTAAATAGTGTTGCATTTCCGTATCGTAGCACTAAAAGCAAATTGTAAATGGATTGTTTGTTCATTTTTTTTTTTCTTTTGTGGATGAAAAAATTGTTCCTCTATGAATCATCTGATCCAATTTTTATGTAGTAAGTGAATATGCTTATTGAAAAATGTCACTAACTTTAGTAGCTAAGTATTTAGAAAATTAATTCCTTTTGTTTCTATGTTTGATTCATTTATATTAATTATAGAAGGTGAAGCATCTTGATATAATGAAAATAAATCATATCATATACAAGGTACTACCCCCCCCCCCAATTTTGGAGAATTGGAAGATGAAAAATACCCTAACATATAGTTCCTGTAAACTCCTTATATCACATATTATCACTAAGGTGTTACATTGATGTCGCACATACTATTCAAATTCCCCAAGCCTCTGAGTAACACCTTGTTATTCATTTATGATTATACAGAGTTAATTTTTTAAAATTTGATTAGTTTTTACTTTTGTCTTAATTTGTAGTTGTTTTATCAAACTCCCTCAGGTAACGAGGATGTGAGCTCAATTCTCATTGGAGGCTTACTCTTTATTTCTGATCACACTGTTATTCATTGCCATAGAAACATGAAAGTTGTATTAGAACAACTAAAGATTAAGATGAAGTTATTTGGTGAAGATCAGTTACACATGAATTCAAAGGAGTTCAATTCTGTTTGCAACACTAACTTTTTCAAAGACAACAAATCAATCAAATTTTTAGTAGCCAAAATTGCTGTGATAATGCTTCATGATGATTGAAAACATTTATATCAGAAAAAGATTGTATACTTTGTTTAGTCTTTTGGGCTCGAGAGTTCAAAGTGAGGTATGGAATTTAGTTTTCTTAGTAAAATATAGTGTAAATATGATTAGAATTTTAAATGTGCATTTGTATAAATGCTCTTGCATTAAAGTAATGTATATATTCATAGATATAAACTTATTTTCTATTGTCATTATAAAATATATGTTTTTGTCCCTGATGAAAAGAAAAGCCAGGAGCTATCATTCGCAATGTGAGTTTGTTGTCATCATCATTATTGTTGTGTTGATTCCTCAATGGGATAACATCAAATTTTGTATTTAGGTTTGTGAAGAGAGTCTACCTGGAGTATGATGAGTTATAGCCGATCTAATTGTTTGTTTCATTAGTAAAAACGTTTTTGTTCACAATTTCTCAAATCTTGACCGAGTTTGCAGGAATTTGGCAATAATGTTGACAAAACCAGAGGAATTGGAAAACTGTGAGTTACTGTCGATCTGATTGTTTACATTTTATATGTAAGAAACCATACGTCAACATGCAAAAAATATTGAATATAGAACTGCCGAACAGATTAGAAGGAAAATTCTTGTATCAGTTCGAAGGAACTTGATTGCTGAAAATATTTGATTTTTCTTTAAGAATTTTCTTGATTGTATGAAAAAAATCTGATATCTCAGAGTTAACGATCCTGATAAACAAGTAATTGCCTCTCTCTATTTCAACTGTTTTCTGCCGGGGACATTTACACTATCAAGATTTTATCATGTGGAAAAGGTTGTAATCAATTATTCTCTACATGGACCACTTTTTTCCCATCAATGTACTCTATTCAATTTCTACTATAACAGCAAATGTCTGGTTAATTGAATGCTAACATTGGTCTTCCGCCATATGTCACTCACTCATTATACTGGTTCCTGGGCACCTAATTGATAAAAATATAAAACATTTTTTAGAATTTTATGGTTTGAATAAAAAAATTAAAAAGATGTGTTGACTAATTGCTTCTCTCTTTCTCCATTTCAACTGTTTTCTGAAAAGACTTTTATATTTTTAAGATTTTTTTGTTAAGCTGCAAGGTAGTATTACATTAAGCATAGAATCAGCAAACTGAAGTTGATTATATTCTTTTTACTCTAATGCCCCTGGGAAAGGTATGAAGCCAACACTCCCAATGCTCTGTTTCATCACCAGATCTCTTGACAAAATGTCTTGTCACTGGCATAGAATAATGGTTGACGGAGAAACCACTCTCCTGGAACTACCTCACCTACCTAAGAAGGACAGTTGCAGCAGAAAGCTCTTACTCCCATTGTTAACCTTGACAGATGACAATAGTATAAGATGAGACATGACCCATATGTACTAATTTTTGTATTAAATTCAAATTCTGGGTAATTGTTTGGAATAGATTTGTCAAAATTTTGAAAGGGGGGTAACTTCAGTTATTCAAGCTACTGCTGCTAACCTATTACAGAACAAATGAAAGCTGTAAACTTGACCATTTAAAACTGTATTTTATTAAATTTAACTGCAAAAGATATAATTTAGGATTACTGTTAGGGTTAAAGTCTCAATTAACTACAAAAAAAATAAAACATTTCCTTCATATTTATAGTACTAAAATGAATATACATTTGAAACTAATAACAAGAAAGGATCAGATATTTTTCCTTGTTATTCCTCAGAGTATTTCTCCAGGTGAATTTATGTAAACAAGACATGAACAGTCTATTAGATGTTCCAAATTTGATGTGTAATTTTCACTATAAGTGCATTGAAATATTTCTCATTTTTGAGTGTGCCTTTCTTCCTTGTTTGGGTCTATTTCATAGACCCAAACGATTACCAGATTTCAATTTATGTAAGTGTGTGTGTGTGTAAAACCATGAAAAGGATGGTATAAAAAATGTTTGTTTATTCCTGTAAGCTCTTTGTGGAGCATAGTACTGTCACCACTTTGCAGTAGTTCCAATGGCGAGTAGGTTTTTACAGGGCCAAGTTGCCAGCCCCGTGCCTTACTCTCTTCACTTATCCAGGCTTGGGACCGGCTAAACTGTAGGCATCTTCTGTCAAAGTAACCTTCTTTTAGATGGATTGCTTTACAAGGCTGAAGGGGCTCTAACTACCCTACTGTATACCCATAGTTGAGGGAAGAAGTGGATTTTTACCTTTCCCAAGGGCATTAGTGCAATGTGAATGTAAACAGCCTTGGACGAAATGAAAACTCATTCTGACGATTCCGTCTTCTCTACCAGTAACTTACACAACTCAACACCTCAAAAAAGATGGAATAAAAACTTTAAGATTTCATGAATAACCTGTTGTAGACAAGAGGTATTACTTTCAGATTTGAATAGATTCGAATTTACTAGATTTGCCATGATATTAAAGAAAATTCTTTTCTTTTAATTAGTGTATATGAATTAACCTTGTTTCTTCCAAAAGGATGCATTTTTTTTTTAATCATGTGTGGCCATAAGTTTTTATAGCTTTTGGGTTATTTTAACCAATTATTCAATTAAGAAGAGAGGGTAAAGTAAGTTTAGATAGATCGGTTGAATACCATGTCTTCAAAATTTGGGTCGGTGAAGTTATTTGATATTCAATTACAATCGCAAAGAGCATGATATGAAAAATATTCTAAAACTCTGTAATACAGAAACACTTTTGAGTGTCTAGCTGTCAACAATAAGCTTAAATCCTATGTATCTATTTATGACAATGAAAAAACCTAAAATATGCCAAAATTCTATGAATTCATGATAATAACAAAACATGCTAGAATATGACTAAATCTGATGACTTCATGACAAGGACAAAGCCCATTAAAACATGCCAAAATTTTATGAATTCATGACAAAGGTAAAACCTACTAAAATATGCCTGGATTCTATGAATTTATAACAAGAACAAAACCAGCGAAAATCAAGTAATTATAATGTCTCTGTCTTCAGGCATTTGAAGAAATGGCAGTAATCAACTTAATGATACAATGCCCAAGAAATGGAAAATCATTCCACTTAATTTGATCAAGAATTTCAATAGTTATTATCTGGGACAACTCCAAATAAATGGTTGCATTGATTAAAAATTCATTAATGGATGACATCTGTCAAGATATGTGTTTATCATTTTTCAAGTCATGCAGCTCTAAAAATGTATTTGTCATTGATAAAGACTGCAGCTTAGGAATTACAAGAGAACTGGTATCAGGTTTAACAACACAGATTGTTACATTTTTCAACTATGCTCATTCACGTTCATAGTATCTCTGACGATCAACCAGGGCCATAGTTGGGGGGGATGTTTCAATTATGCAATAACAAATCTCACCAAATGTTGGATACGCCCTATCAAGGAGTTGAGCCTCCTGCTCGGGCCCTAAAATCTCTAGTTGCATCACTGCCTTTGGTAATTTTCAATTTATATCTGCTATTAGTCTTGTAAGCGTGGTAGGTCAAGCCCCATCCCCATCTCCTTACTTGGGGAAGGGAGGCCTAGACAAGCGGGTGGATAAACATAATATTTTTGCTGTCTCCACCTCCCCACAACACTTAGAGTATAAGAAAATGATTTTTTTAAATCTAGTCTAGAATAATCTGAGAGAAATAATTTGAAAAAAATTTTTTTCATCATGGTCAGTCTCCTCGGCAAGCTTACGAACTCTAGGCTTTTGAAAGGTTTACCTATGGACCACCAGCAATACCTTTGTGGACACCCCCTCCCAGTTGGGAACCACTGTGCTAAATTTTAGGTGGAGCCTCAAGGTCCTAAGCCCCCAAGGCCCCCAAATCTCCAGCTACACCCTGTCTACAACTTCCTGCTTTAAGATAAGACTTGGGATTTGCTTTAATTTCTCATGATTATTTACCATCTGAAGATAGTTGGATAAAGTAGTGAAGGTGAAGCATCTGTCTCTTAAGAGACACCCCTAATAAAGTGTGAACCAGTTTCTGTTGCATGTATCAACTAAGTGATCCTTGCTAGTCTCAGGTCTGGTCAAGACCAGGACTTTATACTTACAAGTTTTTATGACCACCCACTTGGCAGGATGAAAGTCAACTGAAGGAGTACGTCCACCCTAATCACACAGCTGAGAGAGTGTACTCAATTTGCTGCTGAGTGCATAGGAAAATTTGTCCTAATAAAGAGTTTTCCACACTCTTCGCGTATATAGGGAATCAAACATGGGGCCTCCTGCCTGTGAGGCAGACATGCTAACCATTATACTATCCAGGTGGACCCATATAATATACTAATTGAAATAAAGGTTTAAGGAATCAGATATCACCTCTTTCTTCTTTTGCATCTGGAATAAATTCTGTTCCCCATTAGAGATAAAACCCCACGGCCACTTGCCAAGTGCTTTACAACTAATGGTATTTTCTGGTCATCAGTCAATGAAATTCCTTGAAACAAATTAACAGCTCAAAGAAGGGGACATTTAATAAGCTTTTCATAAGAAAATTATTATCTGTAAACTTCTTACTGTTTAACAGATTGTATTGATAATTGGCAAAAATAGGTGTGGCCTCTATAAGTTCTTCAATTAGAAACTCCGAATTTGATTTCCAAGAATCTAAAAGATTGTTTGATATTGATTGGTCTAAAGGATGTGCAGAGTAGCACGGGAAATGGAATTGGCAAACCGAGTTCAAGTTTTGATTGAGACTGCTCGCATTCACTAATTTAGGAAAGCATAAATCCACTTCTTTTCTGCACTCTTGTTCAACCATAATTGCTTAGTTGGAGCTCTTTGGCCCTGTAAGGTAATCCAACAAACCTGGATAAAAGAGGAATACTGGATATGGCAATAGTAACTCCATACGTAAAAAATAGCTACTTGCTACTAAAACCATAGCATCACCCGAGCAATTGCTCACAAGTATGGTTTGGTTATGGCCCTATGCTCCATAAGGAGTCTACAAGGATAAACAAGCGTTAACAATTAATAAAGTCAGAGTTCATAAATTCAAAAAAAGATATCTTTCCTTTGAATCCCTTTCTATTTCCAGTAAAGATTAGAAAGTAAATTGTTTTTCAGATGAAGATCTTGGATGAGGATCAGTTTGGCAAAAATTGATCCCTATGCAGTAGCTCAGTTGTAAAGCACTGGGTCAGTGACATTGAGGTTTCATCCTTTATGTTGGAAAGAGATACAGAATTGGCAATAGCAACCAGAACACTTTAGGAATGGTTTTCCAATAGTGATTTACTTATGTATCCATTAACAATCTATACTTACAGTGTGTACGACAGTATTTCTATTGGAAACTTTTCTTCATAGAACAGTATACACTTCTCACTACACTCTGCTATTCTAAAAAGTGATATGTTGAATTTAAAACAAAAAAATCTAAAAGGGTTAATATGAGAGCCATCACTCCTTTGCTGAAGATGTATCTTTTTTCAAGTCATTTTGTTTTAAACAACTGATTCAAGAATTGTGGTTGCATCTCTGGTTAAAACCATGATTCTTGAGCCAACTTCTTCAAAAGCAGCTGTAAGATTACAAGAAAGTCTTTTATCTTTTAAGCTTACTATTATGATGCTGGCTACTTGCTGGTAATGATAGTGATTATGCCAGTGACATTGTGTACGCAATAACTCAAAAATGTGAGTTAGCGTGTATGTAAAAGGTGCAGTTTTTATGGTTTATTTCAGGACCTGTCGATTATGGATACATTAGCAGAACTAAAACGGCATTCAAGAATTGGAGTCTGACAGCAATAGGGCCAGTTCCAGTCTGGAGAAGGAAAGAATAACCTTGGAGTAGAAGTGGAAACTGGTAGTAGTTTTTGTAACTGATATGATTTTGATATCTACCAATAAATTCTTTGAGAAAATGATACAAAGGAGATAGTCAATTCTATAATCACAGATGCAAGCATGGTTCAGCTGTTTTCATAGTAAGTTGCCTCTTTTTGCCAGAATAAAGTGCAAAATTTACAGAAATATTTTTTATGCTTGTTTAATGAGCAGCTTCCATATTAGCTGAGCAGAATAAAGTACTGGACCATATCTCAATTGATTTGTGATCAACAAATTATGACTTGTGATGGAAAGTGGATATTTTGCAAGAATATAGAATGCAAGATATTGTGGAGCAAGCAAAATGAACCACCATTAACCATAACAAAGGCTGGTCTTCAATCCAAAGAGGTGGCATTGGAAAAGAGTTCTCTACTTTGAGCTTTTTTCAGAGAAACAAGTGATTGATTTGAACCAGTACTGTTCTCAATTAGACCAATCAAAGGTAGCAATCGATAGAAAGCATATGGAATTAGTAAAAAGGAAGGCCTTAAGATAACATCAGGATAAAACTAGACAGCATGTTTCTCTGAGATCAGGTGAAAATTGTGACAGTTTTCACTTATCTACAGTATTGCACCTTCTCATTACCATTGATTCTGTTCTACACAGAATTTTCTTGAGTGAAAAAAATTCAATTTTCTCTGGAAGAGTGCAAAAGGCACATTTGGCAGTTCTTTGCTGAAGAAATAAAAATTTGGGGAGAATGGAATAAAGAAGTTGCCAAAAAGATGACAGATAGTTGAAAGGAAAACCATAAACATGATTTTGTTTTAAGTTATCATCGAAAATAAATTCAGAAATGCTCTTTTATTTTTATTCAATCAACCAAACAAACTAGTTGTCTCATTACTGGAGCATTAATAAGGTTCAAGTCCTATTCTTGATAATTCCTTGTGTGTGGATAATGGCTTCACTGTTACAAAGTGTGACGCTTCTTCCCTTTATTGGACTCAAATGAGACTTGCGCCAGGTCACTTTTTTCTGTTACACTGGATAACGTCAATTATTTTAATTAAATTAAAACCAAGTATTTATTTATTTTGTTTAAAAAAAGGGGACAGTGTAGGGAAAGTGGTCCCATAAACTGCAAAGTTTCACACACTTATAGTTAAAGATGGTGCATGACTTTTGTGTGCCGTTTTTCCCATCGAGTTAACAAGTGTGAAGAAAATTCATGAATGAAAAACAATGAAGTTAACTCAATAATTATATTGTTAATCCTCTGAACAAATTGAATTGTTTATATATGTAGAAAGAATTAATTATTAATAAATATTGTATTACTGACGACACCCAATGAGACAGAAAAAATAACCTTTGGGAACGAATCAAATTTGGGTCCAACAAAGGTAAGAATTGTCCCGGAATAAATAAAAGCAGCAACAAAAAAGAGTGACCACCGTTTTCTCTATTCTGAAGCGTTTCTAGCTGCAGTGCTGAAAGAACAATTGCTTATTGGCCCCTCCCTCATTACTAGGGTAAAATACCGTAAATGTAAAAGAAGACGAACGTATCTAGGCTAGTGAGGCAGCAGGCAAAAAAAAGATGTAGGAAACAAATAGAGGCCAGGGTATTAATTGAATTTTTTTAAAAACTGGTAAATTCTGAATTAAAATTAACTCGGGAAGAAAACTTCATGCCGTTTTGTTAAGTAGATATCGCGTGTCCCAAAAAGAAATTACCAAAAGATAGCGTAAATAGGGCTCTTTTCAGTTACGATTTTGGGACACAGTGGGGGAAGGGAATTCGTCTGCTCGTTCTTTTTTCTAACTTCATACAAATCTTATATCAAATTGAAAGACTAAATTCAGGTAAAGTTTAGAATTTCTTATTATTTAGAATAGATTAGACGAAAAATGTCAAAGTATTTTGATTCTATTTTTATTGTTACTATGATGTGTGTACAGAAAAAAAAAGGTATTAGTAAATTGCCCAATTGGGGGTTAAATGCAGAAGAAAATGAAAGTAAGTTTTGATTTGTTACATGCAGTGAAAGCCTCCTATAGTAGATATTTGACACCCTAAATAAAAATTGAAAATTTACCTGATCACAAAAGAAATAACCTGATAAATATTTTATATACATATATGTATATATATATAGTAGAATGTGGATTTGCAACACAAACTAGCTCATGTTTCTGCCCTCTCCAGGCCTCATCAGGCGAATAATAAATCCTTCACATACAAGAAATTGCTTTATATTATTGATATATTATTATATTATGCTATACTGCTAGCCTGATCTGTACCATATGTATTATGTATATATATATATATACATATATATATATCTATATGTATTGTAAAATGAAAACGAAACATGGAAGTTTGGAAACTTGGCTGTATTTATTTCTGTTATATGTTCTGAGAGACTTTTTATCGTTGTCAAGCATCAAATGACATTTACAAACTTTTTTGTTTCCATATTATCTATTAAATTCACTATTGTGTTTGATGAATCTCATCCATATCCTCACCAAACATATATATATATGTATATATATATATATATATATGTAGTCTAGAAGGCTTTACAGCTTTAAACACTTACCATTAAAAAACTTTTTCAATAGATTTTTTTTGTGTATCACTTCAGTCCCCCATTTCCCAATGTCTGTCAAAGCAATTTATGTAATTTTCTTCAGTGTTTTTATTCCTGTTTCACGTATACTTTGTTATCATTGTAAATTTTCTCTTGTTGGGATCATCAGTTCTTTACCATTTAACTGTTCCCAGGATTTAAAAAACAAAAAAAGTTATATCAACATGGCACCCCAGCACTTACTATATAGCTTATATCATACGTCTAGTTTGTCATTTTATATTGGGTATTATGTGTATTGTATATTGATATTATTTTATACTACATATTTATTTTTTGAAACAGGGCTTACTTATGAAGGTTATCTTTGAAATGTTTTTAACAATGAGGGATGAGAAAGTATCACAACAGACGTGACTCGCTGTTCATTGTCATTTCTATTGATGTTCACCCGGGTGAATATTAAATCTGTTGTGTCGGTTATAATTTCAGATTGCATGCAAACCAATTTATGATATCATCTTAAAGAATACTAATTACACAGAGAAAACTTCTTTGAGTCGATTCTTTACCAACATATTCAGCCAAAGATTTTGACAATCATATCCCACTAACCTTATATATATATATATATATATATATATATATATATATATATATATATATATATATATATGAAAACCAGTCAGAGAAATTTCACTGGACCCATGCACAAAAAGTAACTATTAACACAAACCCTTTTCACAAAATATCCAATATTATCAAATAAATAAACACCAATAAGAGTGGATTTTCTTTACTCCTAAGTAAGTAAACCTTGGGTTTCAAGTTTGTTTTTAAATCCCTGAAACTGTTACATGGTAAACAACTGATTATCCCTACAAAAGTAAATTTATACATAGTACCATAATGCCAAGTATAAGTGAAACATTGAAAAAAAAAAGAAAAAAAACCCAGAAAGATCACATAAATTACATCAACAGATATTGGGAACAGGTGACTGAAATGATACAAAAACAAAAATTTGAAAAAAGTTTTTGGTTATGTTTAATCTTTAAATCTATAAAGCTTTCTAGACCATATATATATATATATATATATATATATATATATATATATATATATATATATATATATATATATATATATATTAGAAAAGAAATACTCCCCAAACTTGCTATAACGGAGAAAATATATATATATATATATATATATATATAAAGAAATATATATTAAAAAAGAAATATTCCCCAAACTCGCTATAACGGAGAAATAGTTAAAAAAAAAACCCTCTTCAATTAATCATCATTTGTTGAATTAAGATCAAGAAGGTACAATTAAGAAGAGAACGAAGAAGCATTAAAAAGAGAGAAAGGAACGAAGAGCCTAGTGCAAGCCTGCCTCCTACCAAAGTACTATAATCCACTCCCGCTACTACTCGTCTTCGCCTCCCTTCCTCTCTCTTCGGTTCTTCAATGTTTTTCTCATGTTCAGCTTTCTTGCCTCCCATCGGATCGACTTAATATTGTGGCTTGTGAGAGAAATTCCGAGTGGACTGGATGTCAATACTGTGTCGTCAAGGAGTGTAGCTTGCCGGAGACAATCCATACTTGGTCATATAAACAACAGGTAAACGAATTTGACATATTTTGGTCCTTATGTGATGTTGAACAAAGGACCCACACCCTTCTTTTGCATGAGAGGGGTTATCTTTTTCTTTCTCTATTCACCTGCTACACCATCATCATATATCACATAGAAATCGTCTTTTTCGTCCCCAGTATTACTGTCTCTATTATGATTATTATTATTAATAATAATAATTAGTAGCAGTTGTAGTAGTATCATTGGTGCGAACCAGTTAATAATTGCATCATAGCTTTAGTTTTTTTTTTCTCCGCCGTGCTTCATAATTACAAATAAAGCTTATCTTCGAAACTTTTGACAGCATTAAAATTAAGAGTCAGTCAGTCTTATCACTAAATGAAATAATGGTTAACCGTTCTAATATGAACAATAACTCTAATATAGATTCTATTTTCTGGAAGAATATTTTTCTTTATAGACAATTTTTTGGTCAATATGCTAATCACGTGACCAAACACACCTCTCCCTTGATGTTGAGTCTTTTCTCATATATATATATATATACATATATACATATGAATATGATAGCATAGTCCCTGTCAGAAATGACGATTATTTATGTATGGATCTGCACTTGAGATCAGAGTATCGGTGTGCTCTGCCTTGCCTTAGATCGAAGTGTCGCACCCCAGAGTCGGACCTCTGCCAACTGCTCAGGATCAGAGTGTAGTATTTGTGTGCTCATTGAAAAACTGAAAGTGTTACGTACAGAAAAGATACATATTGCGCTTGCTGGGTTATTATTAAGTGTAATTCTTCAAGAAAAAAATTATTCTATTCATTTTTTTAATAAGAATCTTTATGTATTTTCTCGGGGAAAGATAAAACAACAACAAAAAAAAAACCCTGGAATAAAACTTATATTTTTTATTAATTAATGTTGCATTAAACAGTTTCAATGCAGTTGGTCTCATCATCACTCAAAATTTATATTATATCCTACTTTGAAATGAAATATTATCGGTTAAGTTATTTTCCTAACTATACGTCCAGCCTTATATTAGTTTCAGATGAAGAAATCTTTAAATTTCCATAACTTCTCTTCTTCTTCTGTATCGCATCTTTTCTTCTTAGATTTAGCTTTTAATTTTTGAGATTTCGTCGCTTCCCTTAGTTACTATTAAATTGTCACTATTGAGGAAGAAGCAGAAATAATGGTGCAGTAGTGACACATCAGTTTGTTTTTTTTAATTTATTTATTTTTGGGTCGACAACTAAGAAAACTGTCACTTAAGACAAAAAAAGCCCACCCTGCATTTAAAATCTAATTGTGTGTAATTCTATTTGTTTCTTCTCTTCTTTGATTGAAGTCATGCTTACACAAGTGATCGAATTAATTACCTTAAACCGGTTCTCACGGTATGGTCTCAATGATGGCAAAAAAGGCATTAAAAAACACACGAAAATACGCTAGATTAAATAAAATGCATTCGACCACAAGTTATTTTGCATTTTATTTAATCCGATATATCCATTACAATTTAAAATTCATATTTATATCTTTCTACTTGAAAAGAAATCGGTTGCTTTTGATCTGGCTGTGCTGTGACCCTCAACCTTCTTCATCATGACCTAATAATATTTTTATTTTTGTGAAGAGAGGGTCGTACAAACGACGTTTATTCGTAAATGCAATAGAAATAAGTATTTATTCAATTAGTATTATTGTAAATACAAAGATAATTATCCATTCTATTTATGACTTTTAATCATTTGAAATCTCCGAAGAATACTTGAAATTCATTTGGAAATGCGAAGAGAGTAAATAAATACTAAATAAAAATGGTGACCTGATGATATTTTTTCGAAACGGGACAACGTCGAGAAATTGTTTAAAATTGATAATTTCAAGTTTTTATAAGCTGAAATTTTAAACTATAATAATATTTCCTAAACAATTCCAATTCCAGCATTAATGAGAATTGTTTTAGTATTACTTGATTAATTTTCTTTTTACTCCAGAAGAGAGTGAAGTTATTAGATTATTATTTTGTAATTCTAAGTTTTCGGTGTGACAACAAAATCAAGAAATGTGTAGTAATCGATGACCTAACGCTTTGATGTTTGTTTATTTATTCAATTTTTATTATTGATGGATTACAATATGTCTCTGTTAACTCTCAAGAAAATATGATATAGTAAAGTTGGAATATTTCTTTTTCGGGTCCCCGGGGGATCGTATAATTTCATTTTGGTTTTTGAAACCTCTCTGTCTTTACTGCACAGCGCACGAAAAATTGTTGCATTTCTTGATAAATAAATAAATAAATGAATATAGGTTATCCATTTTGTAAGGATAAACCCAGTAATAATGATTATTTTATTATTCATTTATCAACTCCCAAAGTGAGTGCAATTCCCGTGGTAATCTTTTTTGTTAGGTAACTTTTTCATTGCATGAAGAAGGGTCGTCGAAATCATTGCTTAGCTGTTTTCTGTTTTTTAATCAACTCTAAATAATGTCAGTTTATTTGAATAAATAATAACTTAAAATAAAATGTTGAATGTAAAAGCGTAGACTGTTGGAATTATTGAATTGAAGCTAATATGTGGGGAAAAGGCTGTAAAACTAGCAATAAAAGATGGAGAGGTATTTTGTCGTTTTTCATTTGTCAACTAACAACAATACAAGAAGAAAACACTGAATTTCAAATTTAAAAACAACGAAGCAATTTTAATTCATTCGACCACATTTTATTTTAACAGAAAACAAACATTCACGTGGTTACTTGCATAACTCTTGAAAACAACCCCACAGAACTATCTACTACTGAACTGCTTATATTAAAACAACAAATGCTTGTTTACCTCATTCGTTAGCTAACCCCCTCATCATTCGGAGGGGCTGCTAACTGATCCCCTTTAATAATTTACTAAAATATGAAGGATGAGTCATTGTCGGGAATTAAGACCAGGTTTAAAAAGAAACAAAAGAACGTTAATCACTTCTACACGTGTCCGGTTTCGTCTTGATTTGATATTTCATTTCTTCAGTTATGTACAACCAGCGTGGCTCCCTGGCACAAGATTTTCATATCAACCCCAAAACTAAATACCTGAGTCTACAGAACAACCCTACAATCACATATGTCACAGGCTATGCTACCTATTGCATTAATAGAGGTAGGGTCAGGGCACCCCCTGATGCCTGTGGCAAAGCCGAGACAATTTTTACCTCTATCCACACGTACGTGTGTGCCCCCCTCCCTTAAACCTAACCTTGGGTCGAATTTGCCCTTGTTGGGAGACGAATAAGTATCATTTATACAAAGTGCTACACCAAAGAGAAACCTAAATTGCAAAATAGCTTCATCAAAGATGAAAGAAAGAGAAAATATTGATGAGAAATGAGGGCCTTTATTTCCTGGGGGAGTGATTTTGAGAAATGTCCGAGGAGGAGACATGCTAAATTTTTTAAATGTTTTTTTTAATCAATTTTGGAATGAGTAGCATTCACGTAGCCATTTGAAATATTCCTTGGAACAATTGAACATCCTCCCTTCTAGAGTGCTTTTTTGGGGGGGGAGGGGTTCTACTGATCCCTTTCAAGGGGTGATGATAAATTGATTTCTGAAACATTCAAGGTAGAGGAGTTCCACACAACACTGTTAATCATTCAGTGAATTTTGTGAACCCCCAAGATGAAATGCATACACTGACTCAGGGGCCAACTGAACAGGGGTTTTCCTGGAGACGCTGTGTTGGCAAATTAGAGGCCTGCAACCACCTAATAAAAATCATTAGGTATGCTTCTGAACAGACTATCTAGTCATATTGGAACAGACAAAATTCCAGATTTAAGGAGATATGTGGCTTTAAGCAGGAATTTTTAAAGGAATACCTACAAGAATTTATGTAGCATGTCAGATTTGGTGATAAAGCATTTAAAAATGAATGCATTCATATGAGTGAGCAATATTTGTAACTTTGTCAATAAGATAAAGCATTTAAAAATGAATGCATTCATATAAGTGAACAATATTTGTAACTTTGTCAATAAAATAAAGCATTTAAAAATGAATGCATTCAGATGAGTGAACAATATTTTTTAACTTTGTCAATAAAATAAAGCATTTAAAAATGAATGCATTCAGATGAGAGAGCAGTATCTTCTTTTAACTTTATTAATAAAATGGATTAATTCCTATGTCTTTCCTAGTTTTTTGTAACTTTCCCTAAATCACGATGCTTTACAATTAAATATCGTCCCCCTTAGATTTTGGGGGAGGATATTCAAATGGCCATTCTAGAGAAGAGGATGTTAAAATAATCTTATTTCTTTTTAAATGCACTATTTAGTATATTTTTTTGTATAGAATTGTTGGAGAGTAATTCAAAAATCAATTTGAAGGATTATGTTCATTATACATATAATAGTTCTATTCAGTGAATTTCTGAGCATTGTGAAATCCCTGATTTACAAAGTATCAGAAATTGCTCAAATAAATTTAAAGTAAAAAAGAATTGCAAAATTTGATAGCAAAATCATTGAGTCAACTTTTTTAATTCATTTATAATATCTGTTCACTTGCTAAATGTACCATAAACATTTTGACATCTACTGACTTCATGCTTTTAGTATTTGCTGTGACACTACAGTGTACTAGTTGATAGCTCTTCCTACAAGTAGGATTTTCAGTCATTTCCTACAGGAGGACTATTGAGGCCCAATACCTCAATAAGAAATCAAAACTGAAGTTTTTTTTTTCTTCCAGAGGTACCTTAATTCAATACCTCTGGCTACAAAGGCACCATTTCAGCAACATAGAGGTCACGGAATCAGACTTTGGGTATTTTATTGATAGATCATCAGCAGTTATCCCTAGCATTGCTCTTTCCATGACTCTCTGTGTGATTCTGAATCACTTTTCATTTGGTTTTGTTCTCATGTTTCAAATCCGTACATCATAGCTGGTATTATGCATCAATTGTATACTTTGTTTTAAGCATATTGATGAGGTGCTCTTCAATGTGTCTCTATTCATACCAAATTCTTTCCAGCCAATCGTTATGCGTCACTTTATTTTGCTTTCATGATTTTTCCCGGACTTCATTAACTGACCTAGGTAGACGTATTCCTTAACCTCTGCTGTAGCCTCACCCTCTATTCTTACGATCTTCTGGGGGACATTGTTGTTGGACATTAGTTTTGTATTTGTTCTGTTTATTTCCAACCTTATTTTATTACTTTCCCTATTTAGATCACTCAACATGTTTTGTAACTCATTTGATGTTTCTGAAACATTGTCTGCAAATCCTAAATAGTTCAAATATTCTCCGTCTATGTTTGCTCCCATTTTTTCACAATCAGTTTTTTGAAAGTCACTTTTAAGGCTCACTACAAATAGTTTTGGTGATGTTGTATCCCCATTGTCTCACTCCTTCACCAATCTTTATCTTGTTTATATCTTCATGTCGTCTTAGTATGGAAGTACCATTTTCATGTTTCTCTGAATTTTTGAGATGAGGTATTATCATTATTTCTATTATTATTCGGACTATCCTCATCTTGGTTATTTTTCATACAACGTTTCGGCCGTTGCACTCTATGGCCTTCATCAGGTATCATCTGGTAGGTGTGGGGAAGTAACAAACTGAACTCTTTATCTAACTGATGGGGGTATATAGACCAATGGTTCTAGGTTCAATCCCAGTGTGAGACAATAATAATTCGAAAATACTACTACTGCTAAGAGGGGATTGCAGTCTATATACCCCCATCGGTTAAATAAAGGGTTCGGTTCGTTACTTCCCCCACACCTACCAGATGATACCTGATGGAGGCCGTAGAGTACAACGGCCAAAACATTGTATGAAAAACAACCAAGATGAGGATAGTCCAAATGATAATAGAAATACCATTTTCATATATATTCTGAATGACTTGTAATTCTTGTTAACACCTTCTTCTCACTTGGAGTTGAAGACTGTCGTGTATTCTACTGAGTCAAATACTCTTTTATAGTTAGCAAAAACCCACTAAAAAGATATATAGATAGATAGAGGAAAATCAGATCATTATTATCAAATTGAACGTGAGTGCAGACCCCACATCATTATCATTCAGTTGCAAATCACCGGGACATTTTTTGCATTCTCCAAGTTAATGCATTAATGCAATACTTCTGGCTACAATGCACCGTTTCAGCTACTTATTTATCACATACAGATAAACAGAATCAGACTTTTAGTATTATATAGATAGATGGAAATCAGATCATGGTTAAGATTCACTTTAGTTAACCTAGTTGAAAAAATAGAGAAAAATATTTTTGCCTGTAATGCTTTCAGCTTTTAATGAATTAGACCCTGGTACCTACCAGGAATTTGTTGGTTTTTAGAAAAATCAATTTCTGTGGTTTTATCGGAGTGTTCTTTTTACAATGTAACTGTAAAGGTAAACCGTTTCTCTCCTGTTGTATGGAAGTGAGGCACCCCCATCTCCCCAGGCAAGTCTCTCGCACTTTCCCAGATTAACCAACAAGCATTTCTACATGCCCTCTCTTCAACCTTAATGAAAGGACAAAGACATCATCATTAAAATATTGAAGAAGCCTAGTTAACAACCTTCACTAGGGAAGTAACAGCATACTTCGAAGCCTTACCTCCGTACAACAGACAATTAATGATTCAGTTTATCATTACAGTTACGTTGGTAGTGTGGTGGTTAGTGTGCTAGTCTTACATATCATTGACTGGGTTCATTTCTCATCAGGTACCAAAGGATAAACATAATCTTGTCACTCAGTCAAACATGGAATTCTCTTGAAAAAAATAATCATCTTTGGACATTGTAGAAAATAAGATGTTTTCTATTTGCATTCTTGAATTTTACTATGTTCTTACTGGCATACCTATCTCCAAGATTTTTATAAATAATTATGAGTTGTTTATCTGGGGTTCTTGTTTTATTTCAATTTGACAATCGGGAGGTGCAGGGTGGTTGAGTGGGAAAAGAACCCCAACTGAGACAGTTTATATTTACTTTGCTCTAATGTACTTGGGAAAGGCCTGAATTCATCACTGCCGCTAACTATGAGTAGAATGGTGCAGGTTGGAGTGAGTGAGGCCATTTTTGGTGCTTGTTTCTAACTCTATCTCACATATCACAAATAGTCTTTGTAAAAAAGTAATAAATGGAGCCCAATCAGGGGTGGTGAAAGCCATAGCCAGCGCAAGGGCACCACTTACTTGCTTACACTTAACAGTTGCAATTTTTGTTGATTCTTTTAGGAGAAAATTGCTCATCGTTTCTATGAATATAACTATGACATGTAACCACAGAGAAGAATTTATAAGAGGTAGGGCCTGGTTGAGCTGGTAATGGGCCTGGGCCAGATGGGAAATGAAGGCCCCCTCCCATTCCAAACTGCTGATTAAGTATTTTTATGATCAGTGCTAAATACATATGATTTTATGTATAGGTATATACATGTACATTTCTAGAGTAGGCCCCTCTGTCTTTCTCTCTGCCCAGATCTGATAGGTCACTCTTGGTAAGCATCGGTCTTGGTGCAATGTCACTTAAGACATTCTTTTTAATTAATTTCATTTAAGCATGACTGTGCAGTCTAAATGACTAACATCTGATTACCCCTTTGTGCTGTACAAGACCCAACCTCTAGATTTAACCATCCTAACAAATTCCTGACTGGAATCTTAACTTCTTCTTTTAAGAACACTTATCATCCAACTCATATCAAATCTTTTATTTAGCCTTCTTTCTTTGATCTCACCATTGACCATCTTCCGCCAGAAAGTTTTTTTTTTCTTCTTCTTTTCATCCTATCCTTCCCTTTCCACTACCAACTACAGATTGGTTTAGACACCGTTGCTGGGTCAAAGTTATTCTTGTGTTCTTACAATTATATGTATCTATATATCCAGAATTTGCCCGGCCCTATCCATTCATAGTAGAAACTTGAAATTTCGCGCACACAGTTAGTAGGGAAAGCATTTTTTTTTTTTTCAACCTCCCTCATGTTTTTAATGGCGTCTTCAATTTGCAATGTAAGATTATCCTAAAGTGATCCCTTAGTTTGTGACTTGCAGCGTTCATACTTTTTTTTTGTAAACTCAAATATTTTTAGAAATCACTTCCCAACAAAATATGGAGGAAGTAACTTTTTTGATTGATCATCCTGAACACGGTTTGCTGCTTTAAGACATTGGTCATGTGACAATTCTCTATTGAATGACTCACCAGTCTCATTTTTAGTTATTTTTTAAATTTTTGTCATGGATTTATGGTTGAAACCATACTGGTAGCAATTTTATCAAGGTCTCTTAATTTTACCACCATCACTGCTTAATTTACGAGGTAAAAAGAAGCATTTATAGATGGCAGTGATTCATATTGGAATGCTAATCTCTTTTTCTTATTTTTGTTTTTTTTTTTTTTGTTTTTTGTTTTGTTAGTTTCCTTCCTTTAATTTCCCCAGTCTCTCCTGCCTTAAATTTTCTCTCCTTTTCTTTCTGTTCTCATTTCTGCTTCTACCTTTCCCTCCTTTTCATATTCCTTCATTTCATGGTTCCCACCTGTTCCCCCCATTTCTTTTCTCCTTCTTTCCATCTCTTTTTCTCTCCTTTCTCCTCATCTTTGTCCCCATCTTGTTTTTTATTAAAAAAAAAAAAAAGCCTTCTCTCTTCTTACATACTAGCGTAAGACTTGTTAAAAATGATGGGATTATCTATGTATGGATAGAGACCAAGCCTAGGATCAAAGTGTAAATGTGCTCTTCTAAGGATCAGAATGTAGTATCAGTGTGCTCATTGTAAAGTGTTACATGAAAAAACCTTCAATTTATGTATAAATTTGTTAGTATTTTGGATGTGAAATGACCTCACAGGATGTAGATGAAAATGGCAATTGGAAGGTGAAGAGAAAAACTAGAGAGATAGGTGCTATATACATATAAATATATATATATATATATATATATATATATATGGTAGCTGCTTTAATGTAGCGTTGCTCTTACCATTGAGGTAAACAGTCCCTGGTAGTACAAAGGCCCAAATAACTGTTCTAACTCCAAATTCTCATTTTGCTTATTCACAGTCTATATCTGCTCTATTCATTTCTTTCATATATATTTATATTTATGTATATATGATAAAATATATATATATATATATATATATATAGAGAGAGAGAGAGAGAGAGAGAGAGTTCATGTCTTTTTCCATTTGTAAGAATACAAAAAAAAATAGGAAACCGATTTCATCCGCTGTTGATGATATTTAATCACAGTGCTCAATATCATTTAAGTAAATAGAGCTAATGATATATAAAATAAGATTTACAAGGATATATACCTGGTGAATGTTAACATTTCATCCTTTGTGCACTCTTCAGCACATTCACTGGGTATATATCCTTGTAAATCTTTTTTTATGTTATGCAGATACACATTGCATTTTATATATATGGATTATACATTTGTCATGGTCAACGTAACATAAAATTCTATTTCTCCTAAGTCACATCCCTGATGACGTAAGCGTGACAGATATCAAATGTTCATTGCTAATTATCATGTTTGGATTATGCATTTGTGAATACAAAAACGAAGCTTTGTTGAAACAGAAAGAAAACGATGCTTTGCACTCTAATAGCCAATTGCATCAGTCAGTAAATAGTACTGGAAACCAAAATGGTGATCAATTTTTCTTTGAATGGACAAGAATTGTTCAAATGGTTAATAAGATTTCATGCAGCTGTGACTTTTGGCTTTAAATCCTCAAAGATAGTCTGGACTTGAAAAAAGCTCATACTTTTTACTTTTTAATCTAATTTAATGTTAACTCTGTTTCTCTCTATTTTTTTTAATTCACTCCATGCCTGTTTCTATTAATATAAATGATTAAAAAAAAAAATGGCTTCTCTATATAGTTGCTACCTCCATTATATCATTTATTAGAAAACCATCATTCAAAACTGTCGACATAAGTTTCTTCGATTTTCAAATGTATATATGGCATGTGCAGGCTGCACCAATGGAGCTAGAGGGCCGAAACTTTGAACATTTACTCCTTATAAAATTTAGAAAAAAAACGTGGGTTGCACTGGTTTTAGTTGGGGAGTAATTTACAGTGTAAATCAGTCCCTTATTTTTTTACCTGGCTGTGTTCCTGCTAATTTTTTTTTTAAATTTGCACCTTTTTTTTGATCACTCCCAACAAAAGGCAAGAGAAATAACTTGTTCATCAATTATCCCTTTCCCCAATTTTTCAATTGTTCGCCCCCTACACAGCATGCTACCCAAAAGACATTGGCTACATTACGGTTTCTATTGAGTGACTAACCAGATCTGTTCACTCACCATTTTTTTCTTCCTTCATTCTGTCTACATGTGCTGGTAAAACTATAAAGTATAAATCGATGTGATGTCAATATTAGATTCCTTTGTGATGGATAATCAGTAGTTGAAGTTTTTCATTTTTTTTTTCCTTCTTAAATCTTGGTAAAGCAGACATTACAAAAGAGGGATGTTCTGAAATCAGAGATTTACCCAATGTGTCAACTCCTTGGCTCTAACTGAAATAAGTTACTATCTTGTCTGCATAATCAAAGTCTTTGATAGATAATCCATGGTACAGACTCCAAAACTTTCTCCACAGTTACTCTAATTAACGGATCATCGTAGCCTCCAAAATCGTCTGACCAATCATCCATATTCCTCTACTACACTGGACAGATAAAGAAAAGTATTGCTTTCTTCATTATTATATGTAGTGAATCAGTGTAACCCCTCAAATGGCCTGTCCGACCAACCATTAGCCAAGTGGGCTACAGATTCTTCTCTCTTTGCTCATCTGTGTGTGTGTGTGCGTGTCTCCAGGCATTCCTGGTCTCATTTTTGGGGCTACAACCTTGAAAATATGCATGAGTACACCACTAAGCACTTTTTCTGTTAGTTTTCTCAGAGAAGTACTTTTTGGGATCTTTATGGTCATTTTGGACCAACAATGCCCATATCTTGTGTTGGTATTTTTTTTTAGATATCTCTAGATAAATGACTTTTTTTTTTTTTTTTTTCCAAGATTATTAGTTGTGGTACACATGCCGGCTACAGTGATTCATTTAAGTGAGGTATGGATATATTGCTTATTCTTAGTACAATACAACACTATCATCTAACTCCAGTCCAAGTTGGTTTTGACTTATTTTTTCCCCAAAAAATAAGAACAACTCTCACCAAATTTAGGGGATTAAACTCTTCATCATTCTTCTATCATGTCACGTTTAACCAACCCTATATATGAAATGAGCATTTCCGTACCATAATCTGAAATCAAGACCGTATGATTGCAATACAACTCTCTTACTGACTGAGCTAAACTAACTAGTCTTATATACCCACTAATTTATCATGTACATTACAAAAGATGCAGTAATCGTCTCCAATCAGAAGTATGAGTGTAGTTTGATCCTGCAGCAACCAGGCCTGTTCTTCATAGATTTATTATGTAGACAAAGTTCAAGACTAATGGCATTCCAAGTTTGATCACTGTTGAAAAGAAAATAGAGGATTTATATAACTATCAATTTTTTTATAACATCCTAATAAGATGGAGGCTTCAGTTTTAGAATTTGCTTAAAGAAATTTAAGAGTCAATCATAAATCACTAAGACCAAAAATGCTATTTTTACCAAATGTATGAATTTTTCAGGTATTATTTACTTTGATGTACAAAAACCAAGGATGGTATTTAATCAGCATAGAAAGGCTCTGGAAGTCATACTTGGACTCTGAAAGGTATATTTCATAAAAGTATAATTAAACAGCATATTCATTATGAGAAATTAACATAATAATGAAATAAAATGCATATTCTCATCAGTTTGCATTACATGAACTCGTCATATCGGCATGTCAGATGCTCTGTTTCTGCCGTACTTTGATGAGTTTATGGTGTGCAATAAAGGCATGCATTCAATTTCATTTTTGCATTAATTTCTGATGAATATATTGTTTATACTTTTTAATGAGAAATTATAATTTTAGATCCTCTGTATGACTTCTCGAGCTCTCTACGCTGGTTAAACTCTACAATCAGGTTTATGTACATCAAAACAAAGATTACTGTTTTACATTTTACATTATATCAGACCTTTTGCCTTTTCTTTGTCACCTCCTCTCAGAACAAAGAAAGAATTTAGATTTTTGCTAAATAAGGATTCTGTATGTATTTCATTCCATGCTGACCAATTGTTAGGGATGGTCTTTAAAGGAATGCCTTTCTTTGAGCTGAGTTTTAATGATTAATCATAGCTGTTGTTTGTCATAGATCTTTTTTTTTCTTTTTTCCTTTTCAAATGCCGTAACCCAGAGCAGAGTCATCGGGTGTATCACAAATGATTTTCATCATAGGCGTGTCGAGGGCAAGATAGACTGACAGAGCCCATCTCTCTTCAAACTAGTTTGGAATCAGAGCCAGCTGTCTCCTGAACTAACTGACAACCATAGCTATTATCCTTTGCTGGGGTTGGGTGGGTGTATTCATACCTTTCCCCAAGGGTATTTGTCATTGTAACTACCGGTAAATATTAGGTTGAGATTCTTAACTGATATGCTTACAATATATATAATGATTTTATTTCAAGAATATCCCATTTAACACCTGAAATATAGAAATAAACATTTAGTGCAGTTGATGGTGACTAGGACACACCCTGTGACATGCTCTCTACTGACTCACTAAGGAGGGACGAGGTCAGAGTGGATCTTATCTTTACAATTTCAATTGGAATTTCTGAGATGGCAAAGTGGTTGGTAGGTGGCTCTCTCATCGACTGAGCTAAATTGACAAGTTTTACACATCTACAAATTCATTTATTACATATATGAAACAAAAGTTATGATAATCATCATCAGTTTGAATAGTAGCAGGAGTGGATTTTGACCCAGCAGCAGCCAGGCTTATTATACATTGATTTATCCTACTTGGTTGTTACAGTCTAGTGGTGTAACTATGGTTGGGCAGTCAGGGCACATGCCCAGGGCACTCCTATTAAAGTCAGCCATGTCATTCTTGGATAGTGAAAAAAGAATACCATGTTTTGTTTTTCCAATACTACTGTTGATGTTTTTGATTCTATAAGTGACAATTCCATATTTTAGCTCTTTTGATGCACTACTTTTCCCCCATACGGTTTTCCTGGTACCTTGTCTACCTCTCTTTTTCAGGCTATGGCAAGGTTACTAGATTAAAATCTGACTGAAGCCAAACAATATATAAAAACTGAAAACGAAAAAGCCAAACATTTGATACTTATGTCACAAATTGTATCATTGTGTTGCATATGATGGCACAGCAAAGAGGGTACAAATAACAAAGGGGGTTAAATGAAAAAGAATAACAGATGAAGAGAATTTTGGCAGGTAGCAGAAAAGCTGGGAGCCAACTGCTGTTTGTTATTTATAGCTAAAACTGTCTTTAAAAATGACTAAATTGGCTTCATCTTTACATTTTCAGCTAACTTTTTTTAGCTAACAATCTTTTAGCTAAAAAATGTTTGGACAGGGATGCAATTCCAGTGTATACCATGGATGCTATTTTCTGTAGAGTTCAAAAAAATGTCTTTTTTACTGCTTGCATTTGAAATGGAGGTAGCAACTTGTAGCCCTATTGATATAGATCACTTTTTTCATTCATGTTTAAATTCAATGCTAGAATATTTCTTGGAGGATGTTTCTTCTTTAAGAAAATCTGTTATATATCTGTGATAACAGTTGGAATGGGAGATATTTTAGTTGCATTTCTTAAAATTAATACCAGATTTAATATTGGAAATACTTCCAACTATGTATAATAGAATGTTAATGTTTATGAATTTTCAGTGTCATCGCAATGTTAACATTTTTGTCATTTAAAATTGAACTATAGTTGCCTGTGTTTTTTTTTCTATTAGAAATTTTTTTTACTTTGATTTGAAAAAAATCTTTTACATTATTCTCAGTGCAATGAAGGTTGCAAATTTCAATAAAATCTGAAATCTTGGTTCTGAAGCTGGTCTGGTATGCACTGAAATCTTTGATATAAAGCCAGTCTAAAATGCAATGAAATCGTAGATCTGAAGTGTCCATTGTTTGATTGGTGGATATTTCTGTTATTCGTAGTTGAGCCATAGAACTGCAATGACTGAAATTTCAATCATCTGCAATTAATGGGTTAACTGCGAGGCTGTTTGTCAAATAGATGAAGTTAATTTGGCATTTTGATTTTATGAATGATAGTTCACATGTTATCACTGATCAAATCTGATCTGGCGTGGTCCACTTAGGTCCAGGATTGTTTTTGTGGGTTTTTTTCCGCAAAAAAAGAATTGTTCCAAAAAAATCCATAGAACCATTTTAAAAAAGTGTTTACAAGATGCACTTCTGTACATTTGCAAGGTTCAAGGCAAACGGCATGTCCAGTAGTGCTCATATGAAATCAGAAGAGTAAAAAAAAAAGATTCCATTAAAAAGTTTTTTTTAAATAGAAAAAAATCCAATTTTAGGAGATATTTAGTGGAGTGCTCATGTGAATTTGTAAGGTTCAAGGCCAAATGATGTGTCCAGTAGTGCTGACACAACTAAAACAACAGAAAAAGAAGAGTCCCCCCCAATAGCTTGTTTGTTGTTTGATCAGGTTGTTGATGTATGTATGTATAAATAGATAAATTTAAAAAAGAAAATATATATATATATATATATATATATGTATATACATATATAAATCGGAACACATTACTGACTGTATATGTGAATGATAGTTGTAAACTCCTATATTCATTTGACATGGATAGATAATGAATAAATGAAAATGTTATAATTAATATTTTTTCTTTTATACATTATGATACCAGCTCAATGTATATTCAATATGTATTATGAATGCTTGAATCAAAAATAATAGCACACTTTTTATTGGCTCAAAACCATTAAAATGCTCTAATTTAGATAATAAAGCAATCTTGACTCCAATCAAGCCACTGGTTTCAAAGCAATTAATTTGATTATGTATAAATTGACAAATGGTCTGACAAATAGAGATAAGTCCAGATCTGTTAACTGCTAATTACAGTTCTTTATAAGAAATTGAAAAGAATAAGCAAATAATTGTTTTATAAATAGAAAGTGACTTGAGATCAAGCTTATCTCATTAAGGCCAGGGTTCTTTTCTCTCCGAGGGTTACAAAACAAGGACAAAATGGATGCATTTGAGTTTTCTCATTTTCCAAGAAACTCTGGGAAGTCATATATCGTTTTGGAGGTTATAAGATATGTATTTCATTTATGGCCAAATGTAGCTTTTAAGTGTGTGTGTATAATAATGAAAACCCTTAGTTGCAGAATCTCAAAACAATTTGAGAGTATTACTATCACTAATGAGTATTCAACAATATAGCATGGAATAAAGATAGAAGGAAAAGGTAGTGATAAAAGGATTAGTGGAGAACATTTTGGTAGCTTAAATGCCTGAGCATCATTATATGAATTGTCAATCTCTGAAAGTAGGGGTTGAGAATTCAAGTCTCATCAGAAGTTGAGCATCAGTAAATGAATTGTCAATCTCTGAAAGTAGGGGTTGAGAATTCAAGTCTCATCAGAAGTTGCCAAGGTTCAACAACTGAAGAATAGATTGGCAAAAAATTTTTGATAACAAAAAGCAACTAAATGATGATTGAAGTGTGTTTATGGTCCCTTTTTTTTGGTGATCACTGCCCAACAAAAAGTAAGGTAAATCGCTTATTAATTGATCATCTCTTTCCCCAATTTTTCGATTGATCACCCTCAACTAGGCAATCTACCAAAAAACGTTGGTCACATGACAATCTCCAACAAGTGATTGAACTTGTTTAAAATTACAAAAATATTTCTGTGAATTATGATCAACAAGGGTCATCTTGTTGTTGTTGAGAATCAAATGATAGATCTTCCAGTCTCGGGTCTAGTGTTCTAGCTACTGAGGTAACCTGATGGAAAATATCACGGTCGGTTGCTGTTGATTATTCGGACATGAATAATTCAAAACAAATATGTTTTCCATCTTTCAAGTATTGATTTCTTTCCCTCCAAAAATTGGCGCGATAAATATGTCTGTGTATATATTTTAGAAACGGTCGACCGTAACTGTAATCATCGGGTTCTTCATCTAAGCTTGTCTGGTTGGCAGCCCCTTTAGACATTGCAGATTTATAGAGACTCTCTCCATTCATTGGAGGTGATTTGTCTTGGCCTTAGAATAAATTTAGTGGGATGTATGCTTTAATTTTTGTGTATGTTTTATTTTGAATGAAAAAAGTCCCAATCAATGAATTACAGAGCTCTGCCAAGGCCTGTTATTGTGATCTGAGTTATTTCCTTACTCAAAATAGTAAGGTCTACTGCTACATTCATTTCTCTTCCCCCCTCCTCTGTATACTTCATCTACTCTCCTCTTCATACCCTTTCTCTTGTTGACGTCACCAGTTGTTGTCAATCTCTGGTCCAAGTTAGAGTTGACTTCATTTTTTTCTCCCCTAACAAGAAGAACTAATCCTCACCGAATTCAGTGGAATAAACTCTTCACTGTTTGTCTCTCATGTCATGTTAAGCCGAACCAATATATGAAATTAACATTTTCCTACGGTGATTTGAAATCATGACCAAGTAATTGGTAGGCAGCTAAACTGACAAGTCTCATCTGTTGACAAATTTATTCATTATATATGCAATATATAAGTTACAGTAATCCTCTCCATTACGAATAGGAGCAGAGTTTGACCCTGCAACGGCCAGGCATGTTCAAAGTTGTTCTACAGTGGTTCTCAGAGTCCCAGGTTACATTCCTTGCCTCTCGACCCCAGGTTTCCTCAACTCCTCCCTCATTTGAAATTGTCATCTAGTAATCTTTCCACCATTATGCTTTTCATTACACTTTCCTCCTCTGACTGAAATTTCTCCCCAAGCTACAATTCCTTCCCTTGAAGCCAAGGCACATCCTGTCTGGGAATCACTGTTCTACAGGGTGCTTTCTTAGCTAATGACTTTCCTGTTGACATTATTTTAAAGATCAAAAAGGTATCGCTAGAAAAGGTTACGTATCAAGTGAAGAAAATACTCATTCTTAATCTCAGAGTATGATGGGGCTGAATAAATTTCGTAGCAACCAAGCATTTACTTTTAGAGATGTGGTCATCACAAAGAAAAAAAGAAATATCTCTATATTTGGAGCTATATAGACAGACAATAACCTCTGTAGTAGAGCTGATAAAATTTATCACTCAATAAAAATGTTATGCAATCAGAGATAAAAATAGCTTTTGAGATCAGAAGAGCTGTTAATAGTTATTTACTCAAGGGGAGGGGTACGCAGGAGAATGATGTATTTCTACTTTTCAATTTCCAGGTTTTTGTACGTTCAGTATCTTCTAATGGAGACAATACCGTATATGCAGTCCCTAAAACCCAGCCTTACCATATACCTAGTTCCCAAAACCTGGCCTTACCATATATGTGGTCCCCAAACTCACCTTTACCATGTATGTAGTTCTCAAAACCTGGCCTTACCATATTCTTAGTCACACAAACCCAGCCCCATCGTATTCCTACCTACAAACCCGGACCTTACCATATACCTAGTCCCCAAAACCCGGACCTTACCATATACCTAGTCCCCAAAACCCGACCTTACCATGTACCCATTTTCCAAAACCCAGCCTTGCCATATACCTTGTTCCAATAATCTATTTCCATCACTGATTATATGTATAATTTGGGATTTCTAAATCTTCCACCCAATGGAGCTGTTTATTAACTAACTTCAGGCATTAAAAGATCTTGAATTTGTCTAGCTGACTGCTGATAAAAAAGAGCTTGGACCTTTTTTGGAATCCAAGTTTCTTATCTTTATACACTTGTTAACCATCATGCTATGATAGGTATTTAAAAATTACTGTTGTGATTATTTTCTATGCTTAGATTAGTGTGGCTCAAGGACACAATAGAAGAGCACTCAGTAAGGAATAAACTCACTACACTCATGAAATGGTTTGCAAGACTAGTTTGGTAAGCATCATACTCTGGTAGGCACCCAACCAACATCTTTTACAAGTTGGTTTTAGTATATAACCAGTATTATTTTATACAGTGTTTTCAAATAATACCGATCATATTCAGTTTACTACTAAAACGGAAATTGTGTATCGGATATGAAGGAGACTTTTTCATTGATCGCATTAAATTGACAAATGTCAAACGCTTCAAGTACCTTGGCAGTTACATAACAAATGATTGCTCTATGAAAGAGGAATTGATTTCTTACATCTAAGCAACATCATGTTCATTTGGAAGACTACGTCAGTGTTTTTGATTCGCATTACCCAACCATTGATTCCAGAATTAAAGTCTACACTCGATGTGTTACACCATTACTTAGGCACAATAGTGAAACTTAGGTACTGTATCATCATCATGCCAATCTACTCTGTTCAATTCAACATCACCATCTCGGGTCCATTATGAAGATTAAATGAGATCATTACATTAGTAAACAAGAAGTACTGGCAAAAGCAGACGTAGAAGGCATAGAGCTAAAGTTAGTCAGAAACCGGTTATGATGTTTAGGTCGTACCTCCAGAATGGACGATGACGGACCAATAAAAGCCTTGCTGTATGGTGAGTTGACTGATGGAACGTGACTTGTTGAGCGTACACATATAAAAATGCTTTGAAATGTGATTGTGCCTTGGACCAGTGGAAGAGAGGAAGGTAGATAATCATCAAGAATGGAGAAAATTAATTAATTACTCAATTGATGAGAAAAGAATTGATGAATATGAGAAAAAAAGCAATAAAAAGGAATTAAAAAAAAACATTTCAATAGTAAATCTCTGGAACTTTTAAAGGACTGTCTATTCTATCTCAATGTTAAATACATCATATTCCTCACAAGTCTGAGGCATGTATATGTTATAGTTCACTGATTAAGATTGCACGTAACCAGATTTTATTCCTTCAAGAAGTTAAGGAAAGCACAAAAAGCACAATTGTATCAGATTTTTGTACTTCTAAAATGGAAGTAGTATAGATATAAAAGATAAGAAACTTTGATTCTGAAATACAGGTATCCCCTGCTTTTTGAATGTACACTTTTTGCCACTTCAGATGTACAGTATCATTATGATTTTTATATGAATTATGTGTTATGAAAGTTTTGATATTTTTTTCATATCCTGTCTGTGATATCATGAATTACATAAACTGGTAGTATTGAATATTTTGCATATTCTTCACTTTCAGGAATTGTCAACTAAAACTGCCACCATAGGTTTCTTCAGTTTTCAAGTTGGACATTCTTGCTGGCTGTGCATGTATCATATGTAAAAGCTGTATCAAAGGAACTAGAGGGCTGAAAATTAGAATATTTATTTCTTTTCATGTCTTCAAAAAAAATTTGTCTGGAAAAATTTCTCTTCTTTTTTCTTTTTTGAAAAAAATTCTTACAAATAATAGGTTTTCAGTGGGAGGGGGTTCAGTTTGTAATGTGAGTTTATGCTAAATGGATTACTTAGTTTGTGGCTGGCAATACTCGCACTTGTTTTTTTCTGAAATTCAGACTTCTTTTTAGAAATCACTGCCAACAAAATTACAAGAGAAATAACTTATCCATTGATCACTTTTTTTTTTCTAATTTTTCTATTGATCACCCCCAAAGTGTCATACTGTCAATAGGCATTGGTCAAGTGATAGTTTCTATTGAGTGACTAACCAGACCCGATCTATTACTATTTACAACGCCCTTTTTTCAAATAAAGTTTAAATCCGTGTTGACGCTATTTTCACCGGTCGTGCTGTGATGAATTCCGCATCATAAAGACAGTAGATGAGTTATCTCTTCAAATTCCTTTGTGTAGCTTCTAAATTAGTTATTTGTCTACGTTCTGTTTACTCTCTAAAAAGCTAGTCTGTTCAAAGATGTTTTTTTTTGTCTTTTCGTCTCTATCTTATCTAGACGGAGGATTGAATTTTGGGAATGTCGAAATTTATCTAGCAAAATAGGTACAACCAACTTGTCTTTTATAAAAAAAAAAAAAAGAATGAAAGACTGCATTTGTTTGTCTATGTATATTTTGATTCTCCAATGATTAATGCTAGAAACATGAAACCTTTTGATCTATTACCATAAAGATGGTGAATGTTTGTTTGTTATCGTGTATAATTACTATATCTTCCCAAACGACTGCACCCTGGAGGTTAAAAATCTGTCGAAAAGGGTAACTTGACTCTTGAATGAACATAGGATAGATGACACTGCCCTCTGAGGTACCTACAGGTCAATTAAGCATCAAAACTACTTTTCCCGCCCTGATTTGTAAGCATCTATTTAAAGATTTACTTATTTAAAAAAAAATTCATTTGAAGTCCTGAAGTCAAGTGTCTGGAAAATGAAAAAAGTAGATTTTAAACTCCAATGGAGAAAATTAAATCATTTTCTTTTAATTTTTTGTGCTTTTAGTCAATCAGACCTTCTAACCTTTCAGGAATTTGTCAGTTATGAGAAAAAATTCTGAAAAGATTTTGGAGGGAGTGGTTCTATTCACAATGTAACTGTAATGCTGAATTTGTAAATTTTGTGAACCTTTTTGAAGAGGTTTTATGGGGGTGGGGGTTTCTATTTACAGTGTAAATGTAATCCTGAGTTGAACCAGTACTTTCCTTTTGCCGTAGGAAACTAAAGTTCCTTTCCGTCTTTGCTTTAGCTAGTTTGACAATATTTTGAAGAGATTTTTAAGGAATCTGCACATAACCCAACAATGGAACATTTTTTTCCGTAATCCTGTAATCCTACCCCTAACCCTAAAATTGTAATAAAACATGGGCACTATTTAAATCTGATGGTCTACTTTCTGTGAACTACTAATGCTAAAAATGAGCATGCAAATTCTTACTTTGGGGGGTGCGTGAGTCTGCTGTTGTATGTGTGTGTAGGGGGGTGAGGGGGATTTGAACCCCTCCTTTATTTAATTTTATCAAATCTCTATAAAATACCTCTTGCTTTCATGTGTCATTGTATTTGAAGTTTCTTTCCTCGGGCAATGCTGGTTATCCTGCTAGTATGTGCTAATAGACTGTGCAAGTAATTTTTGAAAAATTTTATTATTCAAGTTATTTCCATTCCTTTATAAAGAGCAAGAACAAATACATTTTTCATCTCAAGTTAACTAAGAAAGAAGTTTGTCTCTTTTTCTCCCTCTCTCTCGTATCAGCTTATCTGAAATTCATTGAAATATAATCATTGCAAAATTCTGCTTAGAAGTGTGGTGGTAGCGATGGTGGGTATTTTGTAACTGTATTTCTTGGTATTAATACCAGATTTAATGCTCCAAATACCTCTATCCACAAATATTTGAACATGAATCTTAATGAATTACCATTTTTGCTATTTGATATTGAACAATATTTGTTGGTTTTCCGCAAAAAATAATTATTTACTTTGATATGAAAAAAGCATTTATAACCTTCCTAATTTGTATAGTTTATTATTTTGTTACTCTGTTTATTTCTGTTATTTTATTCCTGTAATTGCTTGAAAAATGAGTCCACCATAAGATTCAGACCACATGCCATTGAGCATTTCTTATCTTTCAAGCCATTATTAGTATGTTTGAGCCCACAAATCTCGTCCTCGGTTGATATTAGCTTAATCTAACAAATATCAAACACAAAATTTAGCATTGACTGATAAAAGCAATAATCCTAAAATCTCTAGAATGACTGGTTACTTTGCAAACACTTCATTAATGTTCTATTATTTTGTTCTGATAACGCCCTTCTGTAGAATGAGTATAGAAATGAGCACCCTGTGGGATTGTTTGATTATGAAAGAACAAACCTTAGGTTTAAGGCTTCTAAATTCAACTGAATGTCTTATAATGACCTAATGCAGTGGTTTTGAAAGTGGGGTCCCTGAGATAAAAATGTATTTGTTCTTGGATTGTATAAAGAAATGGAAATAAAGTTTAAAAAAAAAAAATAATAATAATAAATCACATGCACAAATAATGTTTGGGAGTCCAAAACAGTGTTTTTTCCAACCTGACACTACAAATCTTGTGGCGGAGAACCATCATCATCCATCATACACCTATCCAAAACCCCTGCCCTCGTAGATAAAAGCATCTGTTACGTGCATATAGTTAGCTAGTGGTTATGAGTTCAATCTCTGGTTCAGGCTATGAAAGTCACATTCTCTTGTTTACTAGAAAAGCCCTAAAGCTGCATGAGAATGGATCATCTGGAAATAATTAATCTATATAAGATACTCCCCCCCCCCCCCATGGAGCATAGACAGCAGAATGAGAACAATCTACCCTCTGCTGATTGAATAAAGGGTTTCAGTTCAAAATTCCCTGAAAGTTACCGATCAAGATGGACACCTGCAGAAGGTAAGAGGGTACAAACATGTTGTGACGATAGCAACTAAGATGAAGACACTACTCCAAACAGTTTGAAACCATCAACCAGAACTGTCTATAAGGTTTCTTCAGTTTTTAAGTTGGTCTGGCTGGTTATGTATATATATCTATCTTCTATCAGAAGATCTGTGTCAGTCACTTATATAGTATCAGGAGTAGCCATTAACCTCTCTCCCTACCCTCTTATCAAATTAGCTCTCTTTTCTCACCTTTCGCTTTTTACCTTTTTATTAAGCTACATATCTTTCATTTCTCGTACTACTGTATCTGTCACTCTTACAGTATCAGTAGCAGCCATCAGCTGAGCTTGTTGTTGAACAGTTATGATGACTGACAGAGAAGTGACGGGTCTTGAACTAGTAGTTTTAGATTGTGTTAGTCAACTTGGGAATATGGTGCGTTTCAGTGCTAAACCGTCCCCACCTCTTTCTTTTATTCAGTTTCTATTTAATTTGTTGTCCATCTCTCTCTCTCTCTCTCTTGTGGTCGGTAATAATGTTTGTTTTAGCCAAGGAGAGCTCGGATTTCTTTATTCATCGCTTTACAAGGCAAATCAAGCATTTATTATAAGATCAAAAGATTAGGAAATCAAGATGATGTAAAAACAAGTTGTTTGCTGTGTTTGATTGACAGGGACTTTAATTAACTTTCATTGAAACTAGCAAACCTCAGTCCTGGGCAAATCACATCCAGTCAACCGGTAGATTGTTGGAGCACCTTCACTGATTTGCTAACATTGTATTTTACTCAGTAGGAGGTGCATTCCGCGTGGATGGGGGTTCTTTATCTTCCCCAATTTCAAAGGCTGAGATTTTCCAGATTTTGAAATTAGGAAATCAGTGAGTATTAGACAATTAGATTTATTATGATAAGTCGAGTCTATCACACATAGTATCAGTAGAAGCCACTTCCTACCGTCTTATAAAACTACTTTTCTCTTCTCCTCTCTCCCTTCCTATCCTCTTATTATAGTTGGGAATAAATTAATTTACCAAGGTCGGAGAAATGGTTGGGAATAAATAAATTTTTGTCAGAGTTTTTGAGATTTCCCAAAATTGTTCAAATGTCAGAATTTTGTATATTGTCAGGGAAAATCAGCTCACCTTTTCTTTTAGTTTTAATCCTTTTCAACAGCCGAATCCCTCACAACCATAGAATTTTATCAAATGAAAATTGAAGATTTATAGTCCTTCTCGACACTCAGTGTGACCACTTATAGAACTTCTCAACAATTTTGTTGAATGTACATTAATTCTTTGTACTTCAGGTTTTCATGGCAAAAAACAAGCACTCAAATATATTATCAGGAAAAAAGCTCCATAGGTGACTATCCGGAGGATGCATTGGTTGTAGACCCTTCTTTTTAAGACTAAAGGGATTTCCATATTCTTAGAAGTTGAGCTTGTTCTACTGAAAGCTTGCAAACCCTAGAGTGATTCTTCTCTTGATTTCTTCTTCTTTTGAGGGTTTCATGGAGATTCATTGTCCTGGGTAGATTTAGTGGTCTACTTTTTTCAAGTCTGTGTTTTCAATTCTGATTTTTGTATCTTTGTTCTCAACTGTTTCTTGTATATGACATTTGTTTTACAGAAGTTCATGTGAAGTCCAACTTTCTTGCTCTCTTCATTCAGTTCGTCAAGCATTACTCGGAGATTGTGAAAGTTTTTTTGCAAAAAAGACGATGCTGTCAGTGAAATAAGCATATTTTACAGTATCACAGATAGATATGCTGTTTTTTTTCCATAATTGAATAGGAAAGTGGCATAGGGTTATTGATCAGGTAGCCATCAATTACCCCTGTGTTGACTTGTCTATTGTCAGGGAAATTTGAAAAATGTCAGAAAGATGCCAAGGAAATTTAAACAGGCAAGTTGGTCAGAACCCTATTCTAACTTCTTTTTCTCCCTTTCCTACCTTCTTATCAAACTACCTAATTCTTGTAATAACTGTAGTATGAACTTTACTAAAAGCTGAACAATTTTCTTTCTCTTTTGGATGTTTCTTTCAACTAGTTTTGTCTATTGAGCTGCACATATTACTCATTGTTTAGGCTACTAAGTGCAGCGTGACTAATGATCATGCGCAACTATTTTTGCATGAAAGGATGGAAAAATAGTTGATCCTTTGATTAGTTAAATTAGGTTTGAGGTTATGAGATTTTTTCCTTCATGTGCACTCACTCCTGGAGGATCAAAATCAAATGACCATTTCCTCACAAATGGTCCACCTGACCAACCAGCCAAGTACAGATTCATCTCACTTGTGTGTGTGTGTTCAGGCTCCTCTGATCGCATGTTTGGGGCTATAACCTTGAAAATTTGCATGATTACAACACTAGGCACCATCTAAAAACATTTTTGTAATTTTTTTCCCCCAAAATTGCTTTTTTGATCTCTATAGTCAATTTGGGGTGGACAATGTCCAAATCTTGTACTGGTATTTTGGATAAATTTTAGATAGAAGATCTATTTTTTTAGACAATTTTAGATAATTACTTCTGGTACACATACAGGCTATTGTGACTCATTTATGTGAGGTACGGATATATTCTAACCTACTTTGTTTTATCATCCTTTGACCCTGGTCAGTGATCCTTTGATTTTTTTGTGGTCAGTAGGTACTAAAATCTTATGTTGTGTGTTTTTTGTTTTTTTATAATTTTTTAGTTGAAAAAAAAAGATTTTTTATCCTGTGACAAAAATATGTTTGCACTGTTGAAGTCAGCACAGGGAACCAATATTTCTTTTCAATAAAAACTCAGTGAGCTATCTACAGAATTGGAAGTATTGTGTAGGCACATAGATTTCCTTTGTGCACAGCTCAGTGGGAACTTTATCCCCTTTATTACCTTGTCTTCATTTGTGTGTTTCTCTGTCTGAACAGTTGCCTTTTTTTTTTTTAAGTTTCATGCCTTCCTACTGTCAATAGTAAACTATAATACTAAAAACTCATTAATATTCATTTAATTTTTAGAACTATCCTCCTCTTTTCCACACAATTTTGTTTTCTTTTCTCTGGTAGAATTTTTATCCATCCTTGAGTTTGTTTTTGGTCTCTTGGCTGCTTTATATTATGAGCTAACAGACTAACAACTTCAATACAAAATTACACCTGAAGAAGGTTGGAGAAGGAATCAGCCAAAACATGGGAAAATGTTTGATGAGATGTCATTTTTTTTTTTTTTTTTTTTCACATCATTCATATTATAGTAACCAAATACTCAGCTGAACGGAGGAAATAATCATCAGAAAAAATTGAAAATCGCATAGTGTTTGATTCAATTTGTTATTAAAAAACGATGTTTGTTAATTTTTTGAAGTCAATTTTTTTTTCCAGCTCGAAAATATGTACATAAACAAATTTATAACTTTTTTCAAGATCTCAGAAAAATATATGTGTATATATGCTTGGAAGAAAATAAATAAATTCATGACTTTTAGATGTTTTTTTTTTTTCTATGATCTTGGGGAAAAAATCGACCCTTGGGTGGTATTCAAAAACTAATTTACTAAAAATCTTTTCCACAATCTCATTTGCACACACAGAAAATTCCATGGTGGTATGGTGTTTGTTTTTTATGAATTTCATTTTTTTTTTTTTGTTCTCTTTTTAAAACATCTTTCACCTTCTCTCAGCTTTTCTCTAAATTAACCACTACTCTCCCTCTTACTCTCCCATCCTCTCTAAAAACCATACAAAGTTCCTACTCGCTCTGCAAATAAGCTATTTTTCAGCAACAATCAAGTGGTAGATGAAAGAAGCTGGGCACAAAAATTGTGACCATTTTAACATGAATGTGAGTCAACTCCCCTCATGAAAACATAGTTTATGGGATAAATTGAAAACTAATTTGCTGTTTCATAATACACTCAGAATATTTCAATTGATTATGTTATGTGGTTTTTGTGATAGGCTGTTACATACGGATGGACAGACAAACATTTGGTGAATTATGATAATAAAATAGTTTTGTGTGTGTGTGTGTGTATGTTAGCACAAAGAAACAAAAGGACCACAGTATTGGTAGAATGTTATCTGCTGTACATCTTCGAAATGGTCTAAATCGAATAATTGAATAATAGCTATCACATTATGTTCTAGGAGGGGGGGGTTCAATTTATGATGTAACTATAATGGACCCTTATTTTGTGTTCACCAGCTGTAGATGTAAAAGAATGTGATGGATTTGTGAGAAAATGTTTATTCTGATCACACACTCTTTAAAATTGGATTTAACTTACATTCCGTAGTTTGATTTTTTACCTGGCTTCATATTCTGATAGCATTTATTTTTAAGTTGTTGTCAAAAGTGTGGGGAAATTTTTTCTGTTTTTTTTTGACTCAATAGTGCTTTTAGACAAAAGTTTCCCTTATTTATTCATTTGCATAAAACTATAATAAAAATTTGGTACAAAGGTAGTAGCTTAATGCGAAGACAGCCCGTTAGACTTGTAGAGAATAATGCTAAAAGTGAAAGATTTAGTTATCTAATTGCATTTTTTGTATATTCAATGCAAACGGAGATATAATTCAATATTATTGGAGGTTTTTGAGCCAGCAATAGTGTAGAGTTATAGTAATTTTTAAGTATTATTCCAAATAGGACATAATGCTGCTCAAGCTACTGATATTGTCAGCAAAGCATCTGGAGTGAATATTACGACAGTACAAACTTTTCAGTGTTGGTTCAGTAAGTTTCAGAAGTTTGGGAAATATGAGTATCAATAATAAACCACAAGGGAGGCCCAAATCTGTTTCTAATGAGGAAGAAATATTGACAGCACTGACCGACGACTTACAATCAATGGCTCGAGCATTCTCTTGAGACTTCAGGACTTTAACAGTGACCATATCATGCCGTCTCAAGAAAAAAAGGAAAGGAAAGATTATATTTTCATACATTTTGAACTTCATATCCATAAAAAGAAGGGATCAGTAATACGGAAGCCATAATTAATACTTTTACTGAATTTGTGAGCACTGGACCTGGGGAATTTTATAGAGATGGCATATTATTATAATATTATTTGAAAAGGGTTATAGCTTCAAATGGGGCTGATATGGTTTAGATATTTAACATTTTTTGTCGTTTATATCATGCTTCGTCTTCCAATTCAATATGATACAAAGTAATGGTGTGCTTAAGAGTGATGTTCAGTGTCATGAATTAACCACAGGAGTGAAGGTTTCCCATGAACAAAATGCACAAAGACTATAATTTCCCAACTGAAAGATGGAGTTTCATATTACTGTCTTTTCTTCTTTCTTTCTGCTTGTTTCTCAATATTTATTTTCAATAGGTACAAAAAAAATGTGATTCACTTCTAGGCAATATAGAAGGCCCTATTTTTATGGGCTGGGTTGAATTGTAGAAACATGTGCAGGTCTGGTTAGGCACTTGATAGAAACCATTGTGTTTTGGCAGCAAGACATGTTGGTCAATTAGAAAAAAAGAAAAAAGAGGTAATCAATGAATAAGTCACTTCTCTTGCGTTTTTGGGGCAGTGATCCCTAAAAGAATGTTTGAATCTAAAAAAAAAACAAGTGTGAATGCTACCAGACACCAACTAAGGAACCAATTTAGCATAAACTTACATTGCATATTGAGCATCCAACTAAAAACCTATTTATATGGGATTTTAGAAAAAAAACAAAAAGAAACATTTTTTTCTAAACATGAATGAAAGGAAAATAAGTAGTAAGTGCTCAAAGTTTTAACCAGGACACATTATGTATACAGAGCCAGACAGACCAACTAAAAAACTAGAGAAACCTATGTTTTTGTTGACAGTTTTGTGTGATAGATCATAAGAGAAAGAAAAAAACGGGGGGAAAAAAATAGAATAGAAGGATGACCGGTTTTGCAATCGGTATCTAATTTCTTCAACTTGTATGTGTTTTTTTACTTGCACAGTCAACAATTGCATTACAGTTCAAGCTTATTGTCGAATTGTTTTTCTCTTTGCATCAACATTGCACTTTTCCCTCAGTCAAGATGCATTAGAACTTTTATCCTCTTCCCTCCTTCCTCCTCCTCCTCCTACTACTACTACTCACACCAAAACAAAAACAGAAAGGTAGAAAAAAACTCATTAGTCGTTCACTTAATTGCTTTTGTCTACAGTTTGGAGGCAAGGAATGTTCCAAATGGTGGGTGAAGAACAAAATCAAAACAGGTCAGGTTGATCGCTAAATAGAAACTGAAGTGTGACCAACGTCTTTTAGCAGCATGCCACGTTAGGGTGATCAATTAAAAAAACTGGTAATAGAGGGTGATCAATGAATGTTACTACTTTCGCTTTTTGTTGGACGAGGATCACTAAAAAATCAGAATTTGAAAAAAAAAACTGACACAAACTAAGTGATCTATTCAGCAAAAACTTACATTATAAATCGAACCACCCATAAAGAACCTATTTAGGGTGAGGATTTCCAAAAAAATGCTCTTCGTACTCAAAAGGAGTAAATGTATGAATTTTCAGCCCTCTAGCTCAATCAGAGCAGCTCATACACATATATAGATAACCAGCCCAACTTAAAAACTGAAGAAACTTGTGTTGATGTCAACTATATTGATCTTGACAGTTTTTGCTGACTATTTCTAATTAAGCTTTAAAAGAATTTTCTTTTGGTACTGAACAGAAAATACCTTTTTTGCTAATTAAAGACTAAAGCCTCTGCTTTATAAAACTGAAACATATGTATTTAGGTCATAGTGACCTTTGAGTGAACTGCACAAAGCATATCAAATGAAACCTGAATAGTTAAAACATTATTCCACTTTTTTTCAGGATATTTCAAGGATTTCAAATTAGAAATTAAAGTTCCTTTTCCTTTATTGATTTTATTTATTTGCCTCCCTATGAGGGCAAATCCAACAAGGTCAGTTTAATGTGAGGTCCCACACTCATATTGTGGTTAGTGATCCAAAGTTGTCTGGGCAACCCACGACCTTATACTTTCAGTGCAATAGGGTCATGTTGTCTGAAAGACAGATCTCCAGGAATCAGGCTTGCTTCATTTATGCCTGAAACACGACTGATCCCAGTATTTATTCACCTCCCTGTAAGACGAAATGTGTCACAGTTTAATGTGGCACCTTACCCACATTTGTGTAGGCAAAGACAAAAATTGTTGTGTGCCTGTGGCCCATGCCACAAAGGTGCCCGGGCACCCATAACTACCAACACTCCAGTGCAATGGGGAGTTGCTGCCCAAGAGTGGCTCGCCTCCACCGTGCTGTGCTCTGCTTGAAGATGAAACACATCTGATCCCAGCAAAAATAGTCAAGAAGCTTTGCTTAATATAATTTTTAAAAGAAAATTCAATTCTTGGGTGAAGTATTGCAAGATTATTGTTAATTACGGTGATAAAAAGCAACTAAAAGTTAGGATGAAGGTAAAAACTAGTCAGAATAGATAATAATAAAGCTTTGCTTGCTACTCCACAAGATCAAATCTCTTTTTATTTAGTTTATGATAGTGTCCCAAAACACGAAATATTTTGCACAATTATTTACTCAACAATGCCATTTTCAATATTATTAATTTGTGACTAAATGAAAAAAAAAATTTTTTTTCTTTTTTTTTGTTTCATTTAAAGAAATGCATACACTTGAAGTCTATTCACTATGAAAATTTTCTGGGAATTCAATTCTAATAATTATCTAAAAGTTCTAAAAGCGATATTTTTATAACATTCTTATTTGTAAAGTTTAAGAATTTATCAAACTTCATTCAAAAAAAGAAATAATTAACAAGTTTGGTTGGTCATTCAATAGAAACTTTTATGTGCCTTTGGCAGTATGCTGTGTTGGGGGTGATTAATTTTTAAAAATTGTGGGAGGAAAAAGCCATCAATGAATGAGTTTCTCTTCTCGCCTTTTGATGCGCAGTGAACACAAATGATGTTGGATACAAACTGAGGGAACAATTTAACCTAAAATTAAATTGCAAATTGTCCCACCCACGAAAAAAACCTATTTAGTTTTATCTAGATGTAATTGGTGCAGCCTGTACTCACAATAGAAACAGCCAGCCATAGAAACAAACTTGAAAACGGACAAAACCTATATTGACAATTTTGGTTGGCGTTTAGTTGTGCACAACATGAATGTAGGACATTAGAAGATGAAACTAGTTATAGCCATATAGTTTTGGTTAGTAATCATACTTATACCCTTTTTGAAGGTAGAAACCTTAAATCTCCCACTTGTATATTTACTAAGCTTAGCTTAGTCTGGTACTAAGTTAAGTGTAGGGCACTCAGGATTGAACTCACTGCAGGAATAATAGTCTGAAAGACTAGCTTGTTAACCAATACTCCATGGCATGGCGTTCAATCCCTCACTTATGTTCTGAAATATACTAGAGTCTGGAAAAACAAAAACTTATTTAGAACAATATTGTGAATTAACTATGTTTTGTTTACTCCTGTAAACTTCTTGTGGAGCACAGGGCCACACCCACATCCACAGGACACCAGTGGACCTAGTTTTAGGCAACACTTCCAAGTTGGGCCCACGTCAGCCTGGCTGCCTTTGCTTCACTCTCAACTGATCATCTCCAGTTCTGCCATGGCCTCCCTACTCCTCTTCTCCAAGCCACCACTTGAGTTGATTTCCCCGCTCTCAAACTGAGCTCTGATGTTATAGGTCCTTATCTTGGTTTGTTGTTAAAAGGTTGATCAGGCTCTCCCTGGGGTAATCACAGGAGTGTCGATGCTGCAGTTTCAGTTGCAAGTTGGTTTTAAAAGATGGAGTTGCTACCCCAATTCCCAACCTTCTTCTTTTACCCAGGCTTCAGAAAGGAACTTTTTGCCAGAGTTATCAACTGAGTTAATCAGTGAAAAATCTGTCTGTAAATCTTTGTGACTGAGAATTTTATGGGTTTTTCACTAATGATCAAGTAACAGGGTTTTCAAACTGAACTTGTATTTACCCTCGTAGGACATCTGTCAGTAATTCTCAGCAACTAGGAATCTTATGGGGTTTTTACTAATTATCAAATAACAGGCTTTTCAAGCAGGCCTCGGACTCCACCTCACCTCATAGTATTTGCCCTGTAGGGCATCTGTCAGTGATTCTCAGCACCGAGGAATTTTATGGGTTTTTTTTTACTAATAATCAAATGACAGGCTTTTCAAATTGACCTTGTAGTATTTGCCCTGTAAGGCATCTGTCAGTAAATCTCAGCAACAAGGAAATTTATGGGTTTTCCACTAATGATCAAGAAACAGGCTTTTCAAACTGATCTTATATTTGCCCCATAGGGTATCTGTCAATGAATCTCAGCAACTTTGAATTGGATGAGTTTTTCACTAATGATCAAGTAACAAGCTTGTCAACACTTTGGAGAACAGCTGTCAAATGGTGTATACTAATTTTTCAGAAAATTTAATGGACCCTTGAGAAACATGTCTGGTAATCCTGGCCAGTGTTTTGACGTTTTTATGATCTATAAAGTTGCTTCATATAAATACTGCAACCCCAAGAGGCAACAAATAAATTTATTACTCGTTGATATCTCAATAAATGCTTCAGTGGAGAATTTAGTGCAACTTGTTTGTGATTGAATAAAGGATTGTAGATATTTACTAAGCCTAGCTTAGTTTTGGCACAAGGCCACAAGTATGGGGTACCCAGTTAGGCCCAACTTTCTATTTCGTTATAACTGTTAGTTTATATTTAGGCACTCGGATTTTTTTTCTAGCTAAAAACCTGACCATTATTTTGTCATCATCTTGTCTGAAAAAAACAAATTATCTTTCCTTATAGATTATTCACCCGAGGAAACTGGTGGAATAGATTGGTCTGATTGTGGTAACAACATGAAGAATATGAATGCATTTAATAGTCGGAAGAATTTTTAAAATGTGAATGACTCTCCTCAAAGTTATAAATAATATGTTCTCAATACTTACCTCATATTTCTCTTTGTGCATATCTACATCTAACAACAATTGCAGAAATCTGTATGTGTGTGTATGCACTGTGATTACTCAAAAACTGTCCATCGTACAAAGCTGATGTTTGCTGGATATATTAGTTAGCACACAAGGCAGTGCCATGTTGAGTTCGAAGTGATCTTTTTTTTGATCAGCGAGACTTGAGAAATCTAATAAAAATGAATGAAAAAAATTACAGATTATGGATCTTCCATCTAAAATTATGGATCTAGATAAGATATAAAATATCTAAATTAGGAATAGATCTGAATTTAGGCATCTAAAAGCTAAAATATCTACTTTGTAAACACTGAGGAGTAGTGAACAAAATGATTTGAAGCTTTAGTTTTGCATGCTGGATTGAAAATCATTTTACATGAGTATTATGACAGGCTGCTCCACACACCATCAAGTCCGGTCCCTTCCAGATGAACAAGCATGCCTGGAATGGGCACTGCTCGAGTATTGATAATTCAATATTACATATTATTTGACAGTGCATGTATATATATACATGCTTATGTATATGTCTGTGTGTACTTTGTTTTGTTTTTGTTTTTTTTTTTAATTCTCAAACCATTTGAGGTTTCCATTTGTTCTCATGAAGATTGTACAATAGTTTTGACCTAATAGTCTTAATGTTCATGTTCACATTTTGGTTGTATTAACCTTGGTAGAGAAATATAATTGTTCCTTCTGTTTCATCGCATTAGGAGTTGTCAAAGTTTCAGATGTGTTGGATCATTTAGGGTGGAATGGTTTGGGGGTAGGGGACGATTTTTCATTTTCTTAAATATTACCCCTCCCTCTTCTTATAGAGAAAAATGTAGATTCAAGTTATTCCAGCATTCTTGTTTAGTAATGGTATGAATAAACAATTGTTTGGTGTTTAGTCTATATATATATAAAAGCCATGTAAATGAAAATTGGTGTGTTCCTATGGTTGTCTGTTCTGTCGGATTCCTGTTGTAACCTAAAACTTGTAATGGATTGGTCCGTGTGAAATAGATTAGGAGAGCCAATAAAACATTAAAGGGTCATAATAAAACATGACAGAAATGCTGGTCAATTGAAAGTTAGAGAAAATGAAAAAAGAGTAAATGTTTGAGCCTATTTTTAATCAAATAAGTTATATTTTTAATATGATAAGTTTCTTCTGATAGTTTTTTTTTTCATACTGTACGATATCAGTGGTGATTTTTCTTCCATGGCATTTTATCTTAAGACTTTGTCCAATCACCCTTTGAAACAACTTGAGTTAAGTTGAGACTTGAAAAAAAATTGAAACGAAAATACTTGAATTATTGAAAATAAATTCCCTAATAGAATAGCTTTGGGCTCTCTCATGCCGATCCATACATGAATAACACTGCCATTTTTTATGGGTATATGCTAGTTATACATATAATTGCCTATTCTGTCCATAATGTTTGTCTCATTCTTCCTGTAATGTTTGCCTCATTCTGTCTGTAATGTTTGTCTCATTCTTCCTGTAATGTTTGCCTCATTCTGTCTGTAATGTTTGTCTCATTCTTCCTGTAATGTTTGCCTCATTCTGTCTGTAATGTTTGCCTCATTCTGTCTGTAATGTTTGCCTCATTCTGTCTGTAATGTTTGCCTCATTCTGTCTGTAATGTTTGTCTCATTCTGTCTGTAATGTTTGTCTCATTCTGTCTGTAATGTTTGTCTCATTCTGTCTGTAATGTTTGTCTCATTCTGTCTGTAATGTTTGCCTCATTCTGTCTGTAATGTTTGCCTCATTCTGTCTGTAATGTTTGCCTCATTCTGTCTGTAATGTTTGCCTCATTCTGTCTGTAATGTTTGCCTCATTCTGTCTGTTATGTTTGCCTCATTCTGTCTGTTATGTTTGCCCTAATTCTTGATCACTATTTCTTTTTTTCCTGTTGTGAAACTTCAGTTCAAGTTGGAGTTGACTCTCCCCCACCCCCATAGCAAGAAGAAGAACAAAAATAATCCTCACCAAATTTAAGGGAGTAAACTCTTCACCGTTTCTCTATCCAAACAGATATATGATATCGAGATTTCCCTACCGTGATTTGAAATCACAACTGAGTCAAACTGACAAGTTTGATGTATTTTCATTTTATACAATACTGAAGTTGCAGTAGTCTTCTTCATTCAGAAGGGGAGTATGAGTCCAGTTTGATCCTCCTGGCTTGTATTGAATGCATTTTTTACAGATTTTTGGAAAAAAACATGCTCCAACAAATATTCAAGTCAAAGATTACAAAATTTGATGTTCAATCCTCAAAAAATACACTACTGTCTGAAACATTTAGTTTGTTACTGTGAAAAATGACTATAGTGAATTGGGGTAGGGATGGATTAGCAGTACAGTCAGTTGACACTGATAACAAAAGCTGAACTCTTGACTATATATGAGGTCTGTTCAGAAAGAAACCTGTGGTTTAAAATCAACAAAAAATAGCCTACCTTGGGCAATGGCACTTCATTCCCTTCAAAGTGTTTCTCTTGGAACCTCACATACTTATCTCAGCATTTGTTTGACTCTTTAAAACAGTTTGCAAAGTTCTCTTTGCCATCAGTTATCCTTAATCTCGACCACAGTCTGAAATCACTTTGGGAAAAACCAGAAGCTGCAGCCAGCTAAGTCTGGACTGTGGGGGGTTGGCAGACCTGGGTGATGCAATGTCAAGACCAATGGCATCTCGCTGTCAACTGGGTAACCTCAGTGGAGAGTGTGCACACATATGCAGTAAGCTTCCCTTTAATTGGTTGCTTAGTTAGTTCAAGTTGAAATGTAAAGTTGTTCATAATTGGAGATGCGCAATGATGCATAATGCAATAATAAATAAATTTTCAAAAGTCTGTGCAAGTTGTTCTCAAGATATTCGAAACGGCTGGATTCTTCCTGAACAGACCTCATACACCAGAATACCAAAACTGTTAACAGAGGTTTCTTCAGTTTTTAATTATGGCTGGATGGATGGTTGGCTATGTATCACACTTGAGGCTGCACCAACGGAGCTAGAAGGCTGAAAATTTAAATGTTTACTTTTAATTATATCTAGAAAAAACTTCCTTTTTTTTTACCCCCCCCCCCGTATTTTGGGGGGAATCACTTTACAATGTAAGTTTTGACTTGAGTTGGTCCTTTACTTTGTATCCAGCTGCATTCATACCTGTTTCTTGAAAATTCAGATTTTTTTAGTGATCACTGCCCAACAAAAGGCAAGAGAAATAACTTATTCATCGACCATCCCTTTTTTCAAAATTTCTAATTGATCACCCCCAACATGGCTTGCTACCAAAAGATATTCATCATGTGACGTTCTCTATTGAGTGACTAACCAGATTGTTTCTTATTTTTTCAATTCAGTGTGTAGGCTTACAGAATGTGCAGCTCTGTTTACTCTGAAAATAATTGCCCTCTTTGAGAATGCTCTTCTAAATGCCATAAACTTTTAGAAATGAAATATTTTTGAATCAAAGAGTATATAGCTCAGATTCTTGATAGCTAAATACCATGCTATAGAAACAAAACTTGTACCTACTTGCATGATACATATGCTATTGATATTTACTAGTTATTAGTTGACTTGATAAGTAAATCAAATCAATGCTTCCAAGACTGAGGGGCAGGGGTATTGGGAGGTAGATACAAGTCGGAAGGAAGAGAACAAGGGAAAAAAAGATTTTTTTTTTTGAATTGCCGAATTTCATTCAAGCATTAAATATATCTTTGGCATATGTAAAATTGGTTTTTGACTTACAATTAGAAACAGTCAACCAAAACTGTCAATGTAGGTTTCTTCAGTTTCTGAGTTGATCTAGCTGGCTATGTATATGGCGTGCATACAAGCCATACCAATAGAGCTAGAGGGCTGAAAATATAAACATTTGCTCTTCATTATGTCTACAAAGAACATTTTTGTTTGTTTTTTGACAATTCCTCTTCAAAATAGGTTTTAATTGTAGAGTTTAATTTGCGATGTAAGTTTATGTTAAACTGATCCCTTAATTTGTGTCCAGCATCATTCATTGCTTGGTTTTTTGAAAATTCAGACATTTTTAGTGATCACTGCCCAACAGGGAGAAATGACTTATTCAGCCTTTTTTCCATTTTTTTAATTGATCACTCCTAACACTGCATGCTGCTAAAAGTCATTGTTCACCTGACAGTTTTCATTGAGTGACTAACCAGTAATGTTTTTATTTGTTTATTTTTTTTTTTTATATTTTAGTCTTCGTATGCATTTGTTAAAGGCTCCTTACTTTGTTAGGTCTGAATCCAAACCAGATGCTGCCTTTAATTCTGTTTTCATAGTTTCATGAAGTCAGAGATTTAGGTACTGGCGTGGCTAGTGATTTGAATACAGAAGGCTTTCTCTCACCCCCGTCCCCTACACTGCTCTGATGGTATCCTGACAGAAGCCAGCAATTGAGCCACTCAGCCATGGACGATTAATGAAAGTTTAAAAATGGATTCATAATGTTTACAACTCTCTTCATAATAGGTTTCGCAGATCAAAACTTTGGCTTTGCAAGCGGAGAGAAGACAAAAGTTTATGAATTCTTTTATTTGAAGAGTCTTTTGGTTTACACAAAGATTGCTTCAGAATAGTTAGTATAGCAAGATTTGGAATCGATCTACATCGTGCCAGTGTTGTGCAGACAGAAAGAATTTTTTTTCCCCCTAAGACCATTTAACTGACTCTCAAGCACGTTTTAGAGCATCAATCAAAGGCATCATGATTTAAGACGATGTTGTGACGTGATTTCGAATCTGTTAAATGATAGTTTTTCAAAGTCTTGATCACTTTTTAACATGTCATCCCCTGAAGTTTGTCAAACAAAAAAGCTTTTCAGGAACTGTTTTGTTTGGTGTCATAATAAAAATTTATGTTGTGAATATATATGGGTAAATGTAGTTGTTTCTGTTTGATATTTATCTGCTAATTACTTGAATTAAAAGAAAAAAATATTCATTTTAATTCTGCAATTACATACATGTGCAATTTAAATAAAAGGTTATAAGATATAAAATACTTTTAGCTCATTTTATTTTGGAGAATATATGTTTTTATGTGTGACATATGTATATGCAAATGCATACCTATTGGTGGAGTGTTTTCTTGTAGTCAAAGAGAACAATAATTATCAGCTGATAATTTTGAAAGGGTTATAGTAATTCTGTACTCAGTACTTGATTAACAATCTAAATGTACGATTGATATTGTTAATGTTGTGATTTTATTTGCATACCTAATCAGTAACACCTTGCCATTACCAGTCCGATGTTATAACCATTAGGATATCCACATGCAGTAGGACCTCATCATATTCAGTCTGATGTTATTAGTCATTTTATTTTTTTATCACTATAAATGAACTAAAATACTACTTTTTTTTTTTTTCCTTTAAGAAATAAAGAAGAAAAGCAACTTAGCTAGTTTACTGGAAGGGCAGGAAGAGAGAGAGAAAAAGGGAAATTACTTTAATTAGAGAGTAGGAAGGGAGCGGGGAGGAAAGAAAGTAAGGTTGGTCGTACATTAATAAAATGCTTGAATTAAGGAGTTTAAGAAAGATTAAATCGCATTTAGAAAAAATTGAAAAAATAATGGTTACAGTAAGATTTAAACTGTATAAAAAGCAAAATTCAGTTATGAGCAAAAAAAAAAAAACTGAAATCTGATATCAGAAAAGTTTTGGGAAAGACAAAACATGAAAATCCTAGTTTCAATTCTCAAGTATTACCTGGTGGAAACTGTCAACCATAACTGTCACCTCAACTATAAACATGGGTTTCTCCAGTTTTTAAGCTGGTCCGGCTGGCAGGCTGTGTAAAATGTATTATGTCCACAGTCAATGGAACTGGAGGCCTGAAATTTTCAACTTACACTTTTTTATGACTAGAAAATGTTTATTCTTGTTTTTTTTTTTTTTTTTGGAAAATTCTGATTTTTTCTTGTGATCACTGCCCAACAAAAGACAAGAGAAGTAAATCACTCCCTTTTCGAATTTTTCAATTGATCACCCCCTACATGGCATGCTACCAAAATATGTTGGTCACGTGATGGTTTTTATTGAATGACTAACCAGACCTCCTTTTTGCAGTTTTTAATTGATCCACCAACACAGTACGCTGCCAAAAGACCTTAATTACATGACGGTTTCTATCGAATGACCAACCTGATCTGTTATTGATTCGTTTCAAATCTTGTTGGTATTACATTTTGATTCAAATTACTCTATAGCATTTATCACTAATTTTTGACTAGTTTTTCTTTCATCTTAATTTGCTTGCTCTTCATTGCAACCTCTCAAACCATCAGTCTACATCTGTTAGTAAGCGGCATTCATTGGAAATGAAGGATGATCACTTAGTGAGACTCAAACTTGCATCCCTTTTGCTTCCTCTATTTCTATGCTGTTCACTAACGCCTATAGACTGATGGTATTGCGATTAAGAGTGACTAAAATTGAGATGAAAGAAAATAGTAATGGGAAAAAATTAACCCTTTAAGTGCTAGTGTTGCTGAATTGTGACCGCGCCCACCCACTCAGTAAGTAGATGATATATATGGATGTATAGCTAGGAATCTCCTGTGCATATAACCAATAGATGGTGCACATATATTTTACTTCTGAAATAAAACACTGGTTTTATTCAGTTTTTTCACTTGAATTTTGAAATAAATAGTGTGGCATTTTTTGTTAAATGGTATGAAAGTTTTACAAAAAATTCAAAATGGCCGCCACCTAATAACGTCATCATATACATATTAGATAATATTTTTCCCTGATATAAACCCTGTGCTATACTGATCATTTCGTCTCTCTATAGCGACCTTCTATCATAGACTATTTTCCTTCTATTGCCCTTCAAAGAACAGTCTAATTCATGAAATTGTCCTCAAACATTTGTCACTTAAAGGATTAATAATGGTTGATAATGCTTTATCTAACAAAAATAAATCATAATATCGCTCTATGCATTTTATTTGGTAAAAAAGAAAGAATTGGTTTCTGTTATTAACCATTACCATCTCTTTGAATTTTTGCAGATAAATTATATTGGATTAAAACCAGCTGTTAATTATTAAATGAATCAACCCATTTGTTACAATAGACGATTGCAGATGTTTTTCCAGACAGAAAATGATAAAAACTAGAATGTTATTTAGAAACAGGGTTGTGCAGTTGCAATTCTATTGCAACTGCAGACTCATTATAAAGTGACTTGGCAAATTAACCTTCATGATCATAACATTAAGCTAAACTTTGCTAACACTTATATTCATCATTTTTAATTGTAATATTAGCACAAATGTGTGCCTGTGTCAGTTTTATTGAAAGCAACCAAATATCTTCAACCTTTAAGGGCATGGACACCTGCAAAGATTATGACTTTTGTAATATCATCATCATCATCATATCTGTTGTTACCGTTTGTACATATCTCATGGTCAGATCATTTTGGCAGAGATGAGTTTACTAATTAGTGTTTTAAAAACAGGATAAATAGATCTATCAATGTAGAGAAAGAGCTGTTAATTACCTCTGCCAACTGAGAGATATATCTATCAGATTAGGTTCATCATGATACCTCCAAAAGTACTCAATGAATGTCAATGAAATGTTCTGAAAGAGTAGCCAGTTGTGGTGAAGAAGAGTTGATTGAATTTTGGAGAGGATCCAGTAATTCTTTGGGATGTGATATATTTTTCTGTCTTTCTTTCTTTTCTTTTTTTTTTCGATGCATGTATGTATACAATCATCACTCTCCACTCTATATCTCCCGAAGTTCTCAATGAATTCCAATTAAATTTTATGGTAGGGTGTACAATGGGGTACAAAAGAAGTGATTATATTTTGAATTTCTATTGATGTTTTTCTTGCTTGGTGGTTTAGTTGTAGAGAGGATGCGTGTAGAGTGATATCACTTTGGATGTGATGTATCAAGTCCAATAGAAGCATGTGTTCTAGGAAGTGATTTCAAATTCTAAAACAAAGAACAGTGGATGAAGGCCAGAGGGAACATGTCCAAAATGTTGTGAATAAATGAACGCATTGACAAGGAAAATAGTCCAACCATGTTATACAAAATGAGGTAACTTTTGTTCTAGTAGTGTCCTTAAATAATGCAATCTATTGAATATATATGAATATTTTAATGAGTAATTCAGTCAGCAGTTATATGGAATGTTGGGCCAAGATCACAGTTGATATTTACTTTAGTATAATCAACCAAAGTAAAGAATAGGTGATGATTTATTAATTGTGAATGGAGTGATTGAATATATCGATTTTTTTTTGGGGGGGGGGATATTTCTTCGTATATACCGTGGATAATGCGGTTAATCAATTCTGAAATATTCCATACTGTTCAAAATTGCTCTCCTCAAAGTCTTCTTATAGTTTAATGGGTTTCTTTTTTTTTTCAGCTTACACTTAGCTACATTTGTACTGCAATAGCTTAACTGTACTGCATCAGAACTAGCACTAATGAAAACCGTATTATTCAAGGTATTACTGTATAAGATGTTGTTTGCATTGACATATGTAAAGACCTTGTTGTAAGCATCAGTGTACGTAAAGACCTTATTCATCGGACAATTTTAAAACTTGGAGACTGAAAGTAACTTTGAAGAACATAAGTATATGATATTTCATTAACAGAGGAGAAAACATGGTCGATTTTATTAGTATTTCATGGTTAAATTACATCATCCTCTGCAAAATTGGATAAATGTGAAAATTTTAACAAAATTTAGCTCTATTTTGTCTACAACTTTGAGAAGTGTCATTAACCTACAAAATTTTGTTCAGGCAATCGAACTCTCTCTTTGTGACTTTGATGTTATCAACACAACATTTTGGCTGATCCATTCTTCGTCCTTCATCTGGTGTAAAATCAATGAAAAAAGTGGAAAACCTTTTTTTTCTCCTGTAGGAAATTGGTGATGGAAAGAAAAATGTGGTCAGTAATTTTCTGGGCGGATCAGTACGTTTCAGCAGTTCTGGGTTCACAGATATGACTATACTCTCACCCCAGTATCCAGGTGATTTTAAACTATATATGAAACCGTTCCTCAGCACCTGTTTTGCTAAGCAGAGAAGACCACATGGTGTAAAAATTCATGCTAGCCGGACTTATGCATCTGGCTGACGTGCCGATATATTTGTTTCTGTTACTATTTTCCTATTTTAAGGATGGCACACCTGACAAGGGCTGAAGAATAGATCATCCAAAATGTTGTGTTGACAATATCAAGTATGCAAAAAAGGAGACCAATAAGCCATACTTTCTTATTTGTTAATCAAATACTGATAATCTAAACTTTTTTTTTTTTTTTTTTTTTTTTAAATTTATCTGTAGGAATGTTCTGTTTCACTATTGAATTGTTTTATTCTATCGGAAACTATCTACCAATACTGTCAACATAGGTTTCTCCAGTTTTTAAGTGATTCTGACTGGCTATGTATGTGTCACACATACTGGCTGCACTAGTAGAGTTAAAGGGCTTAACATTTACTCCTTATCATGTTTAGCTAAAAACTTGAATTTACAATGTAAGTTTATTGTAAATTGGCCCCTTAGCTTGTGTCTGGCAGTGATCCAACAAAAGACAAGAGAAGCAACTTATTCAATGATCACTCACTTTCCAATTTCTTGATTGATCAACCCCAACTGGGCATGCTGCCAAAATAGATTGGTCACATGATGGTTTCCATTAAGTGACTAACCAAACCTGTCACCATTAATTATTGTTTAAATTGAGTGCCAATGCTGAAACTATCTTTGGATTTAATTTGCTTATTAATGTTTAGCACATGGCTTTCTGCTATTTAAGTGCCAATTTTTCTGCTGAGTGGTTGTAACTCTCATCAAAATAATCTTTTACTTGGACAAGGATACCCACTGCCAGTCCTGGTGATGTGTTCTCTACAATTGGATAATACGATTCTTGATCACCTTTGGCCAAAGTAATGTGTTCTTGAAACTAAAATCTCTTTATCTTTCAAAAGATTTTACTTGTGTTGAAATCATTGTTACATAAATATACAACAGAATTATGTAATACAAGATGAACACAAAGTCCTCTCACCATGGTTGCCAGAGATTACTCCTCTTGACTTTTTTCAGTGTGAGTATACCAAGGACAAAATGTCCAATTCACCCATTCCTGATTTTGAAACTTCGATGGCAAAGATAACTGATGCTTTAATGACATTGATTGAACAGATGGTAGACACTTAAATGCAAAATTGGGTATCACTTAAACATTGATTGGACAGATGCTGAAGAACATATAACGTGAAATCGAGTATCACTTAGCTGTTCTCCAGGCAACAAATGGAGCATATATGGAAATTACAGAAATGTGTATAGAGATTATTTTTTTCTCGTGTGTGGTTAAATCAATAATTTTCTCCCTCCTAGAAGAGAGTAGACAAATATACTTGTCTCAGCCTTTGGCCAGATTTGAAATTGCTTTCCATCTTCAATGTGAATTCATAGATTGATGTGTGTCTGTGTAGAGCAATACTTTGAATAGTGCAGTTTTGTTTAGTGTGTGTTTTGATGTTGTACGCTTATGGTATTACTGTATGAATTAATCTAACTAAGTATTGGCAGAAAAAAAAACTCACACAAACATTATGATGAAACCTTGAACAGTGTAGTTTTGAACAGTACCGAAAATATTTAAATGCACTAATCAAGGTATACCTGTATATAGAAATTTTGAGGTTCATATCTTTCCCAAGAGCATTTGCATTTCCAATCTGATATTTTATCCCCCCACCCCTCATTCTATACCTCTGTATACATGTTATGTATGTGTGTGTGTCGAACTAGATGTTTACACAACTTTCTACATTTAGATACATGGGCTTCAATTGAAAAGAAAAACATTAATATTCAGTGGAAGTCACTTAGAGCAATCATTTTAAATAAAGTGTTTGAGACTGACTAATTTTTATAACAATAACCGTTTGATAACATCATCCGTGATTATAATAAGCTGCTTCCTCTGTATTAGAAACAGTCAACCAAAACTGTCAACATGGGTTTCTTCAGTTTTTAAGTTAGTTTGGCTGGCTATCTATGTATGGTATGTACAGGCCGCACCAATCGAGGTAGAGGGCTGGGAATTTATATATTCACGCCTTATTATGTCCAGAAAAAAAAAGTTTCTTTTTAGTGGGGTGTCAATTTACAATATAAGTTTCAAGCTGAATTGATCCTTTGTTTGTGTGCGGGGGCATTAATAATTGTTTTTTTGTTTTTTTCAAGTCAGAATTTTTTAGTGATCACCACCCAGCAAAATGCTTGAGAAGTAATTTATTCATTGATCACCCCCTTTTTTCAAATTTTTCAATTGACTGACCCCAAACACGGCATGCTGCCTAAAGATGTTGGTCACGTGACAGTCTCTATTGAGTAACCAACCAGACCTCTGTATTCCTATCAGCAATACAAAATCGCACACCCACGTATGCATGTACACACATTGACGTATAATTTGACGAGCACATTTATATCTGCATATTTATTCTTGAATTCATTTCCATATATGCAGAGACTCTCATTCAACCTCATACCATCTAATATGATCATGCATGAAGAGATATGCACACGCATACTTGCGAAGGCATAGAGACATACTCGGATGCACGCACATTCTTTTATTTTCAAAACTCACATATTCCATTCATATAGATGCATTCATACTTACACACCTGCAAATCGACTCGTAAGTGCACATCTACATACCAATGCCAGGATTTTGATAGCTGCAAGAAGCGAGAACCATTTTATTTTTATGTTTTTAAATTTTTTTTTTTCGAAAATGTACTGCACTTGCCAATATAAGTAGTTGTATCTATGGTCAGGTGAGAGTGGAAGTATGGAAAGAAGACTGGGGGGTAGTGTGCGGGGGTGGGGGATGTGACAACTGTTGATAGTGCAGCTGCAACTAACCTCAATGAAGTGTAGGTGCAAGCTATTAGCATTGTCATGGTAACCGTGCCTTTTGAAGTGATTCCAAATGTTTGGCTCTGAAACAATTTCAAATAAATCAACCTCTCTGAAAAAAAAAAAAAAAAAATCTGAAAAGGAAAAGATAGCGACAAGAAGAAGAAAGCGTTTTCATACATTTGAAGCAAAAACGGTGATGCTTTCCTCTGCCAACGAAGTTGGTCAACGGTAATGTATAATATCTCTAAAAGTTCTCCATGAATCTCAATGACATTTTGTGGAATGGTGGGCCATGGGCTAATTGAGAATTGATTAAATTTTGGGGCAGATCTAGGAATGTTTTGCTTATCTAATTAATATTGTGAGAAAGGACAATATTTTTGTTTTTCGGATGTAATAACATAGTGATTACAAAGTTACTCAATCTAAGGGAAATAATCTAGTGCTGAAATAAATCAAGGTTCAAAGGGATTTCTCTGATGAATAATTATCACAAGCACTTTTCAGGGCATAGTCTGGGATATGCAAATTGATTGTTTAGTTTTTAGTGACCATGGTGTTGGCGGAGGTTGCAATCCCTGAGTCCTTTCTAATTCTAATTATATTTTAAGGATAAAGATTGAATTTTCAGCCTGATTGACTATAAACTAACTGAATTTAGTTATTATTTCCTGATGTATTTAATGAATTTTTTAAATTTTTTTTTATAAATAGCATTAGTGTGAATAGGAAACCTTTGTCAGGTTTAAGTTTTCTTATATTTTTCACAACATTCCCTTTTTTCTTTATCCCTTCTCTTTGCATATATTCTTGTCTGCAGCTGATACTTGCATGCTATAAGGAACTCATACACTGACAAATTTTTTTGCGTAATGGATTAAGTAAATCTGTGTATGTGCATATATATATATATATATATATATATATATATATATGCATGATATTTACAAGGGCATGTGCCTGGTGAATGTAAACATTTTGTGTCTCTCACACTCTTCAGCAACCAGCCGTCTGTTGTTTCCTGTGAATTCTGAGAATAACCAACCCATTTACTTTTGAATAACGTATTCTATAATTATCCAATCAGGTTTTGAAGGTTTCTTAAGGTCTAACAGTTCTAGCCATTACCACTATGTATGCATAAAAATGATCTCTAAGACTTTTCTCCCTTTTTCTTGGACTACCAAAGGAACCCACATGATCATTCTGCTTTCTTTTCGTTACGTGTATCGTACGTTCATTCTAGCAAGTTCTCATGTATTTCATCACCCTATATTATCTCTTCATACTTGAGCAGGTATTCACTATTAAAATGTAAACCACCATATATATAATATATATATATATATATATATATATATATATATATATATATATATATATATATATATATATATATATACTTAGGTTGATTACATTTATAAGGGAAAAATCCCAATTAATGCCAGCATTTTATGCCTAATGCAATCCTCAGCAAAGGATTGTTTCGTAATTGTGAAACAAAACAGTTCATCATCATTAAAGTAACAGATCTTTATATCATCCAATATATATATATATATATATATATATATATATATATATATATATATGTTAGATGCGTTGTTATGTGTAATATGTGTACAAATAGGAAGTATTTATAAACATGTTGTCATTAAGTATTTGAAGTTATAACAAGTGAGTCTGGATATGTATAGAATCATACATGTACTCAAATACATAAGCATACACATATGAAGCACTCATAGACATACATACACAGATGCATACACTTATATTTCATATATTGTTATGGCATTCTTTAGTCATTGTCTGCTGAATGCCGAAGAATGGCCAAAGATGTCTGACAAAGAGAAAGAATGTGTTAAAATGTTGAAATGAATCAGTAGCCTTTTGTTTTATGCTTGTTCAAACGAAGATGCAACTCTCTTGTATTTAATATACGCATTCATCTGGATTCTGGCTAAAAAAAAAAAGATCTAAAGAATCTATTGCACATTTTTACTGATTCCAGCTCTGTCTTGAGTAACCCAATTATTGCTTCCGACATCAACTTCACGAATCTGATTCCTGGTAGCGGATTGACCCACTGGGATACAGGAAAATCTCCCGGTGGGCCTCTTTGAGTTGGGTCCTGCTTTATTGGTAGATATGTTCGCTTGGAAAAAGATTTATGTTGCAATTTTTCTTGCTTACTGAAGTATGTTTTATTATTTTTAACAATTGTATAGTTTTTATATTATTCAATTTGAATGAATAGAATATCAAAGAAATGTAGCATTTTATTTGACCATTTGAAACCATTGTTTTTATTTTATTCCTTTGCGGAATTTTAGGATTTGGTAGACATTTTTTACATGTTTTCCCCAAAGAGAATTTTTGGCCCAATCCATTACTACTGACTCTACAGCTCAACTAGTATCTATTCATATTGCAGTGATGTATTTAGAAAGAAAAATATTATTTCACCTGTGTTATTGAGAAATATACTGGAAATAAGCCAAGTTTATCATATATTTTCACCAAGGGCCAAATTTATTATTGATCCCTACCACAACAGAATTTGAGTTTTTCTCACAAGTTGAAATTGTAAACAGTTTTATATGCAGCATTATTTGTATGTGAGAACACATCTATGTTATATATTGTGTGTGTGTGTTGTTCTGTTGTGAACTAATTTCTGCCAGATAATTGTGGTTAAGACTAAGACCTTTGGGAATATATTAGGAATTGAAGGTCAAGATGCGTTTTTTTGAAAATAGATGTTGAATTCACTTTTCAAAAAATCTTTAATCATTCTATGTATAAATTATAAATGCAAAAAGAAATTGTTTGGTTCTGCATAGCCCATGTGGGTGGTAGTTCTCAAAAAAGCCAAATTTGGTCAATGTTTTAATCCTTCTTTGCTATTCAACCCTGGATTGGGAAAGAAAAAAGCTATCAACCTATTATTTCTGCCTCTTTTTTTTTTTTTTTTTTTACAGATTAATATGTTTAAATAAATAACTTGTACGAATTGACCTCTTGCTTGAAATCTTGTTTGGTAATGTATTTATTTTATTGGATATATAACTGTCCACTGGCCCCAGGGCAGTAAGCATTCTTGATTTAATGTCTGTTGATAAACTCTGATGGGAATCACATGTGCCTCCAATTTTTTTTTTCTATTCAGACTCTTCCATCATGTTCATCTTAATGTAAGAAATTTATGCACACACACACACACACACACACACATATATATATATATATATATATATATATATATATATATATATATATATGTGTATATATTAAACAGTTGGTTCTTATAAGGATATCAGTATGGTAGAATGATGAAGATGGTGTCCATTTGATTTCGTTATGAGAAGATTAAAGGAGAAAATGAGAAGTCAGAAATTTAATTTGATAATAAATTGAACAGTATTTTTTTTTTTTTTTGCTAGACACAGAGGGAACCGTTTATCAAAATCACGGATAATGTCATCAAACTATTATTGTTATCAAAATCAGTCTGTTCCAAACACTTAATTTAAAATGAACTAAAATAATTTTTTGAATGAATTTTGTATCAGTTTTTATTATGTAAAGTTGTTAATAACAATGAATGTAAATTGTTCCAATTTTTATATCCTTTGCTTGATATCATCAGCTGATTATTGTTATCTGAAAGACCTTATCCAGAAGTGATCACAATTAGTGGATTGAAAATCTTTATCAAACAAAAATATGAATGGTTTTTTCTGAAGAAGCACTCAAGTAAAGATAACAGAGTAGTAGTTGGTAGCAAGAAGAAAATCCATGAGAACCATTAGAGCTCTTTTGGGAATTGACTTATCTGTAGGCTCTATATTTACTGAATGTGATTCGTAACAGGTGTACATGATCAGATCTTGTATAGCATTAAATGTAGGTTTATGCCTACCTTGTTAACCAACAGCTGTTTCAAGTTCTTCTAATGTGGAAGAAAAAAGAAAGACTACTTTGCACTCACTGGAGTAGAAATTAGAAAAAGGGGTTTCTGTCTGAAAGTTGGACATCGTGATTATCGTATCAGCCTGGAAGGTAGACTTTGGAAAATAACATTCATTATAAAAGCTGCCTTGAGAAACAAGGACAGTAATTTTAGAGTTCATCAAGTTGTTCTAATAATAACTTAATACTATTTATGGGTACTGGGGAGGGAGTCTCCTCCCCTAATATGTGCATTTGTCATATAATGTGTATATCAGTGTATGTCTTTTATATTATCTCTCTATATATGTATGTATGCATGCAGATATATATACATATATATGTATCTTTCTATATCAGTTGCAGATTTGATTCCTGCAGCAACCCCATTTTCTTTAATTGTTTATTCTACTTACGTTATCTTGGCCAAATGGTACATTCACCATATGGTATCGGTATATCATCTCAAATAAAAGTTTCCATGAAATAAAGCACCATATATAATCATTCTTTTGGATCTTGTATCCATTTCTTAATAACATATATATATATATATATATATATATATATATATATATATATAATGCGTGCTTGTGTATGTCTTTCAAATATATATATAATGTGTTTTTTTATGTAAGAGTGTTCTATATATAGATATAGATAGATAGATAAAGCAAGCTCTAAAACAGTATAGATATATATGTTTGTTTATATAATGTGTGTTGTGTATATATATATGGTCAAGGAGGGAAGGGATGTATTCAGAGTGAAAATCCAAGAGACTTGTGATAACAAAGGGTTTGTCAGAAGGTGCAGCTGGAAGATTTTTGATTCTGCTCAGATTATAAAAGGGCAGATTATATATATATATATATATATATATATAGCCAAGAAAAAAATTAGGATCAAATCTAGTGAATGTACCACTGTAAAAACATCAAGTCATTTACAATTTTGAGTGCATTTTGGGTTGTTTTCTCTATCGACAAATGAGATGAGTGAAGAAATTCTGAGAGTGCTTCGTCATGGAGCCACGGTTAGCAAACTAGTTTAGCAAATCATCAATCTTTACTGGGTGTCCAACACTGGTGGTCTTGTGCCTGACTCAGATTAATAAAAGATTGTCAAGAACTTTAGAAATCTAGCATCCTTTCCTTCTCCTTTGCTTCTGCGTGTGTGTCAATGCAGAATTGATGTATACATGCATGAGGTGTACATATCATTACTGTATAAGCCCCTGCCTTTTTCCCTCAGGAAATGGCTGAAAATGTAAACATAACCTTTGTTGTGTAGCCCCATGTTAGCCAGAACTTTAGGAGTTGAAGAACTAGGTGATAAATGAGAGGAATTAAAGGAAATGTGCCATCAAATATGATGTATGTAAAGTTGTATCTCCTGTACATAAAGAAAAGGGGAATCATTTTATTAATATGAATTCATAGCATCATCATTCAGTCATGCAAGCATTCTCTCTGGGCTTTATATGACCTAATGCTACTTTTCACATAAACTGTGTATCTCGTCATGAAAGAAGAATTCCAAAGTCATTGTAGTTTCAATAGCAAGTAAGTCTTAACCAAGCCCAAGATCGACAGCGTTACGGAACTAAAAGGCTCCAACTGCCCTGCTGTTTACTCAAAGCTGAGAGAAGAAATGGATTCATGCCTTTCCCAAAAAAACTAGTGCAAAGTAAATGTAAGCAGACTCAGCTGAAATTCATATTCACTTTGCCGTTTCCGTTTTCCATGACAGTAACTGCTACGCACTGTGCACTTCAAGAATAGCGTCAGTAATGGCTTATTTAGCAAACCCAAGTCAAAGGATCAGTAAAGAGCAAATGTCTTATTATTTCCAGGAGTGTTAACATGAAATAATGGTAGTTATCTGCTACCATAATTGAAGTCACGTTGTTGGAAACCGTCAACTAAAAATGTCAATGTAGATTTCTTCAGTTTTTAAGTTGGTCTGGCTATATATGTATTACATTTACAGACTGTACCAGTGGAGGTAGAGAGAAGAAAATTTCATCATTCATTCATTTTATCTAGAAACAACATTTCTTGTTGTTATTCTTTTAAATTTCATCCAAATTGGCTTTTGGAGAGGGGGGGGTCAATTTGCCATGAACATTTTTGCTAAATTAGTCCCTTGGTTTGTGTCTGACATCATTCATGCTTATCTTTTTGAAAATTCAAACTTTCTAACGATCACTGAGAGAACTGATTTATTCATTGATCGCCCCCAACATGCCACAGTTCCTATTGAGTAACTAACCTGACTTTTTTCTCCTTTATCTTTTCTCTGATCTTGTCCATTCTGCACTTTCTTTTGGGACTTGCAGCTTTGTTTGAGAGCTACGATCAATGTAATGTGTACTTTTGTTAAAAGCGTGTCATTACTCTCGTATCTAGTTAAAGCTTTCAATTAGAGGGTGGGGACATTGTTACAGGAGCTCCTCCTTCTTTTATTTTCAATTGTCTTTTCTTTTTTTTCAAATATTCTGTTCTATTCAGATATTCAACTGCTTTCACCCCATTTGGCTTGTTGAGTCATTATCTATTCTTTCTGAAGTGTGCTAATTGTGAATTCACTTTCATTTTGAAAATCTTAGAAAATACATTTTAATGGATGATTTTTTTTTTTTTTTGAATTATCAAATTGTGCATATTTTATGCATATTTTGAGAATTTAAGATCAAAAAATAAAACTAAAAAAAAACATATTTTAACAATAAACAGAAAAGCCTTTTAAGCTAGTTTATGACTGTCATTGTCCATTGTACCATATAATAGAGATATTCTCTTTATTTTTTGTTGTGGGTCCTATTGAACAAAAGCAGATTTTTTTTTTCAGAATGGAAGCAGGTAGAAAAATGAGTATGACTGTCATATTCCAGAGCATTTTACTTTATTGTGAGGGAAATGCGGCTTGGCATAATGATAACTGGCAGAATCGATGGACTGTTTGAGGTTCAGCTGAGGCTATTTATATTCACTAAGCATTAATGCACTTGGGAAAGACATGAATACGTCCCCCTTCCCTGGCTATGGGTAAATAGCAGGGCTGTTGGAGCCCTTAAGCACTGCAAGGCAGTCGATCTTAGAAAAGGTTGCTCTGACAGAAAAAACACTCAGCTTGGCAATTGCTGGGGAAAGGAGGTTGATTGGTATGGAGGTAGCAACTTCACTCTGTGAAAACCTACTTGCTACTGAAACCATAGCAGTGTGGATGCAAGCCTATGTTCCTCAAGGAGTCTACAAAAATAAACGTACAGAAACATTGTTTTTTATTTTTTTATTGTTTTTTTGTTTGTTTTTTTAAACCTAGGAGTAAGAACATGATGTACTTTATTGCTTTCCAATCACTCAATTATAAGTTCGGTTTTTTTCAGTTTTATCTGTAAAATATTACCATTCAATGTTGATATTCTTATAAGTTTGAGAAAACTTCATGCTGTCAAAAGTTTAGTAAAATTTATATTCTAAATATGGAGTCATGGAAAAATACCACCTTTTGTCTTTTTTTTTTTTTTTTTACAAGCAATTAATTTTACAAGCCATTAATTATCATTCATGAAATGCAATTATGAGATTCAAATGGGGGCATCTTTAGCTTTATGCTAACCTTGAGCATCGTTGCATTCTTTGAAAGCCAGTGACTTTTCTGTCTGTTCTTGTGCAACTGAAATTGACATGACAACGTAACCGCAAAATTCAAACTGGGAGTCACCTGCAGAGTGTTAGAGGTTAAAGTTACATGGAAGGACAAGCTTCTTGCTAAACTAAGTCGACTACAGAGTGTTGAAGAAAAAAAATACGACAACTCTGGTTAGTCACTTAATAAAAACCAGCATGTGACCTATGTCTTTTGGCAGCATAACGGTGATCAATGAATGCAATTTTACTTACCTTTTGTTTTGGGGCAGGATTTCACTTAGAAAATACAAATTTTCTAAGAACCAGCATAGATACTGCTAGAGTCAAACTAACTGACCCATTTAGCATAAAACTACATTGTGAAGTGAACCCTCACCCCCACAATTCGGGTGGTGGGTGGGGGGTTAAAAAATTTTCTTTTTTTTTTTCTAGACTTGTTAAAGTGTAAATGTTCAAATTTTCAGCCCTGTAGCTCCATTGGTGGTGCCTATACACATGATACATCCATGCACAACCAACCAGACCAACTTGAAAACTGAAGAAACCCATATTGCTGACAGCTTTGGTTGATGTCTAGAAATATTCCAGGAATGGAATTCTGAAAGAAACGGAATTTTTTCTATCAAAGAGAGAATTAGTAGCATAGCCTACAACTGATGGCCTTGAGGTCTTGGGTTTTATCTCAAGTGACTATAGATGCATATTGATATTCCTGGTTTTGCTTAGTTTGGCACAAGGCATAAATTATTGAGACTCATTGCAATACAGTTCACGTTGAAAAAATTCATAGTTCATAACGCAGCAAAAATATGCTGCCTATAATAGCACAATGGTAAACACACTTGTCTACTTTGCAAGTGTAGTGAGTTTAATCCTTACTGGCTGGTTAGTCACGCAAACTTGTGGCCTTCTACCAGATTATCCTGAACTTGGTAAATAACCTTATGACGGGGTTTTATACTTGTAAAATCTGTAATAAGAAAATTTATGATAATAATCATTTGGATATCACTGAGAAAGAAAATGCAGTTTTAATTTTGAGTAAGGAATAATGTATTCCGTAATACCTTGAATTGTGCGATTTTGATTAGTGTAGGTTTTGAAGCAGTACACTTAAGGTATTACTGTACAGATTCATGTTTCTAGATATAAGCTGATAAAAAAATCAAACAATAATAAGACCTTGAACAATGCGATTTCAGACAGTACAGAAAAATTTGGAATGAATTAAGCATATTAATTAAGGTATACATATGTATCTTTTTATAAATCTCAAATTCTAGTTCATTTGTCTCATAATCTCCTGGTTTTGAAGGAAGAAAAAAAGTAAAAGAGACTGGTTTGTCACTCAATAGTAACTGTAGCTCTACCCATGTCTTTTGGTATCATGCCATGTTTGGGGTGATCAATTAAAAAATTATAAAAGGCTGATCAATGAATAAGTTACTTCTCTCCCCTTTCGTTGGGCAGTGACCTCTAATATAAAATTCAAGAAGCAAGCGTGAATGCTACCGGACTCAAACTTAAGGAACTCACATTCTGAATTGACCCTCCAGCCACCCCCTAAAAAAACATATGGGGAGGGGAATGATTTTTCTTGACATAAAAAGTAAATGTTGAAATTTTCAGCCCTCTAGCTCTATTGGTACGGCCTTATCAGGCAATACATGTGTACATAGGCTTCTCAAGATATCTGGCTGGCTATGTTAACAGTTTTTTTTTTTGGTTTATTTTGACTGTTTTTAATTGTTTCATGAAATTTTATAAATGCTTTATAACAGGAAGTGATTAAATTCTGAATACCTTTTGTTTGTTGCTTAAGCTCAGTTGGTAAAAGATGGCTGAAGCAACGAGTGTCATGTAAGTTGTTAGTCTATTGAGGTGGGTTCGCAGGCCAGTCCCTCTGCTGGGCTTGGAACATGCTGGGCATCATAGGGGCCTGTTGGCGAAAGGTTCATCAAATTGTCCACCAAGGCAACAGAGGTAGCTTCAAGGTGGTTATGGATTAGCCGAGACCCGTGGGTGACATAATGATGGTCCCTATCCTGGGTTGCCTTGATAAGATAGCTTGTATGTTAAAAGACCCAGAACATCCAATGACTCCAGCAAACATCACTGATGATGTGTCCTGGAACATCAAAAGATGTGTGGAAAAATCCATCAGATTGGAATGTATGATTGTGTAGATGAGTAAGCTTAAAGTTGATATCCATACCTCCTGTGAATGAATCTTCGTAGCCAGCACATGTACCTGAACTGATTATCTGAAAAATTATCTTAGAAAAATAGAACCGTTAACTAAATTTATCTAAGAAAAAAGTACCCTTTATAAGATTTGGGCATTGTTGGTCCCAAAATGACCATAGAGACCCCCAAAAGCATTTTTTTTTTTTTTTGAAAAACAAGAAAATATTTAAGATGGTGCTTTATGGTGTGCTCACATAAATTTTCAAGAATGTCGTCCCAAAGATGTGACCACAACTGCCTGGAGACATACACACACATTGTCACGGACACTTAAGAAGAAAAAAATCTGTAGCCCACTTAGCTGGTTAGTCAGCCACAGTGATTTGATATTTCGAGCGCTGTTTGTTAAAAAAACAACATGTCTGACACATAAAGATGAAGATCATTGATCAATTAGCTGCTTAAATGAGCCATGATATCACAAGTAGGAATTATTGAACAAATACACTGTAACTTTCATTTATTTGAATTATTATATTGTGACACTGAAAATTTAGACAGTAGGGGAGAAAATTAAAACAATCTGGGTTTTATCTTAGTGTTAGCTGCAGGTGGGGGTTTGTTTTTTTGTTTTTTTTGTTGTTTTTTTTCATTGCTGCCCACTTACTTTACAGCCACTCCACTATTCTGCTGATTCACTTCTGTCATTTTCTGTTTTTACAAACTAAATATTTCGGACCGTAAATGAAATAAGAAAATAATTTTTTTTCAAATTGATCAGGCACTGAATTTTGCTAATTTTGATCTGGATTTAGGTTCAATAATTTTTGATACTCAAACTTTATTTTGTATAAATAAATCTAGGTAGAAAGGGATTATCAGTGGTCAGGGATTAATACAAGCATCACAAATAGATCAGAGGTATTATTTGTACAATGTAAATCTATTGAACAACTGTAGCCACCAAAGGTGGCAAAGGGTTCTATCTCTTTTTATGTGTTTGTGTGTTCCTGCCATTTTGTCTGCAGACTTGAAAACTGGCATCTGTACACCACCTGATCCTTTCTTGAAATACTTTTTTTCACCTTTTTTTGGGCCTCATTCAGACAGGATTATTAATAGCATCTAGATTCGTGAGAATCTTGATGTTTTTTTTACTCTATTTTAGATGTTTTCCTTTGAAAAACGCCAGTGATGTTATCAATAGTATTTTTTCTGACCATATTTTTTGATGGAATTTTTCTACATGATTCTACTTATTGATGCTACGATTGTTCAATTATTTATTGTGATGGCGACTTAATTATCTTTTCAAGATTTTTGACAATGGTTCCACCTCCTAAATACTCTTTCTTTTTTTCTTTTTCTTTTTTTGTTGACCTTCAAGGTTCTACTCCCTTGGGAAATAGATTTCATTCGATAAAAATTCTAGCATTGGATCTGATTGGTTTATGGAAAACTCTTAGCTAAGATAAGCCAGACGACCTCCATATGGCAAAATCAAAGGAGAAAAATATATCTCATACTTCTAAGATGACATTAACAAAAGGTTTATGTAAGCCATTCAGGACAAATGCAGCAAGATAGGTCCCAGTCAATTGATAAAAGAGCTGCGAAAAAAATATCCCATAGTTACATTTACTTATCGAAACGGAGATTGGACAGCAAATTACTGCATTATCTTGAAAATCAAAAGGCATGGAACTATTAGTCTTAAGCCTACAGGTATTCAGTAGCCATTTTGAACTGTTATTATTGCAAAAAGTTCTTATAGGAAAGCTCTGCTTTCAGATGATGATGGGAAACCTGTATTAGCATAAAGAATTTTTAAAAACATATGTGAATGCTGCCGGACACAAACTAAGGGATTAACAGAGCATTAACTAACATTGCGAATTAAACTCCCAGTAAAAACTTATTTTGGGTGGAAATTCTAAAAAAAAAATTTTTTTTTCTAGACATGAGGAAATGCTTTAACAGTTTCCACTCTATAGCTTGATTGGTGTAGTCTGTAAACAAGATACATATACAACCAGCTAAACTAGCTTAAAACTGAAGAAACCTGTGTTGACAGTTCCTAACTATGATAGATAATAATGCTGGTGGGCATAACATGCAAAACATGCGGGTTGAGAGAAAGAGAACAAAACCAGGATTTTAGCCTGAGATGAAAAACACATTGTTGTATTAATCATATTCTTGTTGGTTCCTGTTTACTGCTCTCATAATTCTAATGATAAAAAAACTTCCAGTCTGGAGTTGTATTTCTTTTGTTTCTTTGGAATAGATCTTCCAAGCCTTTGTTGTCTTCTGATGATGGCTAATACTTTCTTTATTAAAGACTATATAAAAAAACATGTGTGTCTGTCCGTTGGCCTGTATTGAACAAAGCAACTAAACCAAATGGAGGAATTGACTCAACAGATTTGGATTGTTTCACCATTTCATCTATTACCTTATATAAATCTTTGTTAATCTTATCAAGGAGAAACCCTTAATTAAAACTGTAATCAGGGTTTTGTCAGTTTTTAAGTTGGTTTAGCTGACCGGCTGGCTAGCTATATATGCACCACATGTACAGGCTGCATTGATAGAGATAAAGGGCTGAAAATGTAAACCTTAACTTCTTATTATTTCTTGGAAAAATGTTTTTTGTTAAGTGAGTGTTCAATTTGCAATGTAAGTTTATACTAAGTTGGTCCCTTAGTTTGTATCCAGCTGCATTTGCGCTTGTTTTTTTTGAAAATTCAGATTTTCTTAGTGATCACTACCCAATAGAAGGTGAGAGAAGTAACTTAATATTTGATCACCCCATTTTCCAACTTTTTAATTGATCACTCCATGCTGCCAAAGGATACTGGCTACATAACGGTTTCTAATGAGTTATTTACCAGACTTGTTTGTTGAAAATTCATTATGCCATCTTTTAAGGTAGGATTCTCAGCATACACAATTATTATATATGATGCCCCCTGAAAACGTGCTCACAGTTTTTCAGACATTTTGAACATATAGGATAATGCCTCTTTTAAGCATGTAATACTTTCATATCTTACTGTCATTGAAACATTTACTTTTAATCATCAAATTATTAGATTTGAGAAAATATGTGTAGAAGTAGCATTCAATCTGTGTCTACATTTTGGGGTGTTCACCATATGTATACAGGTATTCCCTGCTTTGCTTTGTGCCACTTTACTTTTTCAAAAGACTCATAGCTGCCAAAGCTCTAAACCATGTCTGAGCTTCATCTAAATTTATTTTGTATATTTTTGGGGACTGAATGTATGCTATAAATAAAATGAAAATTCATATATTTTGGGGGTAAAGATACATGGAGAATTCAAATTTGTCCTTATTTAATCAAGAATTTGAATTTGGGGGCAAAACTTGGGGCCATGTTGCGTTACAGCCATTCTGGTTATGCAGTGTCAGATTAATCTTTTTTAAAGTATCCTATAGTTATGGGTTGTGGCTGTTCCTGCCCTGAAAGGGTTAAGGTATCAGAAAAGCCCAAGACAGAAGCTCTAGTCTGAAACTGGTAGATATAGAAGGTTATTTTTGGAGTCTGGGAATGCTTAAAAAATATTCTATCATATAAATTGATAGTAATCACTTCTTCGTTTTAAACTATTTCAGCCTATGAAAGGTGTCATAGAATTGCTACACTTTTACCTGGGAAATCTTTCGTATATACATATGTATATAATTTATGTAATAGTAGTCTTTATCATATACTAGAATATTGTCATGTGTGTCATGTGACGGATTTCTAATGATTAGAATACATTTATGCATTTCGATTAATGTCAAGTTATGTCTCTTTTGATCATCCATACGTAGCTGTTCAGTAAAAGCATGTGAATTGAGTTGGGCTTCCATCACTTATTGGTAAGGAAAAGTGACGCTAGACTCACTTTATAATTGAACTGATTTGACAAGTAACAGGCATCTGTTGACAGCAAATGTATTATTCACTATGTTCAAGAAAAAAATCCTTTTTCAAAATCTTGTCAAGTAATTTTCAAAATAAAATATTAAGACTGATTTTCATTGAATCTTGGTTTAAGAAATTCTGCTTTACAGACAGAATCAGAAAACTAAGTATGACAGGTTTTGAGCAATGCGAAGCAGACACTTGCTATATATATATATATATATATATATATATATATATATATATATATATATTCTTTGAAGTTTTCATTTTGATTTTAATTGTAAGAAAATATCAAAGTTGTTATAAAAAAAAATTACTTTTGTGTATTTGAAGAAGGTTTTAGGCTGTTTTTGATATCAGTTTTCATCATCCAAAATGAACTACAATTACGCTATGATTAATGTCTGTTGACAAAGAAATTTAAACAGTAATTCAAATATATCTTCAAAAAATAAAGTTGCTGTTTTAGAAAATCAGTTAATTTATTGATTACTTGACTGGATTTTGAAAAATATTGCTTACTTTCCATTAAAAATATTGTGGAAAATGCTTGTTCACAGCAGGTGTCACCTGTCAACTCATTTAAAAGATCGAGTAATTATTAAATCAGCTTTCCTTATCCATATGTGATGGAAGCCCGCTAAAATTTATGAGCTTCTTATACTGCAGCTTAAGTATGGATGACTAAAAATCACAAAAACCTGACGTTATCAATAATAGCAAAAGTATTTTCCCAACATTAAAACACTGTCATATAACGGGCAGCATTCTAGTACTAATAATGAATAATCTTCAGATGAATGTCAAGGGGGCTTAATCAAAAAGGACTGAGTTCAGTTTCATTGTAGCCTATTTACTAAAAATCACGAATTATTCATCTTGCATTTTGATTTGTAACTAAGTGTAGTAGGTTGACTTTTATACTCCCCCCCCCCGGCCTCTTTCATGTCTTATTCCATTGCTTCAAGACAATCCAAGTATTAATCAACAGTTCCAGCTTCAACTCTTATCATCAAAGTCAAATTATCTCTGTTAGACGAAGGTTATGTATTCACCCATATTTATCTTTCTGCCCCAAGTTCTCAATCAATTTCAATGACACTTTAATGACAGGTTGGATCATTGGTCAAGGAATAATTGATTAAATTTTTAGTTGCATCCATGATTTTTTTTTTTATTTTGTTGACATTGTATGATAGGACAATTTCTTCGGCTATTCAGATGTAATAACACAGTTAAGACAAAGATACTAAGTCCAAGGGAAATAACCAAGTATTGAAATGAATTAAGCTTTTGTCAGAGCATAGCATGTTATCTGTGAACTGGTTGTTCAGTTTTTAGCGACAATGGCATTGACGTGCGCTCTCTGAATGCATTCTAGTCATCTGTGAATCATTATCATCCAATAAAAGATTTACATTTTTATCTTGGCAAAGGTAAAGCCTGTCAGAATAATGGAAGTTTCCACAAGCCAGATCTTAGAATTGTCATTGAGAGTTAAATTCTCATCAACACTTTACCACAGATATTTCCCAACTGTGTTGCTATAATCTTGAGGTGGATCACAAAATTTAGTATAATTAGAAACTATCAATCAAAACTGTTATGTATCACACATACAGGCTGCACCAATAGAGCTAGAAGGCTGGAATTTATACCGTTTACTTATTATGTCTGGAAGAAACTTTTATTTTGCTTTTTGAAAATCCCCCTCCTACCTTATAGGTCTTTTAGTCAGTTTTTTTTGTAATGTTAGTTTATGCTCAATTGATCCTTTAGTTTGTGCCCAGCAGCATTTACACATTTTTTTAAAATTCATACTTTTTTAGTGATCACTATCCAACAAAAGTTGAGAGAAGTGACTTATTTATTGTTCACCCCTTTTTTCAATTTTTAATTGATCACCCACCAACACATTGGATATGTGACAGTTTCTATTGACTCACCAGAGCTGTTCTGTATATTTTTCAAAAGATTCTTTTTCTCAGTCTGTTCAGGTGTGAATATATGCTATAAATTTGAAAAAAACAATTCATATATTTTGAAGGTGAAGATACGTGGAGAATTCAAATTTTGTCATTATTTAATAAAAAATTTGAAATTTTGGGCAAAACTGGGGGGTCACATGGCCTTTACAGCCATTCTGGTTATGCAGTATCAGATAAATCTTTTTTAATATATTCCATTGTGATGCGCCATATGGCCGTTCCTACCCTAAAAAGGTTAAGGTAACAGAAAAGTCCAATCTGAAACTTGCAGTCATAGAAGGTTATTTTTGGAGTCATGGATTAACTCACCGGACCTGTTTTGTATATCTTTCAAAATATACTTTTTCTGAGTCCGTTGAACTCCTATGATGATATTATATATTTGGCTTACAAAATGTGAAGTTATGTGTTGCAGAAAATTTTATTTTCAAAATGTCTGACGTCACAGCAGAAGTTTGGAAAGCTCTGCTTTATCATAACTGTTCATGTGGTTTCTCATTCTTTTCAAGAATTTATGATGACTGCCAGAATTTCTCTGAGTTGTCATTGACATTACTCTTGGCTTATTATTATTTCTGATTGCAATTTGTAATCGGTAATTAGTTAATTTATTTTCTATTTCAGCCAAAGTAATTGCCTCATTAACATATATACTTAGGAACTCATGCAAATGTATATATAAGATCCATAATATGCAATAAACCGATGACTGTTTTCTTAATGATGTCCACCTCCTGTGCCTTTTCAAAAGAGGGGTGGAAACCAAATCTAACAGGACATAATTTTTGATGAAGCAAAATGATTCAACTTGGTTCCTATTTGCTAGTAGGTAATAAGATTGATACAAATGAACTCGGTTGAGATGTAAGCATTTCTGCTGGTGTTTGAATTTTGTCGTAGTATTGGTTGGTCTTTCTCTGCTCCCCGCCTTCTTTTTTGTCTCGATTTCCTTCTCTGTGTCTCCTACCTTTTAGCTGGCTCTTTGTCCATCCCACCATGCGGGTCATACGTTTTTAGTCAGGTTTCTCACAGCAAATCAAATGCTTCTCTCACTCTTAAGCTTGAGTCTAAAACATTTGTCAGGATTTTCTCTCGTTCGAAGCAAGTAAGTGTTGTTTTTGATTTGGGTAGTTGATAAGTATTTATATGTGTGTGTGTTTTTCAGGAAAGTATAGGGCAATGCTGCCTTTGTCCTGTTCGAAGTACTCCGCTTGGGATTTTTCATGCTTGTCCCAGCAACCCTTCCACTTTTCCAAGTAGTCTGCTGTATCGTCTTTCTGGATAGCCAAGAGCCATTTTGTTGCATTCTCTTTAATCTCATCCACGTTTAGAAATCTCTTTGGAAAAAACTACAAGTCATAGGGAGCTACACCTGGATGGTAGCGGGGCTGACAGACCTGGGGTGATGTGATGTTTTTGCAAAAAAACTCTGCATGTGACGTGAAAAATGATTTGCTCAATCCTTAATAAAACAGTCACACGTTACATAAGTTCACTAATTGGTTGCCAAGTTGTATCAAGGCTGTGCAAACAATTTCTGAGATATTCAAAATGGCTGGATATTTTCTGAAAAAACTCTCCGTGTGTGTATACATAATGGAGGGGGGGTATATTTATACTTGCTTTTTTCATTTTTCATTTTGCTGTGTTATTTTTTAATTTTTTTTTCGATTTGAGTTTATAATTCCCATTCACAAGTTGTATGCCTTTTAGAAGGTCTTATCTACTATTGTTTATTTTCTTTTTTTTCTTTTTGATTTTTATTACTTGACTCTGAGTTTCCATAAGAAGATCTTTCTGATGATCTATCAAAAACACATACATCTAAATCTCTCTTAACATAACCATTTTGTCTTTTTTCACCTCTAAGTGCATTTATTATGAAAATCATCTTGCAGTCTGATTTTATCAAAGGACTATCCTAGTCATTTATTCAACCCTTTATGTATTAGTGGTACTTTTTAAAGTACCGCGTTTTGTTGATTTATTTGAAAACTAGGTTTCCTCATCGTACTTATAAATCCAATTTTTATTTTTCAATAAAAATTATTGTTTACCTGATTACCTGCCATGGTCTGCTTGGAAGTATAGTTGGGCACAACAAGCGGGTGTGCTTGAGAGGCCCCTTCCCTTATCTATCAGGAGTGTGCTGGGGGGAAGAGGCTCAAGCACACATCATCCCGTCTCATTTTATTACATGAAATCTCTACAAAATATCATTCGTTTTCCTGTATTGTTCTATTAGAATTTATTTTCCTGGGCAACACCAGGTGTCCCATTTGAACAGTAGATGAATTTTCCCATTTGTTTCTTTATCTTTAACTTCTGCAGAGTGCACAGATACTACATTTTGAACCTAGGCAGAAGTGCCAATCCATACATAAATCCCATCATTTCTAAATTGTACAATGCTGAGATATATATATATGTATGTGTGTGTGTGTGTGTGTGTGTATAAGCCTTGTGTTTTTAAAAAATTGAATATGTAATATAAAATAACATTCTTGTACAATACATAATGATAATATCCTGTATAGAATGAGATTGCATATAGTATGACTCAGCCCTAAAGATAAATAAATGAAACTATATATCAAAATCATCCCTGAAGGAGAGGTGATGCTTGATCAGGGCTACTAGGGAGCCATATTGATATAACTGTTTTGTTTTTAAATCCCTGAAACAGTTGCATGGTAAACAACTGATGACCCCAATAATTCACGCATAGTACCATATCAAATTCTGTGAAAGTAACACTGAAAAAAATTACTTAAACAGATATTGGGAAATAATTGACTGAAATGACATGAATTTGGGAAAAATGTTTCTAATATATTTAGTGTTGAAATTTGTAAAGCTTTCTAAATACACATATATAATATAGGTTGAGTGATATATAACCGTGTTATGATAAGAAATCATTTCAAATAAGTTTCTATGTATTATAATACAATTTATGATTCTTCTGTTGGATCACATATATCCATTTCTTAATGCATAACTGTCGCGTTGAAAGAAGCAAATAGACTGAGAATAGATGAGATGAGAATTTGGGTTGAAAGCAGTTATTTTGGCCTTTGCATTACCAACGACTGTTTAGCTCAATAGTAAGAGCATTGCTACATTGAAGTGGCTACCTTATCAGTAGTAGATCAATTTTCTTTGATTGTTCATTCTATTTATGTTGTCTAGGTTGAGTGGTATGATAACCAAGTAATGATGGAAGATCATTTCATAAGAGTTTTTATATAATAAAACACAATTTATAATGATATATGTATATACTAACAAATTGTTTATTTGGAGTATCACACGTTTTACTAGTAAAAAAAGTCTGCCACTATGAAAATTGAATTTGCAAAGAGATTTTTTTTCTAAACTTCTCTCAGTAAAAGACAGTTGAGAAAACTTTATCAGATTTCAAAGACTTTGAATCGTTGTTAATAGCAAATGGTGTGGTGACATATCCCACGTAGCTGTTCAACTTTTCTGTCTGGTTCAGACGGCATGTATTTATACCAACTGTTTTCCCCATCACCTAAATAGATTAAAAAAAAGATCTCAGAATTCATAGAGTTAAAGATTCAGAAAATAATTGACTGGTCAGGTCATAAGAAGTTGTAAGAAGTTCTCATTTTTCTACCATCAACTTTCAAATTACTTGTGATGGAATGCTGCGACTGCTAAAGCCATTATTAACCCTGCTGTTTTTTCCTCGAATTCCAAACTCTTATAATTGGTAAATTGAAAATGGCACTGATGGTTCAGGCAACGTGTGTACTAATTATTCGCACTCATCAAATCCTCTTGCACTGAGATTTCTATACTTTCTGCAATGGCACCTCACTTTTTAGATACGAAAATTCTTGTGACATGTTATTTTTTTGTTAGCCAAGCCATCTATATAACGTCATCCAAGCAGTTCAACTGACTCAGGAAAAGTATCTTTTGAAAGGTATACAAAATTGTACTTAATTTCGTGACACTATTTTATATGTTTCTAATATATCCATGATACACAGTTCAGAAAGCTCTGCTCTTGCAGATACGTATTGATTTCATATTGAAATCATCTAGCTTTTTGTCATCTTGAAAGGGGGAGATTTTTTTTTTTTTAACTGTAAAGGGGGAGGTTGCTGCAAAATATTCATAGATCAAAATTTAATCACCTAATCAAGCTGAATCTTTTATTCAATCTACTGACTTGATTGTTTTCATTCCACTGTCCGTGCTGGGAGATATCTCATCTTAGTTTATTCTACAGTCAATTCATCCTTATGATGTTGCTTTTGCTCATTCCACTGGATTCAACTGCCTAACCCAGGGACTGAACTCCTGATGACCAGATAAACTGCAATGTTTAACCAATTAAAAGATCTTGACTTTGTAGTAGAAGCACAGCTGCTCCCCTTGAGAGTCAACTTATAAATCTTGAGACATCTACTCTCTCTTGGTCTTACATCACTAACTAGAAAACACTTAGAAAGTGCATACCCCTACCATTGTCAAGGGAAGTAATTGTGTATGGATCCGCCCAGATATTTAATCACTTCATCTATGATCCATTTACCCACCCCTCAACAGAATTTCAGTGAAAATTTTTTTGAGATATTGTGTTGGGTAGACATGATATTTTTGTGATATTATGTGGTGCAGACTTATAACTACAATGTTATGGTAGTAATTGTGCATAGATTTGCCAGAATCGAATCCTTTCTTTGTGGCTCATTGCCTACACTTCGATCAAATTTCATTTAAACTTATTATTATTAAAAACTTTCCAAGATATCATGTGGACAGTGAGAAGCATGTACATGAATGTATGGAAAAAAAAAAAACGGCAAAATATCTCTCCAATCAAAATATTCCTGGATCCATTCCTAGATTTAACCAACTCTTCATTACCCCCCTTTACCCACCCTTCCCCCAAATTTCATATCCCTAGCTTTGTTGGCTGAGGTATACAAAGCAGTGAATGTGAATAAAATCCAGTAAATCCCAGAATGAGGAATTCATTTGCAATTTTGAAATTGAGTTTTATTATTAGGGCTGACAGGTTGTCGATTGAACTTTTAGATTCTACTCTGGAAATTGAAACCATTGGACTTCATCTCAAACGCCCATACCACAAACTCATCTTTTTTGGTATTTTTTTACATAGGCATGGGAAAGCATTCAAGAACAAAGACAGGATGCAGATTTATAGAAACATAGACATATATCTTCATTGATTCAGTTCCAAGTGGTGTCATGTAGAACAGACAGAGAGAGTAGTGTTTAAGACAACAAATGGGCTCACAGTAGCCGTCTTAGTATCTTGTGATCTGCAATCACAGGGAATCTAGTCTCTCAAAGACTGTGATCTTTACCTTCTCATTTATACCCACGTGTTTGGCAGTTCTACCTACGCTTTTTGGTGTCTCCGCCCACATCCACCTACGCTTTTTCTGGCTTTCTATTCAGGAAAACAGAAGTGGCAAGTCTTTTTATCATCTCACTCGTCAATGATGTTATTCATCAACACCTGTCCTCAGCATCCCAAGGATGCTTTTCTGCACTTGTACATCCTGTTTATCAGTAGGCACCGGATATAAGATCAATCCTTTGAACTTTGCTTCCACTATTATTATTCATCAGGATCCTTGCCTCTGTGAAAGTCAAATGTTGAAAATCTTTTTAAAAAGGATAGGAGGATGAGTAATTAGTCATTTTTGTTATCCAACACTTGATTACTTCTTATCAAATAAGCATTTTTGGCACATAGAAACTGATGCAAACTTGTCATCACTTTCTGTACGTTCTTCTTTTTTTTTCACAGTTTTGATATGGATTCAGAATGGTCTCAATATTCTTGATGGCTACCATACTGTAACAGATTGCATCCAAAATATAATACTGACTATTTATGCACAACTCAAAAGTAAATGAGGGGTCAGCCCCCTAATCACAAAATAATCCCTTGGAGTCACTGGGATCTTGAACCAAATTCATACTGTTTGAAGTAGGGAGAAGGATTTGTTGAAACAAAACTATCATTTGTTGTGCCAGAAGGATTAATTATCTTCTTTGTGCAAAGGTATTGTTCTGTGATTAATAACAGAGCATTAACCTTAATTGTCTGCTCGGATAATGTAATGGTCAGCACATTTGCCTTACATGCAGAAGGTCCCAGGTTCAATTCTCAGTATAAGCGACAAGTGTGCAAAACTCTTCATTTGTACAAATTTTTCTTGTGCACCCAGCTGCTAATTGAGTACACTCTAAGCTGTGTAATTAAGATATAGGTATCCTTTCGATGGACTTGTAGTATCCTACCAAGCAAGTGATCATAGAAACTTGTAAGACTGAAGTCCTTGTCTCAACCAGACCTGAGACTTGTAAGGATCACTGAGTAGATGCATGCAGCGGAAACCAGGACTTAATCATCAGCCATTCATACTCCCATGGGAATTGATTCTCAAGAGTGTAAAACACTTTACCTTGTTGACCCTAATCACAACTTTATCCAAGAGATGATAACCCCACACACAGCACTTGTGAAAATAAGAAAAAAGCAAAATTTGTTTTCTAAAATTAGTTACAGATTTGATATCAACCTATGTTGGAAAAATCACCAATATTTTCATTTTCCAATGAATTTATTTATCTTTCAATGGGCACCTGTGCATGTATTTACGTGTATCCGAGTACATATATATATATATATATATATATATATATATCATGAACCGTGTCATTTTTTTTCTATCCATAACAATGGACTATGCCACTTGAAGGTAACAATTTCACTCATAAGAATGTGTCTTATAGCCCATTTGAAATGGTGTATTCTTCTTCTTGAACAAGTTCAGTAGTAGTTGTGAAAAATTCATAAATTCAAATATATCCATGAATTTTTCACTAGTGTGTGTATATATATATATATATATATATATATATATAAATACACACACACACACATATGTACATACTCAAAATATTGGTTTTTATATTTCTATTTTCCTTCTGTATTTACCTCTCTCTCTCATATATATATATATATATATATATATATATATATCTTCCAAACAGTTAAAAATAACCTACTTATCTTGATAACATTGACAACCCTCTCAACATGTCCAAGTAGATGAGCGTATTTTATTCCTGCTACTTGTTAATTGAATATACCATGCAATCGTACCTGTGCCAAAGTTATACTTATATTGCCTCCATTAGTCAACCACTCTTAAAATTCATCTGATTCTATCATATATGTATTTGAAAGTAAAAAACTATTTAATATGAATGGGGGAAAAGAATAGCCTGCCTTGGGCAATATAAGCTGCATCATCTTCTTTAGATGAAGACAAGCCTTTGGTATGGTGAGTGGTGGTTCATTTCACACACTCTATGATCTCTTTCATTCTATATTGTTGGAAATTTATCCACTTTTCATCACATTATGAATTATTTTCTTCTCAGAAATACAGTTCAGTGTATTTTTTAACTCAATGTATGTCAAAATCATGCATCGAAGTGTTTAAAATAATCCAACTAGTGAAAATATTTCTTTTCAATGTTTGACAAAATCAACAAAAATGTACAAATTTTGACAAAAATATTTTGTAAATGCTGGCTGATATGACAGCTTTCACAATACAATCAGAAGCATTTACTGAAGGAAGAAAAAACCAAATGCTCCTAATGCCATCTAATGCCAAAGGTAGAACAAACTATTTGTCTGACCTAATATGTCTGTCATGAGTGTCTGTATGTATGTGTACATAGCATGTGTATATAGTGTATGTATATATATGTATGTATTGTGTGTATATAGCATGGTAGTGTATGGTTGTGTGTGTATGTATGCACTGTAATGATAATTATCAATTGCTTCAATATTCATCTTGTTTATTTTACTCATGTTAAGTCTACTTTCTCACTGGTTCACTGACACGTTTTATAATCAATGATAATGATCACTTGCAAAAAAGAAAATATTTAAAAAAAACATTGCCATTTCTTCATAGTTCCTCTGTAATTGTATAAGGTACTCTATCGAGTAAATATTATTTCACTCTATCTTTAGAATTGTGAACCCAACGAGACAGAAGATACGCCATTCTGAGGACGTATTATCTGGAGCCAAGCAATAATCAATAATTCCTCAGACAGTAGAACATATCCGGGCTACCCGTCTCAATCATTGCCTTGGAGAATTGATTTTTCTTTTGCAACCACCCAAGAGATATGCACTAAGCCTAACAGCTATGATGAAATTTCAAGTAGCGAAGGTGCAAAAACATAAGATCTTTAAGAATGAAGGTTGATGAGGGGGGTATACGAGGTCTGTCCGGAAATTATCCAGCCAGTTGATGTTAACAAATGAAAATAGCCCACCTAGGGCAATGGCGCCTTAATCCTCTTCAAATTACTTTCCTTGGTATCCAACATGCTTATTCCAGCATCCCTTCCACTTTCAAAAACAGTCCACCAAGTCCTCTTTCAGGTTTACCGTCAGCTGCACCATTCCATTCTATTTAATCTCGTCCATGGTCTGAAATCTCTTTGGGAGGAGCCAGAAGTTGTAGGGAGCTAAATCTGGACATTAAAGGGAACTGGCAGATCAGGGTGATGCTATATTTGACAAAATAAACTCTGCATAAGACATGAAGAATGGGCACTCTCAGTCATTGTAAATGTGACAGTCACACAGCACTGAAGCTCACTCATTGGCATCTCACTGCTAACTGAGTAACCCCATGGGAGAGAGTTCATGCATGTAGTGCATTGTCCCTGATGATTGGTTGCCAAGTTACCTCAAAGTCACCCAACCGATTCTCAAGATATTCAAAATGTCTGGATACTTTCCAGATAGACTCCATCTATAAATGTTTATTTGGTATTGGAAACCGACCCATCAATGTTGAATTTGGCCGTATCAGTTGTACAGACGTATAGAGTCTAGAGAGGCCAACTCAAAAAATATTTTTTTGCACTGGCAACACTGAATTAGACAAAATAATTTCTTTTGTCAAAAAACAAAACTCGTTGCTCTTTTTCCCTTTCATCTTCATTGACATAGCATTTTAAGCAGGTTATTCATTGTGATGTTGGTGTGTGTTCTCTTTATGATTGATCTGTCTCCAAATTGTCTCTTACTATTGACAATGCCTTGTCTGTTGGAACTTCATTGAACAAGTTAACATAATCCAAGCTTACCATTTGTGTATTCGGGATGAGAAATCCTTTTATGAAGAGTACGAAGTAAATTGAATTCTGGACAGAAGTTGGAGTTTTCTCTGGAAGTGGATCGATTATGTCCACCAGAAAGTGGATCGATTGATAGATGGTTAAACTTCAATGGCTGATGGCTGATTCTCAAGAGGCTTATCTATAGAGAGGATGCTGCTTACAAGGAATGGCCACTTAGCGGTTGTGCAGCAACAGAATCAAACTTGTGTGATATTTTGACTTTTTAATGCAGATCTTTCAAAAGGAGCGACCGCTTCTTGGGACCAAAATTTGTGGTCCTGAACTATTCCACTTTAGCAAAATCCATTCTTTATATCCTTATACGCTTATATAGTTTATGAATGAGTCAACGTTGTAACAAATTTTCCATCTTTACACACCATGATCCAAGTTTTTGTTTTTCCTGCATGAAGAATGCTCAGTGTCAATTCCCGACAGCAAGTAAAAATAGATGTAAAGTTAGTGTCATTTATTGTAAATACTTAACGTACACTTCAAACCCGACCCTCCAAATTCATGCAGAAATGAAGAGAAAACCTTGGGGGTAGGGTGAGACTAGCTTGACTGGTAAGACGACAGAAAAAAATATGATTTTTTTTTTTTTAAATTTTTTAAAAATCTTGACACCTCACCGGAAGGTTACATTTTGACAAAACTTAAATAGACATGATGTAAGTGTCAATGAAGATGAAAGGGAAAAGGGGCAATGAATTTTGCTTATCGTCTGCTGATATGTTTCTAATGCATTACCTTTTTTAGTTAGTATAACCTGATTGAGTGTTGCCAGTGTGAAAAATGTTTTTTGAGTTGGTAGCACTGACCTGATTGACCTCTTCAGATTCAATCCTTCTGTGCTACTGACAGGGCCAATTTTAACATTGATAAACCCAGTGCATAATATTTTGAGTGCTATCATTTTTAGAGTCAACTTAAATGTTTTGAAAATTGGGATCCATGCTTTAACCATGTTACAAGCAGTTAAATCAAACCATAATATGACCGGTCCACTGTGTATATATAAATTTGTTTGTAATCATGTCTATGCACACACATGAAGCTGAGAGATATTAAAAGTTTATAGTGCCCATATATGAGTTTGAACGTGTGACCTGCTTGGTGGCCGTCAGACATTCTAACAATTGCCCCACGTTGACATACTTGCTTAGTGTGTAGTGATTTGAGCTATACTTCTGATGCAGTCTCATCATTATACAAACGTATTCAGTAAAAGTGTGTTTGCAAAATTTCTTTTAGGCCAGTATGTAATGATTAATTTAATTCAATAATTTATTATGGATTTATAAATAGATATGATAAAATGGTATAACATGTCTCAAATACTTCATTCAATCGTTATTTAGTTACTTTGTTTTTGTTCCTTTGTGTATCCATGAGGAAAATCAATTTGGTTACAACTGTAATTTCTACTCCAAGTAGTGCAGTAGAACCATTTTATTTTACGACAATGTACTGCTCAAAAAAAGTGTACTCTTTAGTTGGTATTTACTGACTGGAAACAATTTGCAGGCAAATATCTTCTGTTTTTGTGGATGAAATTTAATACAATTCTTTCACAATTATCTATTTTCAAAACTACAGAGACATTTCTCATTTTCACTAAAAACAAATATTGCTATCGAATTCAAGTTACTTTGTGTACATCTGATGGTTTATGTTGATTCTCTGGTGTTTTGTCTAACAGACTAACGGTTTGTACCAATCACCCCTGTCAAACTTAGGGACTATATCATCTGGTTTTGATTTCTTCATCAGAATGTTTTGTTCATTAACTTGAATTTTCTCATATATATATATATATATATATATATATATATATATATGTGTGTGTGTATATATGTATGTATATATATATATATATGCTGAATTTACTTCTTCTGTATTTCTTTGGTTGTGCAAGAAAACATTCTTTTTTATACCTCTTTGCTTATATTTGCAGTTGTTTTTCACTTGGGTATCTTTGCTAAAAATCTATCGTTAAAGTGAATTTACATACAGTATTTATGTAAATCAGTACATGTATTTTTAGAAATTGTATTTGTTCACATATTTGATTTCATATTTCTATGGATGAAATTTAATTCTAATCCATGTATTTTTCTTTTCTCCTTTCTACTTTCTAGTTTTTTTGAATTTTTATAGAGGTCTAATCTCACTGATTTTTTAGGAAAAAATCTAAATATTTTATTCTCCAATTTTTTTTTTCTCATTTTTACTTCAAAGAAAAAAGTCCAAATATTTGTAAAGAAAAAAAAAGAAGAAAAATCAATTTTCATTAATAATATTTTATGATCCAGTGTCTTTTTTTCTTTTCTTAAATTTTACCGGCAAAACATCAGTAACAAGTATTGACTGCTTATTGTTTTGGGGTTTTTTCTCACTGTATTCTGGTTAACGAAAGTAAAATTAGAATGCACACTTTTATTTACAATGGAAAAATGGGTTTAAAAGAAATAATTTACGATTAAAATATTGTACATATGTTTACTCCTCCAGGTAGTAGATATTTTATGGCATTTTAACCACCCAGAATAAAAGTTACTTAACAAAAATGATTAGAAAATTAAAATGTAATTTTTTTCCCTCACAGATTATACAACTTTTTGTTCTCTTCACTCGTTATTCATAGATTTAAATATTTTTTCTTCCCTAAGAAATTTAATCATTTTTTTCTTCCCTTAAATTGTTCATAGAATTACATAATTTTTTTGTGTACAGATTTTTTTTCTCCAAAAGTTGTATCCTATATGCCATACAATACTGTTGTTGATTTCTTAAAAAGCTTCTTTTTTTTTTTTTTTTTTTCTGAGTATGAAAAATTTGAAATCTTTCAAATGCAAATTTCCACTGCAAATGTTTTGTTTACATATGTCCCAACGTTTCACGCCATTTATGTTCAAAAATATCTCCAATTCTATAAGATGTACACAGATAATTTTTATCGCATTTTTTGTCAGTCTTCCTTCTTACTATTTACACAGGGATTTAAAATATTAAATTGAGTTTTATATGATTTTTGAGTATTTGATATATATATATATATGTATATATATATATATATACACACACACACCTTGAATAGTATGTGTGTGGTTGATTTATTCCAAATTTTCCATAATGTTCAAAACCTCACTGTTCAAGATCTTATAGTAATTTTTTTTTTCAACCTGTACTTAGTTACATTAATTTGTTCAATAATACCTCAATTGTACTGCATCAAAACCACAGTAATATATATATATATATATATATATATATATATATATATATATATATATATATATATATATATATATATATATATATAAAAGGGTACATCAGTAAGTTTGCAGCCTGATATATAGTTATCAACTGAAATTTGACATGAAAATTTCACTGTATAATGTTCAATCTATGTGATTGATATTCACCAGCGAATAAAGTGCATTGACAAGGGAGGAGATTATGTTGATTATGTCCCTATTTGTTGATGATAGAGAGGTGGTCTTTATTCTTTTCAAAGATTTGTAAGAGTTTTCTTTCTTTTGCTGAAGTTGTCCTACTCCTCCCCATCTTGATTTATTGTCTTATCTTATTCAGCCTCTAAGTTCATTTGAATAGTCCGACTCGGCCAAAGTGATTGCGGCTTTATTCATATCAGCCAGTAGAATGGCACCATTATTCTCCGTTTAAGTGTCTTCGGAGCCAAATGTTCTTTTTTTAGTGACGTTGGGAGGTTTCTTTTTTTTCTAATACTATTTGCCTCATCTTCCATCTTACTTTGTCGACCTGTGTGTTAGATGTACAGGAAGCAGCTTTTTTTTTTTCAATTGAAACAAATTGTTCCGAATAAAGTATTGCTTGGTGGTCATTGCAAAATCAAGGCTTTTGAGATTCCTCTAAAGTGCTGAATTGTTGATTGCTAATATTTTATGGGGTGCTTTATTTGCCTTATTTGGCTATTGCAGACGCATGTGTGTGCAGGTGTTATATTAGCTTGAATGTTTTGCTGAAAGCAAAAATGTTGTCAAAAATATTATCCCCAAAATATATAGAATGAGTTATTTTCTTCAATAAAATGATCAAAATTTTGATTTGAAAAAAAACTGAATCATCATCCTTATTTTGTGCTCTTTTTTTCATTTTGGTTTTTTAAGTAAAATCCATGTATATGAAAAACAATGTGTGTAATCAAATAGGGCTGGTGGGCCAAAATGTACTTTCCTGCTATATAATTTTATTAACACAGTTATATTCCAATTAAATGACATGTCAACTATCCTTAGTTTTAGTTTGAATAATAGTGTTTATAAATGATATTGTAGTGAAGTAACTTTCAGCCCATCTTGTATATATCTTGTGTGTCCGTATAACACTTTTTAATGAAAGGATCGATACTGCACTCTGATCCTAGGCAGAAGTGCCGGGGATCAAAGTGTTGCTCCTTAGCATATTAAACAGATACTCAAATCCTCTGCAAAAATGCTGATCCATACATAAATAATCTTGTCATTTTTATGGTCATCTTGGCGTTTTATTTTACTTTTTACTGTCTTTATCAATTTTTATTGTTTCACCCTGACTCTAGAATAGTATTAACATGAACCAGGTATTGGTCGTATTTTCCTGTAAAACCTGTTCAGTGCTGAATGACTTATATTTGGTTTCAGTGTGCAAAAAATTTCTGCATCTCTCCAAATCTGGGAGTTGTATAGTAAGTTATGAGTAATATCTTTATTCATGAAAACTTCAATAAAGCAGGTAAAAAAAACATTGTTAGCCATCTACTTAGTGCAAATCTAGATCTAAAATGTTTTTTGCAGTTCCAGTTAAAAATCCGCTGCTAACTTCAAAACTGTATGGGATGGGTTGGAATATCTTTTAGGTTTGGCAACTTCAAATTATTTTTGTATTGCTCATTTAATATGCTTGTTGAGTTTTAAAAAGTTAACTTTTTTTAACCAGTCTTGGAAACCTATAAGGAAAGAGATTAGAGTTTTTATCATCATACTCTTGCTTTGTATCACGATTTTTGGTCAAATACTCTCTGATCAATAAAATAAATAGAATGAAGTAGGAATAAAGAAGTCTCTTCCATTGAAATTTGAACTTGCATTCCTTATACCAGAAACTTGTCTTTTATGGATGATGCCTTAATCAATTTGACTTCTAAAACCTATAGCTGGATTCACTTTATTATTGGTCCCAAAGTGTTTAATCTAGATTGTCAATAAATCTTCAAATTTTCCTCCTATTGTTTTTCTAAACATTTTATTTCCCCCAAATCATTTATACTCATGATTATAATTTGTTTTCAAAACCAAGTCCATTTCTTGGATGAAATAAACTTCCTTTTTTTAATTTTCAAGATATTGATTTTTTTTCTTAAAGATATGTATTTTAGCATTTTTTATCTGTTCTGCCTATTTTTCATGTCCCTAATAATGAAATGATTCAAAATAATAATGATCTTCACAATAAACCCTTGATTGGTTTTACGATCTCCAGAATAGATGGACAGCCCTCCATTGGGCCACTGACCGGGACCATCAAGTATTTGGCACTGTATGAATAAAAGAATAATTTCTATTAATTAAACAGTTACTGCAGTTTATTAGAACATCTCTTTTAATTATCAATCAATGAAATAAAACCGGGATGCATATTTGGCCCTGTAGGACTAGAGGAAATAGTTACCAACTTGCCCTAACACAGACATATTTATTGGGGGTTGGGATTGACAGTTACTACAGTCAACAGATAAAGAAGGAGCATCACTCCCCAATGATACCTTTTGATAATCCAGAGTTACTCACAGTTATGCATGTTTGGCTGACACCATTCATTAGCCTTGAAGCCTGATCCAAACAAATCTTCCAAGTTCACTTTCAATCCTCAAAATCTGTTTTTTAGCACTCACCTCACCAGTCTGTAACATATATGTCAGATTTTCGGAGCAAAAAGGCAGGCAATCATGTGACTTAGCCAATGAAAATGACTAAAAAACCCTAAAGCTTCAAGTAAAAGCCTGCTGTTTGACCAACTCCGGGTTCTAGCTAGTCCCCACCGATATATGTGTGTCTGTGTGTGTGTGTATATATATATATATATATATATATATATATATATATATATATATATATATATATATATATATATATATAATGATTAGAGTGAATGAAAGTTCTTATATAGGTATCTGTTTAATAAATCCTACCCATGATATCATGGTTTGCATTTGCAGATGGCATATAAAGTTTAGTAACGGTCTAGAGGCTTTTATGAAGATGAGTTTATTTTTTGTATTGGAACAAACATTAATTTATTCAACATTTTTTTTTAACTAACATTCTCATCTTTGTTGTTTGCATCATGTTTCAGCTGGCGTACTCTCCGGCCTTCTTCAGGTGTATGTCGCATCCAGTAACCTTCGGGGAATTTTGAACAGAACCCTTTATTTCGTCCAGGGAGAGGTAAATTACTTTGGTTGCTTGCTTCTTGTTGCATTCAACATCCTACCCAGGGATTTTGGACTTGCAATGATTCATTTTTCTTCCAAAGGCATTACACTGCTTCTTTACTTAGTTGGTGTCATCCTCTACTACTTAGCCCAGGTATCAAACAGGTGTCTTCCAAGAAGAGAGACAAACAAAATCGAATACCAGTTACCTTGTTAGAATTTATTGACTGTTGTAACGATGTGTTCAGTATATTACCACTGCTTCAGACTTATTCAATTTCAAAATTCAACCCTTCTATAAGGAGAGTTTCAGAGATAAAGTTTGGGTTATTTCCCCTTATACGCAACTCTGATTTACTTTTTTTTCCCCAAGTAGAAGCCATGCTTTTGGGAGTATATTTCAGGGGATGATGGGAGTCTGCCTTTATTGCTTTGTTTATCAAATGAAATAAGAAACAGCTTGTAATATAAAAGTCCATGTCACTTTTTAATTTTTTCCTCTGTGAAACCTCACCAGTTGGGCCAGCACACATTCCAAGGCTGACCTGTGCAGCTCAGTGCATAATCATGGACAAACTGACATAAGCATTAAGAGAAATATAAATTCGCATCCATGGTCACTTATAAAGAAGGGATATTAAGCTTGCAGTTTAGGATTACAGCTACATTGTAAATAGAATCCCCTCTTATAAAGACTTGAAATATTTCCTTTTTCAAACCTGTCAAATTTCCAGGAGGTTTGAAGTTCTAATAAATTGAAAGCACGTGAAATTTTAAAAAATAAAATCTAGTACTTTATATAATATAGACACATCCAAAATTATATTGGCACTGAGAATAGAAAAAAAAATTAATCTGAGTTTGAACTTGGTCCGTCAGTTCTATTTTCCAAGGCTTTACCCACTTAGCTACTAAACCATCATGACTTTGATACAGTAAATTACAGCCCAAAAAAAAGTTTGAAAAAAAAAGAACATGAGTGTGGATTTGTTTTCTGAGAGTGCTAACCCTATGAAAAGCACTGAACTTGTTTTTTGTAAAATTCAACCTTAAAATGTGTGCTGCAGGCAAATTATGATCTGCTATTTTCAGATATGCCTATTTTCTGAGGTTTTAACAACTGCATCACCATGACTTTGAAACAACTAATTACTGCCCCTCCATCCCTGATTTAGAAAAAATATTGAACCCCTCTTACACATGAGTATGTTCAAATAAATAATGAAAAAAAAAGACTCTCCAGATGATACTGATTCAAAATATATGTGGAGTTTGATTTCATAGATCTAACTGTAATAGTTTTTGAAGAAATTTTTGATGATAAGAACACAAAGGAAAAATATTTTCAACCTACTTGTTTTCTAAGAAATGCAAACACAGACTCATAGAAATTGTTTAACTTGTTTTTAAAATATTTGCTATAGGCAAATCATAAGCTGCTGATTTCATACATGCCTAGAGTGAGGTCCAGTTTAGCATTATAACAACATTGTAAATAGAGCCCCCTCTAAAGAATTATTGCTCAAAAACAACGTATTTTCAAAATGTATATGTGAGTAGTTTCAAATAAATGATGAAAAAAATCATCCTGGATGATGCTGATTCAATATATATATATATATATATATATATATATATATATATATATATATATATATATAGTTTGATTTCATGTGTCCTACTCAAATAAAAAAAACACTAAGAAAATAAATTTTCAGACAGACTTGTTTTCTGAGAGTGCTAAAGTAGATCCCTTTGAAATCAACAATTTCTTTTTTTGCAAAATTTGACTCAAGCTGTGTATTATAGGTAATCAGTGACCTGCTGATTTCAGACATGTCTTTGTTTTTGATCTGTGATGTGTAGTTCTCAACATCCTACAGTAAATCACTCACACATATGTTAGTACTTTATGATATGGATGTATATCTTTATAATTTCCATGATTCTGGGTTTTACAGAAAAAATATGTTCAAAACTTTTGAAAATAATTGTCATTTAATCAATAATGTTCATGCTACATACGGTATTTTACTTATCAATGAATAAAACCTTTTTCGGAATTTGATGATTATTTAGTTCTTAAAAATAGCCGGATTTCTCATGCACCTCTAATCATATGAAACACAAGCTTGATTTATTTTACAAATGTCAGATTGTGTTGGTAAGAGTGAGAAACCATCAACAGATCTTTTAATAAAAGTTTCCTCAATTTTTAAGCTGGCCTGGCTTGGTATGCAAGAATGACGTGGATAGGTCACACCAATGGATCTAAAGGACTGAAAATTTAAACATTCACTCCTTATTGTGTCTACAAAAAATGTTTTTTTTGTTATTTTTTTAAAATTACCCCCCCTCCCCATATAGGTTTTCAGTGGGGTATTCAATTTGCAGTGATAGTTTATGCTAAATTGATCCCTTAGTTTGTGTCCGGCTTGTTTCTTTTTTTTGAAAATTCAGACGTTTCTAGTGATCACTGACCAACAGCAGGTGAAAGAAGTAGCTTATTCATTTATGACCCCCAACATGGCAAAGTGCCCAAAGATGTTACAAAACTGTTTCTATTGAGTGACTAACCAGACCTGTTTTGTTTCTGTTTTCATGTTCACTAATTTACCTTGGCATATAAGGTGCCAGTGACAATCATCATGCCTAGTCATTTAATTTGGTCGGATGCCAAGGATATTTGAAGATGAGCAAGATAAGATACAAGGTGTGAACGAAAAGCTTATGATTCAGTAAAAATCAGTGTGCCGTCAAGGCTGGACTCTAAGACAAATGGTTTACAAGGGTATTTCAGGGACTACTGCTCACTGTAATTCATCTAAGACCCATAACTGTCTATATTGAGATTCAGCACATTGGAATTGAACTTCATAGTATACTATTAGTTATACTATTCATGTTATTTACAGGTATTCAGGAAATATTCCCTTGAAAATTAAGTATAATTGTGGAAATTTACTTTATGCTAATTACTAAACTCTGTCATTTTGGTTCATGCATATCAGTCAGTTTGTTTCCTCTTTATCTGATAGTTGGGGAATAAGTAAGTAGAGATGGGAAAAGATTTACCTTGTGAATTTTAATATACTTAGCACATACACATACCGATGAACTAATGGACAGACAGACAGACAGACAACCAAATTTATATATATATATATAATAAAGATGATGGTCTCAATAAAAAAGTTATGATGAAATTTCACCAAGATATTGAAGTTGTACATTGAAGATAATAATTGATCTTTTCATCTATCAATTTGGGTCTCATCTGAAAGTATTGCAGATATGAAAAAAAAAAAAGGTCTTTGAAAATCATTAGCTATTGACATGAAGATGTTTGTAAGGAAATTTTAAAAATTTAACCTCACACTTTATACATATTTTTATGCTACTTACAGGTGTTTTTCCACTTGTTCAAACCTTGATATGAAGATGAATTTACAGTCTGAATATAAAATGTCTCTTCCACTTGGTTGTAGACAACAATTCTTTCTTCATGTTCAAGACTTTGATAGAAATTGTAAAATGTTCCCCTAATACTCTGCTGTTTGCTTACTGAAAATAAATTAAGACATATATATTGTAGCAGCAATTAATGCTGGGATTAATTCTTGGCCATTCACAATCCTGTTTTTCTGATTTTCAATGGATTTCAATAGTAAAATTATTGTCAATACATTTCTAAGATTAACAATTATTTTCAATGTTTTCGCATTATACATATAATAGCTCTATGTTCTTGCCCTGTGGTTGAACCACAGGTCAGCCTTACCATTGGAATGATCCTACAAAGGGGCGGCAGACCCCCATAACTAGCTCACATCTGCCAGGAGGACACTCCTGTCAAACCTACAAAATTAAGAGTCCTGCTCCTATCTGTGCCTCGGTGGTAGACCAAAGGATGCAAACCCTTGGTTTAAAGGGTGGGGTTGGCCCTGGGAAAACCAAATTCTCTACTCAGACAGGAAGTTTATTCCACAAACAGGCCCGCCACAGGAGAAAACTATCCCAACAATGCCAGTGAAGCCATTCATTCATTAATGTTGGTAACACTTGCATCACTTTCATGACCACAGACAATTCCTTTCTTCTTGATTTACAAATCAAATAGAAAACTATTTGCCAGCCTAATAATATCCCCAGAATCCTAACACTTTGAAAGAAAGGCTTAACTCTTAGATTTATGTATAAAAAACTAGATATTGTGAAGGGTTTATCTCTACTTGTTATTCATCTACCTCTGCCCATTAAGTGAGAAGAGGTGTATATATTCAATTGTGTCTGTCCACACAATATCTCCAAAAGGTCTCAATGAATTTCAATCACATTTTGTTGAGGGGTAGACTATGAACTAAGAAAGAATTAATGAAATTTTATGGCATATCTCAGAATCTTTTTTCTACAGATACCTCCCTTGCATTGTAGATACATATATGAACTGGTTTTAGTGACAATAACATTAGCAGAAGCACATGCTCTCTGAGTGCTTCCTAGTTCTGAATATGTCACCAAATTCATTTCACCTGTATTAATTATAACTCTGTTACTTTTAATCAACCACAAAATTGATGTTGCTCAACATAATTAACATTTTTGATTTTCAGATTTGAGAATTCAGATGTAAATCCTAATGTTTTTCACCAATGATCTTAATAGATTTTCTTCTTTAATTCGTTCTTAATTAAACTAATCTTATTTGGAAATTTTCAATTACCATCCAATTTCAAAATGACAACATATCATAAACTGGGTGTAACTAGGCCTCTGACCTGTAACTGGATATAATACCACACCTTATGCTTCTGCTATTAATTACTGTTATTATTAGCTTTATTTTCCATGGGGAACATAATATTAGTAACCGTCAACTATAACTTTAACCAAAACTTTCTTCAGTTTTAAAGTTGGTCTGGCTTGATGGCTACATATATATGTATGTATGTATGTATACAGACTGCACTGATGGAAGTAGAGGATTTCAACATTCACCTCCTCATTATGTCTAGAAATAACATTATTTGTTGTTTTTTTACCTCCCCACACATAATAGACTTTTAAGTTGGGGGTCAACTTGAAATGTAAGTTTATGCTAAATTGGTCCCTTAGTTCGTGTTTGGCAGCATTCAAGTTTATCTTTTCAAAATTCAGACGTTTCCAGTTATTGCCCATTGAAGAGCGAGAGAAGTAACTTATTCATTGATCACCCCTTTTTCCAATTTTTCAGTTGATCCGCCCAACATGACTTGTTGCCAAAAGACATTGGTTCTGTGACAGTTTCCATCGAATGACTAACCGGACCTGTTTTTATCATTACTGTTATAATAAAGAAAGTAACGCATTGTTGCTAGAAAATAAAATAATTAAAAGACAGTGGATCAATATATCTGTAGCCTGACCTAGTTATAAGCTGAATATTGACCTGAAATTTTCACAGTATAATTTTCAACCTATCTGAATTATGGAGAAGTGTTGCGTTATGTGTACGATAAAAAAGGAGATTATGTTGAAAAACATTTATTTCAACCCTTTCGAGACTCCTAGGATATATATATATATATATATATATATTAGATAAGTGAAAATAGGAAATAAGAAATATAATAAAGTTATTGGAGTATTTTTATGAAACTGTTTGTACGTGTGTGTGTGTGTATGTAAAAAAAAAAAAAAAAAAAAAAGACAGAAAAAACAAAACTCTGATGGCTTGAAACCCTTTCTGGATCGATAGAGGTTGGATAAATATCATTTGAATGCCAAACTCTTCATAGCCAAAAATGAAAAATTTAGAATCGTACATTGTAAAAAATTTAGAAAAGAACATTGTAAAAGCACCTGCTGTATAGTGATGGTTTGCAAATTCATCTCGTAAGCCATTCTTAGTAAGTTCTTTTCTGCTTTATAAGTCTGGCTCTGTGCCAAAGTTAATGTAGTCTAACAAATATCTAGAAGAAAAAATTGTACATTTTTAATAATTGCTAAAAGATTCATGAGATTTGATGCTAAGGTCAGTGGTAAGTTTTGAATACTTTCCTATGTTCACCATTTATATATATAGTATTCCTGAAATCTTTGTTTGCGCAGCCAAGCCATTCATTTATATCTATCAACTAGTTACTAGCACCACGTAACAAAGAAGATGGTGATATTTTTATCTCTTCTCATTTGTATTATCAGAATTTACCATACCTACTTTCTTGATAGTTTTTTCTAATAACATACACCTGGAATCTATACATGATACCTTCCTGGTGTATGGGACATATATATCCCGTCAGTTTTTTTGACTGCTGGGGTATTATTTCTCCATAAATCTCTTTTAGAATCCTACTGGGACATGTATGTCACAAAAAAAAATGAAGTAAGATCTTCACAACCACTGGCTGTGACGTCATAATATGAAACCTTAGCAGAAATTAGTTAGCATTACCTGACTGAACAAGAAATTCATGGTGGTTAAGTGGTCGACTAATTCCATATTTTTCATTTGTTCTGGAATAATTGTCTAATGAGACAAATGTATCCTGTCATGATTGTGATCATGATTGTGATTCTTCAAAATGTAGAAAATTTTTAATTTGATGAAAGAATACTTTTCTTCAAACATTAACTCTTTGAGACTTGGTGAGTTGAATTTCATCCCATTTTTGAAGTGTTGGTATCTGCATGGTGTGTCATTTTTAATACCATCCGTTCATCTTGATATATCTTGGAACGCAGAGGTTTATAGCCTGTCCCACCATAAATACCCAGGTTGATCAACAGATTGTGGAGTAAGTGGAAGAAAGAGAAATGTGCCTCAAAAGGTTGAATAAAAATGAACACGTTTTGGGCTTTTTCAAACCCTTTTAAAAAATTCATACATTAAGCACAGTATAGGTTGAAAGGGTTGAATGACATTATTTGACCATCACTCCTCCTGTGTAAAAGATGAGTGCTTATACTCGATTTTTTTTTTTTTTTTTAATCGGGTGAGGGATAGTTGCCAGAGTTGAATATGCAATGCCTGATTTGAACATTAAGAAATTTGAATTAGTTTACTTTTAGAGATTCCTCACAGAATATTTATTCGCAGCATCATTTTGTTCTTGTTTCGAAATCAGGTGAAGGTGTGGTAATGAGATCACCAGGACTAAAATCTAGGGCTTGTCTGTATTTGATTGTGCCACACCATTTTATCCCTACAGTTTCCATTCTTTGCCTTATTGGCTTCATTATTATTGATTTTGTCTATTGGGATGGTCCCATTGTTCTTACTATCTTTAGTCAGTAAATGATTCACTAATAAAACAAAGAATAGCTCTTCCTATCCTTTATTAATCATTGATATGTTTCTTGTTTCCTTCTGTGGGATTGGTTGAATGTAATTTCTCCTTTCTAGCCCAAGTCAAAAACTAATATTGAACAACTGGTGGTGAAGGATTCTATCCGTTTTTTTATATTTGCTTGTGTTAATGTGTTCTGGTGCTGGCATCAGTATTCCACTGGACCCCCTCTAAAAACATTTTGTTTATTTTTTACTTTTGGGGGCCTTATTCTGACAGGTTTAACAATAACATCTAGATTCTCCATGACACCAGTGATGTCATAAATGGAATTTGTTCTGACCATATTTATTCTTTGATAGAATTTTTTTACATTACTTCAAATTTTGATGCTACAGTTGTTCGATTATGTATTATGATGGCGACTCAATTATTTTTTCTATTTTTTTTTCTACAATGGTTCTACCTTTTAAGTACTTTTCCTTTTTCTTCCTTTTTTTAATTTTTTTGTAGTTGACCCTAAACGACCTACTCCCAAGGGAAATCATTTTTATTGGATAAAATTTTCGGTGTAGGAGCTTATAGTCAATGGGAAACTTTTTCGCAAAGATAGGTTAGATGACCTCCCTACAGCAAATTCTTGGGAGAAAAATATATCTTATACTTCATAGATGACCTTAACAAAATGCAACAAGATAGATTCCAGTATTGTAGAAAGAGCTGTGAAAAAAATAACCTGATCAGTTAGATTTACTGAGCGGAACAGAGATTTGATTGCGAATTACTGCATCATCTACAAAAATCAAGAAGCCTGGGACTATTAGTCTTAAGCCTTATGGTATACAATAGTCATTTTGAACTGTTTGTTGTAAACGTTGCTTAGAATAGCAATTGTCGATCAAACCAGCTAAGTTACTGATAGAATTCAAAGAAAGAACAGCGGATCAGACAGAAAATAAGCATTGAGCTGAAGATAAAAAGGTCAAATCGTTCTATCCGCAGCTCAAGACAAAGCGTGTTTTGAGTCATTAGTTCCAGTTAAGCATTGAGCATTCAATTCTCCATAACTGAAAAACTTTTCCACAGATTTATAAGAAAATTTCCTTTGATTTGATTGGTCGAAATCTAGTGCATTTTTGTTGGAGTCTCTGTTTCCATATTGGCAAGGTTTTTCTGAAGTACATAGGAAGCTGTTTATTATAATCACAAATAACGTTAACAAAAGGTTAATATTATCAAAATCAATCAGTCCCAAACAATTTATTTAGAATGAATTGAGAATAGATTATAAACTATCAATAAATTTCACATCTTTTATAATGTAAATTTATAACAATAAATGAAGATTGTTCCAGTTTCTATATCTTTTGCTTAATGTTATCAGCCAGTTATTGTTATCTAAAAGACCTTGTCCCAAAGTGATCACGATAAGCAACTTCCATTGTATTTTTTTTCTCTGAAAAATTTGAAATTATTCAAATGACCAGCTACAAGGATTGAAACTATTTCTCTCACTTCATTTTTTAACTCTTCACCATTAGTATTGTAACATTCTACCCACTAAGAGATTGGTCTGTTTTATCATTCAGTAATGATTCGAGTGTCAGACTTACCTCAGTATAATACCAAAATGTTTGGCCTTTGAAGAGATCTCTCAGTAGGAAATATGACCTTCTGCATGTCAGAAGGGTTTGCAGTAAGAACAATTAATTGAGGATGTTGGATGTACAATTTCTGCATAAAAAGTCCCTACATCTTGAAACTGTATCCAATTTAGCTTCAAAAATGTTACAAAATTTATCGACAAATAAAAAACAATAAATTTGTGTGCTGTTGATACTCATTACATCTGTGTCTGTGTTTATATATATATATATATATATATATATATATATATATATATATATATATAAAACTGTAAGCATTAAAAACATTTTCTAAATATTTTTCTGTATCACTTCAGTCACTTATTTCCCAATATCTGTCAATGCAATTTATGTCATTTTCCACAGTGTTTTTTTCTTGTTTCCCCTATACTTTGTCATTATTGTACAATGTTTAGATTGTCTCTTGATGGGATCATCAGTTGTTTACCATATAACCATTTCTGGGATTTTAAAAACAAAACAGTTATATTAACATGGCACCCCAGCAGTGTTGATTGAACACCGCCTCCCTTTAATATATAGTTTATGCCATACATGTAGTTTGTCATCTTATATAAGGTTTTATATGTATTGTATATTGATATCATTTCTTACTACATATCATTTATTTTTTGAAACGAGGCTCACTTATGTAAGTTACCCCAAAAAACGTATTTATCATATATATATATATATATATATATATATATATATATATATATCATACTATAAAGACAAAGAAACATTTCTTTGTAATGGAAATAGCTGGTCAATTTGGGCTGAACTCTAAAATTTGCAAATTCATGTACAAGGTTAAGGTAAAATTGGTGGTGCTGACCTTTGGTGACCTCTAAAGATCGATTTCGGGTTAGATAATTTAGGCATCGTTTTCAAGTATAAACAAGATGGCTGCACCCTACAAGCTGCAAATCTGTGTTCAAGTATAACTTGATACAATGGATGGACATAGGATAGGTGGCAATAATCTCAGGTGACTTGTGAAGGTTAATTTTTTTCAGGTCAATTTTGGCATTTTTTAAAAAGATCAATTTTGGCATTTTCAAGCCTAATCTATCTGAAAATTGATCTACCATGGTTTCTTCACCCAAGATAAACATAGAATAGGTGGAGATGACCTCTGAAGGTCAATTTAGGATCAAGTCAATTTTGTGATTTCCAAATCTAACAGAAACAGATGCAACTTATTGGTTTCAAATTTCCTTACAAGGCTATCTTGACCACCAGTTGAACTCAGGATAATTGTCAGAGACCTCTGAAGGTCAATTAGGACTGGTCATAGTTCCCATCCACAGAAAAGAAAAAAAACCTAGGATTTGGAATGCAAATAAAGCCATAACCACAAGGAATTTTCAAATGTCTGTATACTGTAAAACCAGAATTGCCTCAGGTTGCCAGATCTTCTGCAGTTGGTATGAAAGAACTTGCCTGTTCCATGTGAGGCCCCAATGATCATTGACAGACCTATGACTGACACAGAATCCTCTCCAAATCCCTCAGGATCCCTTGTTTTGCAAAGTCAATCCATGAGTGTGTGTGTATAATTCTGTGTTATACTGGCACCAATTATAAGTTTTCCCAGGTGGGCTAGTAAGGTGTTCATAGGAATATAATCATGCAACTATAACAGCTGGAATCTGTTGGTTGGCCACTGTGCAGGATGCCATTTGCATTGTTCTTGACTTTCTGGTAGACCTCCAACTTGGAACCATGATTGCTTCTAAGACCATCTCGATGCAATACACTCTTCTCTTTTCTTTTTTTATTATGTTCACTTATTAGAAACCATCAACCAAAACTGTCACCAAAACTGTCAAGGTAGGCTTCTTCAGTTTTGAAGTTGGTCTGGCTGGCTGGCTATGTATGTATGGAGTGTATAGGCTGCATCAATGGAGTTAGAGGGCTGGAAATTTAAGCGTTTACTCCTTATGTCTAGGAAAAATTTCATGCTAGTTTATACTGAATTGATCCCTCTGTTTGAGTCTGACAGCATTAGCTCTTTCCTGGTGATCACTGCCCAACAAAAAGGCGAGAGAAGTGACTTATCTATCGATCCTTCTTTTTTCCAGTTTCTTAATTGATCGCTCCCAACATGGCATGCTGTTGAAAGACATTGGTCATGTGATGGTTTCTATTGAGGGACTAACCTCGACCTGTTCATTTTTTTCTGTTACTTCTTTGTCTGGTTCCTACAGGTGAATTTTTTTTTATTTTTATTTATCCATCTTCTTCATCTTTAAACAGCATGTAGACATTTGAAAATACCTTGTTGTTGATGTTGCTTTGTTTGCTTACGTTTTGTCATTAATTTGCAACCGAATTGTTTTGTTGTTGTTTGTTTCATGTTTATGTTTTTCTGAGGAATCTGAAGGAAGAGAAGGGTGTTGTCTATATCCTGGCACAGACCTCTACGATCTATTTGGATATGTGTTTCAAGTGGTACTGCAGATAATTTTCGGAAAATACAGTAAGTCATCAGTTAGACTCGTTGGTGAAATTGTTTCGACAAAACGAAACGAAACAAAAAAGAATTCTTCAGTTTTCTGGTCTGGTTGAGACGTCTTTGTGAACGGTAAAATTTCTAGTTCATGGAATCCATATGTGTGAAGGTACGGGTGGCCTAGGGGTTGGCAGTGCAGGGAATGGAATCTGCGAACCAAGTTCTCACTCGGGCTGAGACAGCTTGCGTTCGCTTCATGCTAATGCCATTAGGAAAGACATGGATCCACTCCTTCTCCCCCTCATTTATGGGCAAATAGTAGGGAAGGCTGGGCTCTTTGGCCTTGCTTGGTAACTACTCTTTGAGAATTGAAACTGGGAAAGTCCAACATTGTGAGAGACTGGCAATGGACCGAGTAAGGAACATATAATTAACTAGGCTCTGATGAAGCTTCGACAGGCTTAGCAAGCCGGAAATGGATTATAATAAAGTAGAATAAAGAAGAATAAAAACAGATAGATGAAATATTCTCCACCTCCCCATGAGGCCTTAAGCACAAGTGGAAGATTAAAGGAAGAAACAAAGAAAGAATCCATATGGTGGTAGACAATGACGAATCATTTCTTACTATCTGGTTCTTTTGGTCTGTTGATTTTCAGTACTAACCAATTCTCAGTGGGCCTTCCATCCTTAACAGCAATTTGGTTTCTCTTTGATGCTGTCAGCATGGATTATTATGAGGCTGCCCCTTTGATAAACCCAACAATAAAACCTTGATTATCTTCTCTTCTGAAATGGTAGGAAAGTAGGTGTGGCTTAGTCAACTAAGTGCCCTTTCCAAACTGTTACGTCTGATCATAATAGAGAAAGGAAATGGACCAGCAGACACTTTATCTACCCACTCCTTGGCCCCAATGATCACAATTAACAATAATTATTGATAAACTTTTACAAATGCCAGCGTTCCAAAAAATTATGAAAGCAGTCTTGCCTGGAAGAACACAATTCTCTTTTGCTCTGGAGAATCAGTTTATCTTCATCAAAGAAAGATCACTTCTGCATCTGCATCTACATCAACTGTTCTCAGAACCCAAGCTTATATTCCTCCCCTTGCAATCATTGGTTTCCACAATTACTCCCCCATAGTGAACTTTCACTGTCATTTTTTCATCATTGTACTTTCCATTATGTATTCCTCCCCTGGCTGAAATTCTCCCCCAGGAAGCCAAGCACCTATATATAATTATATATATATATATATTAAAACAAATTTTGGTTTGGGATACAGACATAAGGAGTGGGTAAAAAAATACCATCCAACTTTGAATAATTGGATCTTCTTAACAACTACAAACCTCCAGATGATATTTTATGCTTTAACAGAAAAGGGTGTGAGGATTCTAAAAATGGCAAGGAAAAATTGGTAGGGTTAATGTGTATGGGTTGGGATGGGCAATGTAGTATTAGTGGCATTTTGGTTGGAGACTACTGTAGTAAGGTATTGGCTATTCAACTGTATATTTTCAAATACATCTCAAAAAGACCTTTAAAATGAGCCTTCAACCCAGCTCTTTAGCATGAACAGAAGAAATGTCATGCTTAATTATATCTTTAGGAGGGGCGTGCGTTTGGCCAAAAATGATAAGTGCCATAACTCAGCAATGAAAAAAGATATCCTGCTGAAATCTCTAGAAAATTCATATCTCAACCATGTCTGCAAGTATAGAAAATTTCAAGATCTGAGAACATTAGGTTTTTTGATTTGTTGATTTCATGTGGAATGACTTGTACAATTCAACAATTCATAATAGTTGTTTTGGCCTTTTACACATTTTTCTCCTGTGAAAAGAGAAAATTCTAATAATAAACCATAAATGATAATAATCTACTCAGAAAGTTGTTTATCAATTATCATTTTCAAGAGGAGGTTATTCAAGAACCTTTGTAGAAAGTTAACTTCATAAAATCAGAAGTAGGTCTTCAATTTGTCAAGATACAAATATGTACTCAAATTCCTGACAATCCTTTTCTCTTGCATTTTCAGTACACAATACACAGGCAATGCTTGAAATTTACCTGAACAAATTTTACAAGCAAAATTGCAAAATTTAGTGTTTAATTATCAAAATCTGTTTCCTTATGGTCAGAAATATTTAGTTTGTTAGTGCAGAAAATGACTAAAGCCAAGCATTTGTATTGTGGAGTAATGGTATAGTCAGTGGGCAGCAGTAAGAAAAACCATCACTTTGCTCATTTATACTGGTTCAAATGCAGTCTGCACTAACCCTGATGATTGTTTTATTCATTCTCCGTGAAAATGTTCTGATATATTTGAGTTTCTTCAAGATGATTTTTTATGGAAAAGTAAGTACTGATCTCATTCCAGTCAAAGAGCCCATTTTTTCAAATATGAGACTTTTCTATCAACAGTATAGTTACTTTTAAGTGGAAGCATCCATCATTACGGATGGAGAAACAGAAAAGGTCACACTGTTCATCATATAAGTTAATCCTACCTGTTGAATTAGTCTTCACATAAGTGCTATCAAACGTTTGATATGATACCTTCAGGAAATAAACTAATCTTCATCTGAATTGTTAAAAACAATGGCCATCCTGTTAATCAAATGATTTCCTCCCAATTAGTGGTGCCAGGTGTTTGCCTGAGACACACTTTTCATTCATATTTGTCTGTCTGCAATTCAGCACCTGGTGACCTGTCATACCATTCAACATCTGTAAAGGGTGCCATGCATACCATCTGCACCATCTGCTTTTGAAAGACATCAATAACATTAACCCAATTGGTAAAAACTTTTCAGCAAATAGAAAGGTGAGGAAAAATTAAAAAAAGCTTTCAAGGTTATGTTTCCTGTTCTGTTTATGGATAAGGGTGGCTATGGGAAGGTGGGGTAGGGTAAATAAGGGTAGCTATGAGAGGGTGGGGTAGGGTAAATAAGGGTGGCTATGAGAGGGTGGGGTAGGGTTAATAAGGGTGGCTATGAGAGGGTAGGGTAGGATTGATGAGTGTTCAAAAATATTTTTAGCTAGTGATTGCAGACCAACATACCCATTAATACAAATAGCATTTTTGACTAATCGATTTAGTGTAACAACGAGCTTCACTGCCAAGACTACCTTATTCCAAGATTTTCTTTAACCTTTTGTTACTACTTTGCATAGTCTTTTATTGGTATTTAGTTAGTATAATTATAATAACTAACTAGCTCCATTGAAATTCCACAGGTCTCAAAACTAAGATATCGTTACTTTCACGTATATATTTCTACAATTAAAGTATATAGTTTTGTTCAAGTAATTTATGACCGACAGGGTGTATCGATATTAACTAAAATAACAGACACTAATATATCTGTTGTTATTCTTCACCTTCTTGCTCTGTGTCTATAATCTTTTTGTCTACTACATAGTTCATCACATAGTAAAGGGTGGGCAAGTTAGAGTGAAGGTTGAGTCCATTTTACCCCTTCCCCCATTCAAGCATGAGCACCCTCTTCCATTCTTACCCTTCGTCATCTCATTGCAAGGGGGCATGTAGCATTCATGCAAACAAGCAGAAATATTGTGTAATAGATACGATACTATCAAACAATATTGCTCTATTGTGCCAGGTTGCAAATCCCAATAGTGTGAAGGAGTGTGCAAGTCCAATTCCAGTAATGATTTGAAGATTATAGTTTTATTTTTTGTCTACAAAGTGTAGTTCTATGGTCACAGGAGTACAATCATATATACATACATACATCACAACTTTATATATAAAAGATGATACGATGAAAATTCTGATTGGATTGTCTGTAGTTAATGCAAATATTACTGCCACAAAAAGGCTATTATATGTAAAATAAATATGCATTGTAAATGTCTTTACTATAGGAATACATTGGGAAATGATTTTACCATAGGAATGCATTAGGAAATGATTTTACTATAGGAATGCATTTGGGAAATGATTTTACCATAGGAATGCATTTGGGAAATGATTTTACTATCGGAATGCATTTGGGAAATGATTTTACTATCGGAATGCATTTGGGAAATGATTTTACTATCGGAATGCATTTGGGAAATGATTTTACTATCGGAATGCATTTGGGAAATGATTTTACTATAGGAATGCATTTGGGAAATGATTTTATTGTAGGAATGCATTAGAGAAGGTTTTTACTATATAAATGCATTGGGAAATGATTTTACTATAGGAATGCATTGGGAAATGATTTTACTATAGGAATTCATTGGGAAATGATTTTACTATAAGAATGCTTTTAGGAAATGATTTTACTATAGGAATGCATTTGGGAAATGATTTTACTATAGGAATGCATTTGGGAAATGATTTTACTATAGGAATGCATTTGGGAAATGATTTTACTATAGGAATGCATTTGGGAAATGATTTTACTATAGGAATGCATTTGGGAAATGATTTTACTATAGGAATGCATTGGGAAATGATTTTACTATAGGAATGCATTTGGGAAATGATTTTACTATAGGAATGCATTGGGAAATGATTTTACTATAGGAATGCATTTGGGAAATGATTTTACTATAGGAATGCATTTGGGAAATGATTTTACTATAGGAATGCATTTGGGAAATGATTTTACTATAGGAATGCATTGGGAAATGATTTTACTATAGGAATGCATTTGGGAAATGATTTTACTATAGGAATGCATTTGGGAAATGATTTTACTATAGGAATGCATTTGGGAAATGATTTTACTATAGGAATGCATTTGGGAAATGATTTTACTATAGGAATGCATTGGGAAATGATTTTACTATAGGAATGCATTTGGGAAATGATTTTATTGTAGGAATGCATTAGAGAAGGTTTTTACTATATAAATGGATTGGGGAATGATTTTATTGTAGGAATGCATTAGAGAAGGTTTTTACTATATAAATGCATTGGGAAATGATTTTACTATTGAAATGCATTGGGAAATCATTTCACTATAGGAATGCATTGGGAAATGATTTTATTGTAGGAATGCATTGGAGAACAATTTTACTGTAGGAATGCTTTTGAAAATGATTTTACTGTAGGAATGCATTTGGGAAATGATTTTATTGTAGGAATGCATTAGAGAAGGTTTTTACTATATAAATGGATTGGGAAATGATTTTACTATAGGAATTCATTGGGAAATGATTTTTCTGTAGGAATGCTTTTGAAAATGATTTTACTATAGGAATGCATTGGGAAATGATTTTACTATCGGAATGTATTGGGAAATGATTTTACCATGGGAATTCATTGGGAAATGATTTTACTGTAGGAATGCTTTTGAAAATGATTTTACTGTAGGAATTCATTGGGGAATGATTTTACTATAGGAATGCCATAATAATGGTCAGGAATTCGGGCAAGAAATCAAGGCTATAACGTTTATTTCAGCATGTATATATGGCGGATTTCCTTCCAATAAGACTTGGTAGTTTCTGATTATTAACATTAGACATAAAACCAATATTATTTATACATTCTATACACCTAGTCATAATGTATGTAGAATAAGGCAAATCCCCTGATTTTTGGCCTTCAGCCATGTTGGATTTATGCCAGTTTGTATATGAGTACAAAGGAACAGTAGTTCTATGTCAAATGTTACCGGCTGTTGTCTGTTGTGGAATATGAAACGTGAAGGCACAGAAACAGAAGAAAGGGAAAAAAACAGGTCTGGTTAGTCACTCAATGGAAACTATCATATGACTAACATCTTTTGGCAGCATTCCTTGTTGCAGGTGATGTACTAAAAATTTGGAAAAGGGGGTGATCAATGAATGAGTAACTTCTTTTGCCTTTTGTTGGGGAGTGATCATTAAAAATGTCTGAATTTTCCAAAAAAGCAAGTATGAATGCTGGCAGATATAATTTAAGGAACTAATTTTGCATAGAGATACATTGCATACTGAACCCTCCACAAAAAAACCGGGGGAGGGGGGAAGCAGAATAGTTTTTTTCTAGACATAATAAGGGTAATTGTTTAAATTTTTAGCCCTCTAACTCGATTGGTGTGGCCTGTATGCGTAATACACATAGCCAGACAAATTTGAAAACTGAAGAAACTTATACTGACAGTTGGTTGGTTGACTGTTTCTACTATCTCTTCCATACTCAGCCTTTGTTCTAGCAAAAATTTAAAAGCAAACCTCAAATCCAGCTCTTGAGTCAACTTGGTCTACTTATTCTTTCGTGATCTGATATAAATATCTGTGCTATCAGAGATGCATTGGTTAATCTTCTAGAGCACATATTTGTTCCTATTTTCTCTCTTCTTTTCTACCTACTTGTCTATCTCGGCTGGGATGTGGCTAAAGATGAGGGTGTATTTCCGCCCCAGCTTTGCCTTGTCTCATCCCTACCCTCTCCTGCCCTCGCTGCTTTCTTGGCTTCAGCTGTTTCATCCATTTTCCACAGGGCATTATTCTGTTGGGTCTAGATACTTCCGTACCTTCAGGACTTAGCAAGCACTTGAATGGTGAAAACTGATCTCCTAAATAAAAATTTCAAAAACAAAACATGTCCACCTGGCATAAAACTACTAAACACTTCAATAAAAAAAGATTCAACACCATTGGAAAAGACATTATTCTCCGTAAGCTTTCTAAGTATGTGTAAGCCTCTGCTAAAGAGTTCTATCTAACTTATCTATGAAGTCTGGGATTTTCTTTTTTCTTTTTTATTCTATTGTTAGCCTCACCCACATTTAGGGCTGTCTAATTGCTTGGGTATACTGAAATTTTGCTGGCCCAAAATTCAATTTGAAAAAAAAAAGCCCAATTCTAATATGCTGAGGGCATGGAGAGCAGGAGCCCCTGTAAATTGCTTTGCCGCGGGGCCTCAAATATTCTCAGATGGCTCTACCCATATTTTTTTTTTTTTAAAGGCCAAAGTTCTTTCCTTTGGTTTCTTCGACATGGAACATTTAAAACATTTATTTCAGTGCGAGGGAAATATGTACGAATTGTGTACACAAGCACACATCATAATCATATTTACACTATGTACCTTTAATATTTGCAGTGGTGTAATTAACATCATAACTCTTTTTATAATCATCTTCTTTTTTTTTGAGAGTGCTATATATTCCTGTAAACTAAGCCAAGTCACCGACACACCATCTCAAAATGGTTGAGGAATGAATTGCAAACCATACAGTTACCAGTTCGATTTCAGACAGGTGAGATTCATTGCCTTATGTCTGTAAGGGTCAGTGGTTTAATGAAGAGCAGGCTTGAGTTTTCTCTCAAAATCAAAATTGAAGTTAAATGAAGGTAATTTTGTATTTCACACAACTTTCATATTCATTCTTTATAAAATAAAGTTGTTTATGATGATGAATTTAATGACATAACTATGAAGGTGTATTTATTACAATGAATGTAAATTATTCCAATTTTGATATCCTTTGCCTAATGTTATCTGCTGGTTATTGTTATCTAAAAGTGATCATAATAAGCAGCTCCCTCTCCGTACATTTGTATGTGTATCACTTTCGAGTAATGATTATACGTTTGTTTATTATTTATAACTATTCCAAGTCCAACCCTTCTATTTCTTGATAAATGAAAGGCGGCAGATAGGAATACTAACTATGTCTGCTGGTTTGGCACTAACCTCTGCTTGCATAGTTCCGCCATATGTCTATAATCTTTGTGGTTTCCTGGAAGTGGGGGATGTTGACTGCTGTTTCCTCAATATTTTCATTTAAACATCAAAGAATTCCTGCCTTCTGAAGCATGCATTTTGGCCCTCTAGGATGTAAGGCAAAAGGCCTCATTTTTCTTTTGATTTGTCAATGTTAGCCAGAATTATTCAAGGTTGCTTGTCATTTAATAAGAATGAAAAAGTAACGTAGAAAATGCTAACAAATCTTGACTCTTCTTCTTCAGGGCCTACAACCGTATGAAACGAGTTCAAAAAGTATCCGATACATTGCAAAAAGTTTATTCTTACAAACATTCTTCAAAATCGACAGAATTTAGACCAAAGATTTCGGGGGAGGGGTGTTTTGTTTTGTTTTTTTTTTCCTAACTTTTCAGTGCTCAATCTCCTCTCAATAGTTCATGATTTATATATTTACTGATGTGAATTCTGATGATTCTGAAGTTGTATATATGAGTATGTCAAAATAAGCTTTCTGGTGAATGTATCGGATACTTTTTCCCCTCACTGTAAACTTGTTGAGTGTTTCCAGGCCACTTGTATTCCTTCAGCCATTGACTGAACAATGGAAGCAGCCTTTCTGTCTATCTCAGTTACAAGCTACCTTACTTGTCAGTTCTGCTTGTTGATGTGATGAGTAGCTACTTCCTTAAACCCCCCCCCCCTTGTACACATTCGCTCACACACGCACACTGTGTGTATCATTGGGGGGTAATGGTTAGTGAGGTAATCTAGCAGACCATTATTACTGTGTAATGAGTTCAATCCTCATTGGTGCGTAGCATTAATGTCCTTATGCCAGACTACTATATATGTGTATATACTAGCTGGAAACTGGCCCTTTCCGGGTGATTTTCAGTTAGTGGTAGGGGCACCAGGCCCCCTACCTATCATACTCCGGGGAGGGGGTTAACCTGTGTCTGGATACTATTCATTCATGACCACCTCCCCAACCTGTGGACATATATATGACCTACTTTTGATTGACGGCTGGTTGTAACCACTGAAAGGCTGTCGGCTAGATAAATTTCAGACAAAATAAAAAGTGAAACACTGTCAAAATCAATCTTTTCAATAGAATTAACCTAGAGATATGTGCTGCAGGTAGTTTAAGCCATTATAGTTTTATTTTTAGGGACAGCTTGTCTAGATAGGCAAGGTAAGCACTGAAACCATAAATGCTAATTAAATATAAAAGCTAAAAGATTGTAAATTTGTAACTTGAATATATAATCCAGTGAATGGTTATTATTTTCATTTTAGACTGGAATAAGTTTCCTATGCTTTTTGCCTCAATATATATAAGTATCACAGTGCCTAGTCCACAGGATGCTGCTCCTTGTTACATTTTATAACACTCATAAAGGCAAAGGAAATCCTTACTTCAGTAGCATTTAAAATTCTGGCTTTTACTTTGGTTTAATCATCAACCACTGACATCAGCAGCTAATGCACAACTATCTTGGCCACCAGGCATTTTTTTTATATCATTTTCTGCCTTTTTGAAGAAACATGTCTGTATTGCATGTTATTCTCCATTTGTGTTTGATTAAAAGAAGTCACTTGCAAATTCATTGAAAAAATAACCAATTATGAAAAACAGATTTATTAGACTAAATGCACAAACATCCAAAATCTTCTTAAGGATTTAATATCATACGAGTTGAAGGACAGATCATTGAAATTCCCTCTGAACAGTTATTACAATTGAAATTTTAGTAGAATTTAAAACAGTATTGTTGAAACTCATGAAAAACAAACACTAAGTGGCTTACTAGGCAATGAAATGTGAAGGTGTTCTTCAAGGAGAGAGAGACCTGCTGGAAAATAATCTCCAGCTAACTTTCGAATTCATTTTTCTGACCCACAAACTGTTCTTTGTTGTGTGAAATTGAAATGGAATATTCTAATTATTTTCCTAATGACACATTCCAAAATGACGTTTCTCTTATTTAATTGCCAAATTTTGAGATGCTTTTACCATCTGTTGTTGTTAATGAAACATTTTTTCCAAACTCTCTTGTCTCAATGTCTCAACGCAGAGGTTTTGATGATTAGTTCAGAATTTGATGTTTGAAACCATCAATCGAAACTGTCAACCTAGGTTTCTTCAGTTTTCAAGTTGGTCTGTATCATACATACACCAATGGAGCTAAAGGGCTGAAAATCTAAACATTTACTCCTTATTATGTCTAACAAGAAACTTCCTTTAAAAAATGTTTTTTGGGTTTTTTTTTGAAAATCCTCCCTCCCCCAATTAGTGGATGGTTCAATTTGCAATATACTTGTAGGTGAAATTTATCCCTTAGTTCGTATTGAACAGCATTCATATTTGTTTTTGTTTTTTTTTTTTTGTTTTTTAATTTGGACTTTTTCAGTGATCACCTCCCAACAAAAGTAACTTATTCATTATTCGCTCCTTTTCCAATTTCTTAATTGATCACTCCAACACGACATGTAGCAAGAGATATTGGTGCATGATGGTTTCTATTGAGAGGCTACCTAGACCTATCCTCATATCAATTATTAAAAAATAAGTCCCCCTTGTTAAAAATCTGATTGTCACCAAAGTGCCAGATGTTTATCCGAGATACACTTTTTATTTGTATTTGTCATCCTGTAATTTGACACTTGGTAACCTGTCATACCATTCAACATTCTAAAGGTGCAAACATTGATTTTGACTCAGTATCATGTCTATGAAAAAAATTTGTTTTTGTTTTTTTGGAAATCCCCCCCAAAATAGGTTTTTAATTTGGTGTTCAATTTGCAATGTAAATGTATGCTAAATTGATTTCTTACTTTGTATCAAGCAGTATTCACGCTTATTTTTTGAAAATTCAGACTTTCTTAATGATCAGTACCGAACAAAAGTAAGAGAAGTGATTTATCCAACGATCTCTCCTTTTTCAAATATTTTAATTGATCAACCTCAACACGGTGTGCTGCCAAAAGATATCAGTGGCAAAGTGGTTTCTATTGAGTGACTAAACAGGTCTGTTTCTCAGTTCATTAGGTATTGTGCAAGTACATAATCTTTTTGATCATGCTCTCTCTTGTTTTGCGTGCGGATAAACCTTATGTGTAACTTTTATCAAAAGATTTTACAAGTATGTGGGTACTTCCAATGCAAAAGGTTATACTGAGGGTATGATCCTTTCTTGTAAAAGAAGTCACATGATTCCTGTAGACTTTTTATTTTGACTGTGAAGTATCGTTGGTTAAATTTCACCTTTTGAAGTGTTGGTATTTAAGTCATCTTTAATACCCCTTTTCTAATTACTCTACTAGTGAACAGTGTGGTTTACTGGTTGTAACACTGTACTCTTCCACTGAAGAGGGGAGGGTAAAATTTTGCTGGAAAAAATATTTCCTGCCCATTTGTTTTAAACCACAGTGAATTTTTATGTTTTTTCTCTCTCCTGTGAGATTTACAAGTAGATCATATGAAACAAGAGGGAAAATGTTCTTCAAAACCTGCAGCATTGTTAATACAATTTTGGACATTTGTTGGATTGTTTCTGTAATATGTGAAATATTGATGATATTGAAATAGATGTTTCCAATTGATTTTTTAAGTTAATCCCTGTTGAAATGCCTGAAATAAAAATCATCATTGCATCAAAATAAAAAGGAAAAATATTATCTGAAATGCAATCTAATTCATTGGTAAAGGAAAAAGTTTTGTGCATATATATATATATATATATATATATATATATATATATATATATATATATATATATATATATATATATAATAAAGGTTTATGAAGTGTATACATTAGTTATAAACACTGTTTAATCTGCTTTCTTTTTCTCTTTCCTATTTTCTTTCTTTCTTGTATTCTAATTTTTTGTCTCAAGAAATGATTTTTTTAAAAAGAAATAATGATATAAAAACAAATAATTCCCTTATCTTTCTCTTTTATTATCCCCCTTCTTATTAAGATGAGCTTTCTTCCCTTGTTAAAAGCACTGTCTATATCTCTTTAACCACTCACTCTTCAGGTCACTTAATTCCTTACAAACTTTGTTAACCTATTCAAATCTGGTCTCAACATAAACTTTCTGTTACTCTTAGAACTGTCGACTAGCGTTGCAATTGAAAAACCAACAGATCAGGACAGAGATCGTATAGCAATGATCTGGAAGCTAAGCTCGCTGGCCATTGTTAGTCAGCTTGATCTTCATTGGATCTCCCAGTATGGATGGTCTGATACCAATTCATGTTAAGTTATTATACTTATATAATAAAGATTGTGATTTTCTTGGTTTGCTGTCTTTAACACATGATCCTCTCTCTCTCAGAGGTAAAAATTTTGCTGGGAAAAGTTCCTTCTTCCCATGTTTTGAAACTATGGACTCTTCAACTGAAACAAATTTGTTATTTTTTTTTCTTTTTAAAAAAAATAGTTTAATAGAAATTCAAATGTATTCATGAATTTTTTCGCTGGTACTAATAAGTCTTCATATATTTAGGAACACAGAGATTTATATTTTGTCCCACCATTTTGTTTAGTACCCAGACTGATCAACAGATGGCAGAGTAGTTCAAAGTGGAAGAAAAAGAAATGTGTCTGAAACAGTTGAGTGATTCATGATTTTGATGCAGGAGACACACCTCAACCTCTTACCCAGTTGTCTCTCCATTATTCACTCATAAATAATATATTGGCTTTGGACAATTACACAGGCAATATTCTTGTATACAATTTTGTATTTCAAAATAAATTTATCTTATTCTTTGTCATTCCTTCTAGCTTTACTTCCTTGTGTTAGAAAATTTAGATGATTGTGAATTTCCCTGAAATTGCAACTTATAATTTACTTGTGGTGCACACTGTAATGGCAGTAGATGTGAAAATGGTGTTGATATATTTGAAAAGTCTGTTCACTGAAGAAGCAAAAGATTTTTTTTGTTTCTTTTCTCTCCCTAATGAAATCTCATCTTGGAAATTCCTTTAATTGCATCCATGTTCTTTGCAGATAACCAGCTGATAACAAAATGGGGCAAGCTGTCAGTAGACAAGAGAAATTTTGGGAGGCCTGTGGCTATGGCAGGATTTCAGAGGTGAAGAAATTTCTCAAGGAAGGATCTATTGATGTCAATTGGGTCTCCTATACGGTACGTCCTGATTATTTTTTCTTTTTGGTGCATCCAGATTAGTAAGATATTTACAAAATAAGCTGAATATCAAAACAAAACACAATGACCAATCAGTCCAGTCTGCTTAGTACATGTAAGTGTGTGAGCTCCTTCTTGAATAAGCTTGTATGGTTGGTATGTTAGTCTCAGTAGGCTTCATCGATGCAGCTTTTTGGCAAAAGTGGCTTTGTCCAACAAATATTCATCTTAAAATAACAATATAGACGTCTCATAAGATTATAAATACAATAAATAAACTATTAAGATTTTGGTCAGCCTTGTGAGGCTTGTTGACTCAGCAAAGTATCAACAGCCTTTTTAAGACTGGCCCAAATCAGGAAAAACCAGAAGTTCTTGAAAATCAAGATCTAGTTTCATTACTCCAATATCTTCTCCACCTTACTCTATGGGGATGACATGTAATGCCTGAGGAAAATACTAGGCGTCGGATGCGATGACCTTGTAACTAATGACAAAGTTAGGAAGCAAGCCAATCTATGTCCTGTTTTGAATATAATCTATGAACGGTAGATGAAATGACTTGGCCATGCAGCAGGGCTCTCACCTACCAGGCTCGCATTTCAAGTTCTGTGGTGGATTCTTCATGGAAAAATGAAGTTGGGCCAGCCAAAAACCAAGTGACAACAAACCATCTGAGTGGACCTCCAACTGGTGAACAAGAGCTAGAATGACATTAGGTTGCTAACTGCAGACCAATCAAAGTGGAGAGCTTTCGACTATGGATGCCTCAAGCGTCAGAAGATGCGGATGTGGTGTTTGATTGATTATTTTGGTTTGAGATTTTTATTACTCTCTGCAGAAGTTGGTTAGTAACAAGGCTATTATTTCATCTGTACATAATGAACAAAATGATTGGCTGATGAACTGATCAACCAGCAGTTTTACTGCAATGAAACTGACATTATTTTGTTTGCTTGCTTCAGGTTTATTTTACCCGATTAGTCACACTGATAAGTGATTAATGTTCAACTCTGCTACATTTTGAATATTTATTGTTTTAATTGAGACTTATGGCTTATCCTGATGTCTGTAGACCACTCCAATTGATTGAAAAACCATTGCCATATACGGTGATAAAGGGTTTCCATTATGTGTGTGCTCCTGGCCATACTGTCTTGTCTACAGACTTGAATATCGGCATCAGAACTCCACTATACCCTTTCTGAAAATTTTTTTCTTATTTTGGAGAAAGGAGCTGTTTTGACTTTTGGGGGCTTTGTTTTGATGGGTTTATCAATAACATCTAGATTCTCCTGAATCTACATATTTCTAAATGATTTTTTAACTACATTTTAGATGTTTTCCTATGGAAAATGCCAATGATGTCACAAATAGAATTTATTCAGACCATATTTACTTTTTGATGGAATTATTTTACATGACTTCAAATTTTGATGCTATGGTTGTTAGATTACTGACTGTGATGGCAAGTTGATGTCTATTTCATTTCTAGAATCACTTGTTCTGTATCCCTAATCCAGTAACTCTTGATTGATGCACTTGTTGATTTCAGACAGCTTCTATTTTGTAACTAATTTTAATTACTGCATTTCTGAAATTAAGAAGGGTACTGTAATATCCTCTTACAAAAGAAAAGACTATCAAATCTATGAATAATTGATTTCTATACATATCTATTGTTTTTTGTTTATCCCTATGAAATCTTTGTAGAGCATAGGACCACAACCACACTACATCATCAGACACGGTTCTGGGCAACACCACTCACCCAGGACTCAAATCAGCCTGACCACCTTCGTCTCATTCATCATCTGAAGATCTTTTTCGGTTTCCCAAACACACCTCTTTTCCTATGGATTCCAGTCTGACTCTTGAATTGATTCCCTACTTTCAAACAGGATTCTGATGTCCCAGGCCCCTATGCTGGTTTTTATATTTTTTGTCAAAAGGTTGTTCTGCAAGCTGGTTTTCACTGGGATGTATCATGAGCACTTCTAATGAGGAATCTTCCTGACCGGGTTCTTACTGGGGTGATACTGCTGTGGTTTTAGCAGCAAGTAGATTTTCCAGGCTGGATTTTTTACGTATTTGACAAATATGAATTGGATTAGCATGCTATTCATCAAGAATCAATTGATTGTATTTATCAAGGTTCTACTGTCTAACAACGCAATAAAATCATTTCATTTTATTTTTTATCTCATGACAGCATGATTGTTGCCCTATCCACGTAGCTTCTCAAGGGAAGCCGGAAATTGTCAAGATGCTACTTGACGCGGGAGTCGAAGTGAATGTCAAAGACAATGTGAGTTAACTATTATTAATTTTTGAATAGTATTTCTTTCATTCTGATTTCAGTTGCTATTTTTACATTAGTAGTCCTAGTAGTAATATAATCCTTAATTTTATTATCAAATGATACATTACCAACTATTAATGATTTTTTACTATTATTTCTGTCATCTTAATTTCAGTTGCTTTTTATAACAACTACTCAGGCTGTCATTCTATAGCCATTGATTAATCAATAATGGTTGACAATGCTTCAAAAATTCAAGATATTATTATATTGTGAGTTATTTTCCCCAGTAGCAAAATTACTGGAAATTTAAACTAATTCCATTGTGCCCACCCTGAATATTGCAGTTATTTACATGGGAAAGGTTATATTAAAAACAGAATGAATTAATGGAACCATTGTCATTCAGACAAAATATGAAAGTTAACAACACCTCGCCCAAAAGATTCAGACATAAACGAAGGGTATTTTGTCTCTGGACATTCAAAAATTTTGTCTTGTCATATGCACTGTTACTTATTTAGATTTTTTTTTTTTTTTTCAAATTTGCTAATCCAGTGTTGCCTGTGTTTTTTCTTGAAAAAACTTTTTGAATTTGAAAGGGATTTCCACTTTCAAAAAAATTGGAAAAAAAAATCTAAATTTTCAACCCTGGGAGGATGTCTATTAACTGTTCTCCTTCCCTAGCTGAGGTGGAGATAAGAGCCATGTTTGAATTTTTTGTAGAGTTTGTGGTTTATCAAAGAGCAATACTCAAATTCTGTATCAAGAATGTAAGGTTTCCAGATTGAAAAAATGATGAATTGGCCAATTTTTACCAAAAAAATATGCTGGTAAATGCTCAACGCTTTTGTTGAAAATTGCAGACTATGAGCTGGCAATTATAATTCAAACTTAATCTTGTTGCTTACTTTGTCATTCATTTCCATGATTAAGGAAAGCTTATTCAAAGAAACAAATATCTATCTCCTTTATTAGCTTCATTGTCACAATGCATTTTTCTAATTGTACTTTACTAATCTCTTGTTTTAGCGAGGAAACCTTCCACTTCATCACGCTGCCATGAAGGGTCACTCTTCTATCATAATAACTCTCATTAATGCTGGCTCTGAAATCAATGTACAAGACAAGGTCAGTTGCTAATTAATTCTACCTTCAAAAATTTCACTTGTTTGAGAATTTTAAAACTGAATCCATGAAAGTAACACTGAAGAAAAAAATAAACTAATAAGTAATCAATAATGTTGCAGAGAAGTTCAATCTCTTTCTCTCAGACATCAGTGGGTTGATGGTTATGTGATATCAGAGGGTAAAATTAAGCCCAACCAGAAAGACTTTAGCCATTGAAGAAGAAAGTTTGGTTAACTTCAACAATATTTTATGTCTATTTATACTCACTCAAAGTCCACCTTCACCAGATATTAAGTCTATTTATTTCCTTTGTATTGAATTTGTATTATAATTATTTGCAATTAAATAAATGAGGGAAACTACTCTATGATTAGCATTTTTTCCCTAAACGAGAAAACCTGACCCCTGAAAGAGAAAAACAATGTTTCCCTCACTTTTGACCCCAACTTGTAAAAATAAAGTTTGATTAGAATATGAAATCTTACTAATCTATGGAAAGCTAATTTTTTTGAAAGTGTATAAACATTCTCTCATGAAGTCAGTGTTCTCTTACATGTCACAGGTGGTGGACACAAAATAAGTGTCTAATTCAGCATTATGATTACATTGTAAATTTCCCCCTTCCTAGAACATAATATAACAATAGCAAATCACTTAGTTCTATTCTTCCAGTTGGCCGTACACCTTCAAAATGCTCTAACAATACTTTGCCTATGATGTGGTATTTTTTCTGTTATGGGAGCTTACAAACAGAAATCCTATTCTTATCATATAAATGATTTTCAGAACAATAACTGACTGGAAGTCACTCACTTTGCTCTTATGAGAAATTGATAGGAATTGAAAATTCTAAAATAATCAATGAAATTAAATAAAATCTAGAAAGCACTCAAAGAGCGCATATCTCTGCTAATGCTGTTGTCAGGGGAAGTAATTGTGGTTCGATCTGCCTCAAAATGTAATCACTTCTTCCATGACCCATTGCCCACACTTCTACAAAATTTCATTGAAATTCATGGAATACTTTTTGAGATATCTTGTAGACACACACGCAGAAAGATACAACCATATACAACAATATATATAACTCCAACTTTGTTGGCCGAGGTAATTAGGTTAATGGTTTGAAAAGGGAAAACGAGAAAACGTCACAATGTTTCAGTTGTCAATGTCTGTGATATGAAATAAGAAATTATTAATATTGTTTGAAATTAAGGAATAAAATCTTTGCAGGTGATATTTCTTAAAATATCATTATAGCAATGCAGATGTGACATATGTTGATAAGAAATATATTCCCTATTCTTCAGCATTAAATTGTACCATGGTCTAGTTGATTATCAAGGTAACATGCAGGGTCTTTCACGGCGTTTCTTGGGGTAATGCCGTTACTTAGCAGTGTCTATCTCCTATTTGATTCTCAAGTATAAAAGTGCAGTAAACCCTTACTAAAGCAAATCTATTAGAGCTGTAATAAGAACCTAATCACACACAAAACTTCATTGAAAGATAAACAATAAGCATGTGATCCTTACATGCTTACAATCAGTGAAAATTGAAAAAAATATTTCGGATGCATCCAATTTGAGTCCCCGAAAACATTATTGTGCCAAACTCTCTTATTTCAAAAATTCAACTTCAGCAAACACCCTCTTCTCCCAAATTATTTTGTTATAGCGAGACTTTACCATATTTAAAAGAATAATTTTGGATATCTAGTGGAAAATCAAAAATCATCAAAAATTCTGACAACTTAAGACTATTATATCTACTACTACTTTTGAGCTTTGGCACGCAATTTGTAAGGCTTCAGAGGATACAGAATGTTAGTTCAGATCTCATCGGAGGCTACCACTTTATTTCCAGTCCATGATGCTTCAGTCGTAAAATAGTGTGATAAAGAGCGTTGCAACAATAATCAGATGAAAGATAAACTAGTCCTCAATAAATAATGAAAATGTTTCATCTAAGAAATTTGTAGCAGAAATTGTATTGTAGTTGTTTTTTCTTCCGTCTAATGCTGCAGTTGTCTTAATTCTCTTGTAGAACGGTTGGAGTCCATTGCATTGTGCTGCTTACTGGTGCCACCCGGAAGCTGTTGAAGTCCTCATTGAACACGGATGTGATGTTTCTTTGATCAACAAGGTCAGAAGATTTCATTCTCCCTCCATGTCTCAGTTGAAATCTATCATTTTAACAAGACAGGCTACTGCAAGGGAAATCTCCACTCCTATTTATTGCCACTTTTGTATTGGATGTATGATAAATGAAATATTATTAAAATATATATTTTTAGTATAAATGTATTCATGTATTAGAAGGAAATAAGCTCTTGTGAATTTGTAAGATAAATTTTCATAGATATTTACTTTCATCATGCTTTGAAATCACTGTAGGGAAACATTAATTATCTGAATTTATTTATTTATTTGAATGAAATAAGTCTTTGCATATTTCTGATATATTTTCATGGATACATAAGATTTGTCCATTTTAGCTCAGTCAGTGAAAGAGCTGTCTACCAATCAATTGGTTTTGATTTCAGATTACAGTAGAGGAATGTTTTTATATTGGTTTGCTTTTACATGATTGGATAGACAAGAGTTTATTCCCCGAAATTTGGTGAGGATTGTTCTTCTTGTTACAGTAGAAAAACAAACTGCATGCTTGGACTGGAGTTTCACTATAGGGAATCTTTATTTGGGGTGTAGGGGGTTATAATTTGACGGGGGGCAGAAAGTATTTATCTATCAATAAAGATTTAACAGCTATTTTCTTTTCTTCTTAGTTAATGTTTTTAGAAAAAAAAGCCTCACCATTTTCTTTGCGTTCTCCTGAAAAGAAGTATTTGAAATTTTGAGTCATACCTTTTGTTCTTAACTGAGGTTTTATAACATATCTATTCTGTGGGGAGAAACACTAGTTGCTATCAAAATTGAGTGCTACTAATAACTGGTGACACTGTTTGGTGATGGGAGTTATGTCGTCTTTTGTGAGTTGCAGATGGTACAAATCTTAGCTTTATACAAATTTTGGCTGGAAGCTATTTCCAGGCCTTGATATAATTTGGCAACCAGAGTGGACCTTACTGGACCTGCATGAACAGACATCCATGCGGTCACTTAGTTGTCAATGAGACACCATTGAGTGAGCATCTATAGTGTGGTTGTCACATTCACCACAATGCAAGTCATTCTTTACATCTTGTGCTGTTTTTTTTTTGACAAAAAATCATATCACTCAGGTCTGTAAATACCAGCCACATTACTGATTTGGCTCCATGCAACTTCCGAGAAGATTTCAGAATGTGGATTAGATTGAAGAGAATGCAATGAAACAGCTGATAGCAATCCCGAGAGAGGACTTTGCAGACTGTTTTGAAAAATGTAAAGGATGCTAAGATAAGTGTGTGAGTACCCAAGGGGATTACTTTGAAGAGGACTAAAGTGCCATTACCCCAGGTAGGCTATATCTTATTTACATTAATTGGCTGAATGCCTTCCAGACAGACCTTGTAGCTATCCAAAATCCTTTTCAACTAATGAGTGTACCTCTCAATAGTTGAGTGTATACAGGTGTCTAAAACATGAAATCCTAAACACCTCAGCTCATTGGGAGGATGCTCACATTTCTAGGTCAAACTTCAGTTTATGTTTTCTCCTGCATCTACTAATCAGTAATCCAATCCCTTTGTTAATTCCAATGACTTTAGAACTGATATGTTTAACACAGCAAATCTCAAGCTATTGCTGGAATACAGACACTGATTTATGTTGATTAACTAATTATTAAGATATTAATTAATCATGCCAGTCAATTAGCACAGATTGCCTAGTTGACTTAGCGTATGTAGCATGTAGGGAATGAGGTAACTTTCCAGTTCTGTTTTGTCCATTTCTGTGGATTACTTGTGGAGCCACAACTACTGCTGCAGGGTTAGGGGCATGTGTTTCTTTGTTTTTTGTTGATGTCTTTTACTGGAAGGAGTTGCTAACCCCACGCCCAACCCTCCTACTTTAGCTGGTCAGGACCTGCTATGGTGACTGCCAAGCTGTAGGAATTTCTTTCAGAGTAAAATTCTCTTAGATGGACTGCTTTACAGAACTGAATGGTTCCAACTGACCTGCTATTCACCCATAACTGAGAGGAGAGTGGATTCATGCTCTTTGCAAAGGGCATTAATACGAAGTGAACTTGAACAGCTTTGACCGAACCTTGAACTGAGTTCACCAATTCTGTTTTCCCTGCTGGTAACCATTATGCTAGTCTGCATCTTTCACTTTTGAAACAACATATCTGTGCAACCAGGTGAAAAAAATAAGTTTTCTTCATTTCTTTTTCCATTTCTTTTACAGGACCAGCGCAGTGCCTTGCATGAAACTTGTCGAAGTCCTGAACAGGATGAACAGAAACTGGGTGAGATTGCTAAAATCCTCATCGACAAAGGCAGCGACATTAACATCAAAAGTAGTGATGAAGGGGAGGTAAGCAAATTGGTAAGCGAAGCACGTTTTCTTCTTTTGCATCCAGCCCAGCTGCATGTGTCTCTCACCCCAGAAGAGGAAGACAAAATGGAAGAAGAAGTGCTTTGTAAGCTAAGCTTTGATTTCTTTTTTTTTCTTTCTTTTTCTTTTTGATTCATACTGACTCCAATAAGAGTAGGGAAACTCCGAACTCATTACTTCAGCTTGATTTTTTTCAAAAATGAAAAATAAGATAAAAATTTAATTCCCCTCCCCATGACCTTTAATTTGTTTTAATGAACATAAGCTGACTATTTCAGCATGGCTTATTTTTCTTTTTTTTTTTTTTTCTTGCATTGTCACTATACCACCCATAATCTTCCTATTCATAGAACCTAAAGGCATGAACTTAATTCAAAAGTTTTTCATCCAATTGTAATAAATATAAATTCATTAGTTATAGATATAAATTTATAAATCAAAACTGAACTGAGTGGTTTCACAGATGAACTTACTGTTTACCATTCCAGGAAAATCGTTGATGAACAAGATATATTCATTTTTTTCTTCTCTTGAATACTACCTAGATCTTATAAGTTTTCAATTATTTTCTTGATAACTTTGTAGTGTTAGACTTTGATGGATCTTAATCGTTCCACTTTAAAATAAAAGCATGGAACTAACTTGAAGCTTACTGACAGATCCAATTTAGGTTGTTTTGCAGCTAAAGCTTCTGCGACTAGTCTGCAGAATCTTCTTCCAATTGTTTTACTTAATACTTACTAATTCTTATTGCTGCATTCGTCTAAGTAGCGATAGCTGGGCTGTAAAATTGGTCCAGAATTAATATAAAATGTAATTGCTTATAATGTTGTTGATTTCACAAGAAAAAAAAAAATTGTTCTCTTTTACGCTTATTATGTACGTATGTAGATATGTGTGCTTAAATGTCCAGTGGATTCCAGTTAAATGAAACATCAGTTACCAGGAATGGTCACTCGGTAGGTCCAATCGTGCAAGGACAGAATCATACGTATGTAATATTTTAATATTTTAATACTTTATGCAAATCCATTTAAAAGTAACAATTGCTTATATGGACCAAAATTTATGGTCCTGATATGTTCAGCTTAAGTGGAATCCATTGTCTATGTTTAAAACCTCCTATAAACAATATCATACTACAGTTGCCACATGATGAGATATTCCTGTCTTGATGAGTCTTAGGGTTTTTACCAATTTTATTCTTATTCTTGGATGAAATCTTGTAACATTATCTTCAATTTTGACTTTCATCCTAACTTTCAGTTGCTTTTTATCATAATTTTGACTCATTGTCAAAGAATTATGGTCTGATTCAAAGTTATGATAACAGCTGAAAGTTAGGATGAAGGTAAAAACTAGTGAAAATTAATAAAATCTTTTGCCGTATGATACAACTCTTAAGGAATCATATTGACCACAATCTTCTAATTTGGCGTTAGAAGGAACAAGATGATGTTCGGTGTTATAACAAGAACAGCCCTACTGCTGACTCTAAGTTCTGGGAACACGAACACTAAAGACTTAACTGAACTTTTATGTGTAGTATAGTATCAATCAAGCTAGGGTTCAAGGTGTTATTGCGGGAGACCCACGAAACAAAGCTAATATTTTTATATAACTTGATGTTTTCACATATTTTTACCTGAGAAAAATGCATTCTTTTACTTAACTAGTTTTTCCCTACAATAAAGCACCCCATCACTCTTTACCACCTAATTTATCATACATTATTTTAATATCAGTAGAAAACAATTTTTGATAAAGAAACAGTTTTGAGTTCTCCTCTTTTGTGAGTCGGTATTCTTCTTTTTGTTCCTTTGAGCTGAAATGGAGTTCTTACCATCTTTAGATTCATGTTTAGATCATTATCATTATTATTATTATCAAAGTTATATAAACAAGTGTAATGAAAAAAATTTATAATAACAATTAGTGTGATGAAATTGATATTCTGTTGAGTTCTTAGTGTATCAACTGTAAAAATAAAATGATGGAGACAAAAACATTCTAATAGTCATTGAACAAATCTTTTGTATCAGCATACTGATATATATCCTAATCATCCCTTTTTCCTTTCCTTTTGGTTGTTACAGACAAAAAATAAATGTACAAATATGCTTGGCGTATTATTTTGATAGATGTCTAAATTTAAGAAAGTGTGTAATCTCCCAATGCAGTGGTTGAACTGTAACCTTATAATAACGTGTTAATCATTATATTTGTTCTTGGTTTATGAGCTTAATACTGTTTGAGTAAGGTCTTCAAGGTTTCATAATATCTTGATATAATTCCTATTTTTACAAGGAGTAAGAAAAATAATTTTGAACTTGAACTCTTTTTTTTATATAAACGCTGGCAGCGGATGAATAAACTGTCTCCTTAGTGTGATATCTTGTTCAGAGAGAGAGAGAGAGTACAGAGGAGACCATTTCAAGGTTGGGAGATATATCTTACACTGAAAGATTAAAACAATTTGAATCTAGAGACCCTGGAATGCTGACCTATTGGAAGTCTATTGAATCAGGAACAAGATAGAGTGCATAATGACATTCATTGTTCAAAATGCCATGATAAGAAAATGCTGACTTCATCTATCTGCATTAAAACCAGAGGACACAGCCATAAACTAGATATTCAGACCTCCACTGGTGTTAAAAAAGATTTCTTCTCTGCCAGAGTAACAAACTCATGGGCCACCATAAGTGAAAAGATGGTCACATCTGAGATTATCAATATTCTTTAAAAAAAAACCTTTATATCAGTCATACCAAATTTAACTACCAATTTTCTCTTCATTTTGATCTTTACCCCAATTAAATTGAAGCTTATGATGTAATTAACTACTGTCAAAAAAGCTTATTCCAAGTACGTACAAGTAGATAAATATGAAAAATATAAAAATGTCCAAGATAACTCTGTATTGTTAGACTTTGATGAATCTTGATTATTCCACTTTGGAGTTGAAGTGTAGTACTATCTTGAAACTTGAATTTGTTAAAGTCACTGGTCTTTTTCATATTGATTTTTATCCCTGTTTATGGAAGGTATGAACATGTTTTGATTTTGAGTCCCCAATTGGATGATAACACTGAACAACACGTATATAGTTTTCGATGTTGGTTCTGAGAATGTAATCTGTTTTCTTGTATCCTGCCCGGTTTACATGATGAGATGGAAGCAATATTTTTAGCAAAAAGCCCCTATAGAGCAACATAGGAGGTCCTTAGGTCGACATTTTCATCTTGTTTTGTTGCAGGGTAGCTTCTTTGTACATATCATACGTGGTAATTTTACTTTTCTACATTGAAAAGTTCTGACTGATACAAATCTTGTTTCCATTCAACCTTTGTCTATGTAGCCTCATATACAGAACTGAAAACAGAAAGTGTCTGTAGCAAAGAAATGATTTGTGCTAGAGTAGAACGGAATCAAAATTCATAATCTGTGTCGAAAATTGGTTAAGTTAAAATTTTGTTGACCAGTATAATACCACTCTCTCCCCTCCTCTGGCTGGGATACTCTGCATCCAATTCATACTAATGCCCTTTGGAAAGGTATGAAGCCATCTTTTCTTTCCCAGCTATAGATGAATTGCAGGGCAGACTGGATTCTCCAGCATCAGTTGGGCAAACCAGTCTAGGAGACGGAAAACTCTAAATTAGATATCCGCTGGGACAAATGCTTAATTCAACAAATGTTTATCATCATGATTTCAGTTCTTTATAATAGAGTTTTTGATTTATCAAAAGAATAATTTGCATCAACCATTTGAACAGAAATTAACCTGTTTTGGGCTTTTTTATAATCTTTAAAAAATTCAGGCATTAAGCACTTAAATAGATTAGCCTTGAAAGAGTTAAGGTTGTAGTGAGTTTGATTTTCCTAGTTATATAAACAGTTGCAATTGAAAGAGAAATTAGTCCTCAAGTATAGAAATATGGTGAATTGATTAGCTGTTTATTCCTAGTATTGAAGCATTATTTCTTCTCGTCTTCAGGCTGATTTCACTCCACTCATGTTTGCTGCCTACCACGGCCATCCAGATGTTGCCAAAGCTCTGCTGGATGCCAAGTGTGATATTCACGCTGTCGGAACAGTAAGTGATATATTTCCTTATTCATCTGCTAGACCTGTAGATTCTGAATGTGAGGTACGAACATCACAGTGGGGGCAATTTAAATATATTGCAGAGTAATTCAGAATTTGGCTGTGAAGAGCAAAAAACATTCTATGACTCAAAACTGAGTCCTGTTAAGACTTGACTGATTAATTTTTTAATTATACAATATTATCCACGTATATAATAATCAGCCATTTGCATTTGCTGTCTGTCACGCTTATGTCATCAGTAATGCCTGGTGATGTAACTTAGTAGAAATAGAATTTAATGCTACATTAAACTTGATTAATTGTATCTTTATTTAATTCTGCTTTTAGATTAGTTTGATAATCAGATAATATTGAACATAAGCAAGAAAATGCTGCACATTATGATATTTTAGATATTTCATAAGTACAATGTAATTGCCAAATTACTTAAATATGGCCATCATTTTCTGACAGCAGGGGGATAACTACTTAATTAATAATTTCACAAGAACTATTGGTCATCAGCTTTGTGAGATATAAAAGCAGTGATTGCATTGTTTTTTACTAAAGTTTTTGTAATTCCTTTGTATTAAATTTAGTAATTGCCCCAAAGTTCATGTATCAGTAGTTTTTTTCATTACAAAGAATTTATTTCTAAATAATTATTTTCCCTGATTTAAAAGATTTTGAAATTAACATCATATTATTATTACCTTTTCAACAGCAACTTTGTTTTATTATATTAAGGGGGTCATCAATCTTTTTGAGCTGTCAAGGTGGGGTATGGAATGAAATGGTTAAGAACCACTATGCTCTACACTAAGTTACATTATTGGTCCCTAAGTGTTGCTTTCCCAAATCTATCTAGGTCAAGAGTGGCAAACCTTTTTGAGATCATGTGCCTACATTGCCAATAATCCCCCCCCTCTAAAAAAATACCCTCAAATGCCCATGGGAATTCTCAAGTAGCAGATTATCATTTTTATCATATTTGTATTTTACAAAATATTTCATGGAGAAAGAAGACAAAATGCTTGAAAGCATTCTCAGAGAAGTCTGTTTAGACTATCAATAATCGAGGTGACGGCTGATAAAATTTAAGGATGCTATTTTCTTTTTAATAAAATAATATCTCCTACGTGCCAATAAAATGTTTTTGCACACCACCTTGGTCATTTATACTAAATGTTTGCTACCCCTGATTTAGGTTGTCAATAAATTCTAATCTTCAAATCTTCCTATTCTTTTCTAAACATTTCATTTCCCTCAAATCATTTATACTGATGATTTTAACTTGTTTCCTAAAGGAAAGTCCATTTTGTGAATGAAATGAACTTCCTTTATTCAATTGTTTTTTTAAATTTTCAAGATATTGATTTTTCTTTTCAAAGATATTGATTCAAGTATTTTTTGCCTGTTCAGCCTATTTTCCATGTTCTTAATAATGAATTAATTCAAAATGATAATGATCCTTGTAATAAACCATTGGTTGCTTTTACAAACTTCAGAATGGATGGACAGCCCTCCATTGGGCCACTGACCGGGACCATCAAGAGTTAGTGTATCTGCTGCTTGAAGCGGGAGCAGACCCCACCATCAAAGGCGAGGTAAGGCCATCTTAATAAGCTTAGTTACTTCTTAATAACTTGATTTATTTTCCTCTGCCAACGAAGTTGGATGAGGTATATATATCCACTTGTATTTGTCTATATGTCCACAATATCTCCAAAAAGTCAAAATGAATTTCAATGGCATTCTGTAGATCTGTGAGCCATGAGCTGAGGGAGAATCCATTTAAATTTTTCCGATTAAGAGATGTTTTTTGATATATGAAGACGATAGTCTAAAAAATGGAAAATCACACCATTACCTCCCCGTATCATTGCTATATATGAACTGATCTTTTAATGATAATGATGTTGACAGAGGTATGAACTCTCTTATATTACTAAGAATTATAGACTAAATGACAACCTAACTGGACTTCCATTATGAAATTAATATTTGTTTGATTTTGATAATTATTGGTTTATAGTTATATTCTCTTTTAGTACTTTATTACTTCAATTTGTATAAAATTCAGATGAATTAAACAACAAATTCCATTCTTTTAATTATTTTATTCGTTATATCTATATATTTTATTTATTACATTTACTCTTAACCAATAGATACTGAGATATGTCCATCTGACATCACATTTGTGAAATATCTTGCCATTGGACCATCATTGTTTTCACTGCCTTCATCATCATCAACGAATTGTCTTGAGTTATTATCCAAGAAGTGTATATATATATATATATATATATATATATATATATATATATATATATATATATATATATATATATATATATGAATATGTGCCTTCATCATCATCTACAACTAGTCTTGAATTATTATCCAAGAAGTAAGAAAACTCAAGACCAAGAAATTTTTCATGAGATATCTCATAAGTTGTTTCAAGAATAAGTTCTTCTTGCCAGATATCTCATCAGCTGCTTTTAAGTATCTTAGACTACTGGTCTGGTTAGTCACTAAATAGAAACCAACATGTGACCATTATCTCTTGGCAACTTGAAGTCTTGAGGTGATCAATGAATAATTATGATTATAATATCTCACTCACCCTTTGTTGGATCACTAAAAAAATAAGCCTGAACACAGCCGGACACAAACCAAGTGACCAAATCAGCCTAAACTTATATTGTTAATTGAAGACTCCCACTGAAAACCCTGGGGGTGGGGTCAAAGCTTCAAAGTTATTTTCTTTCTTTCAATATCAAATAGTTCTATTCAACCATTACTCATTTAACCATTTAGAAACAGTTTGTGAGATATTTCTTTTTTTTGTTCTAGGAGTGTCTGAAGAAATATCTTCTGAAAAATTTCTTTCTCTTGGGTTTTGCGCTAGCAGTGAATCAGACAGTGAGTCAAGACAATTTCATAGATGATGATGATGATGATGATGAAGGTAGTTAATGCAGGGATAGTTCAGGAACGGCTGACAAAATATTTTGCCTATGTATAACGTCACTCAAAAATACTTGGGTTCCAAGTGATAAAGTACAAATCAACTGTATTTTATGATTGTCTCTCAAGAAATTCAAATTCTGAGGGATGAAGGTAACCCCAAAAAGCATTCTTAGAAAATCAATATTTGAGTATCAAAACAAGAAGCTCGGTTGATTTTGTTAATATTTCAATCCTTATTCACAACCTCTAAACATAATAATGTGAATTTTTGTTGATCAACTTTTATTCTGATGATGTTTTGGCTGTGCTGAGATCTCCATCCATTTTTGTTCTCAAGTGGGAAGGTCATTGCACAGTGACAATCCCAGTCTCTTGGCTGCTAAGGTCATTTTCCTGTTGTACAATGAGACAACTGGCAACCTTTTTGATGGTAGGAGATGCCAGAAAACAGAATTCACCACCAGTGTGAGCCTTAGGGTAGGGTAGTTTTTGAGAGCTTCATGCTTGAAAAAAGAGTAAATCCACATTTTGTTATTTTCATATTAATCACCTAATATGTGGTGATGACTGTGTACTCAAGTAATATTTGGCCCACTGTAGTAAATGTGTTTGACACCACCGAGGGGCTCTAAGTAACCTGAGTTGAACTGCCTTATAACTGTAAATGGCTCCAGTTCCCTTGCATAGCTGAGGAGAGAAGAGGATTCATGCTTTTCCTGAGGGCATTAGTGTGTAGTGAATGTAAGCTGCCTTGGCTGAAACTTTAACCCTGTTTGCCAGATTCTGTTTGCCACGCTGGTAATTGTCGCCCCCTCCCCAACCCCCTATTGTGAATAAATATTGAAATATTAACAGAATCCAGTTTTTGTTTTGTCCATTTATTACGGGTTTAGAGTTAGCTCAATTTATTTGTAGAATTTATCATTTTCTTTTCTTTTTTTTTTTCCTTTTTTTTTTTTATATCACTGAGTATCTTTTTTCACCTTTCCTTCTAGAGAGGTGAATTGGCCAGTGAACGAACTAAAGACAAAGACCTGAAAAATACTCTTCGCAATGCTGAGAAAATGTTCAAAGAGCTCAGTGTGTTGGATGCAGCTGACCGCGCCCTCCAAAAAAAGGTTCCAAGCCCAACTGGGGTCATAATAAATCCCGATAAGGTGTCACCAACAGAATCCGATAAAGGTTTCTCTTCGTTGAGTTCTCCGAGCTCCAAGAGCGCTCCCCTTGTGGAAGAAGAGCTCACGGCTGATCTGAGTGGCGACGAAGATGCCTCTGACCGGATTAAGAACGATGATGACACCGTGAGTGAAGATCCCTTAAAAGAATGCAACATTGAAGACTATCCACGTGATGAAGCTGACATTGAATGCAACAGGTTGGAAGATTTTGAAAAAGACAAGTTTCACTCTTCTGGGATGACTAACCACAAATATAATGATGATGATGATGACCTCCTCCAGGAAGAAGATTCCCTTTTGAAAGACGAAGACGATCTTTTGAGAGATGATGATGATCGAGATATTGAACTTTATGAGGCAGAAACTGTTTATTAAATGAAACCCCTTCCAGATATCCCTTCCCAAAACCTTCCAACCAACAAAATCTCTATCAACAAAGAATTTGATCTGAGAAGCGTTTTTTTTTTTTTAATTCCTACTTGAACATTTTTAATTTATTTTTGAAACACACCATTTTTTAAAATTTTTTTTTCATTTTTTGTTTTTAATATTTTTTTTTCTTAAATTAAAAAACAAAAAACAAAAAAAAACAGGTGGGGGGGGAGTAAAAGTTGTTGAATAAGAAATGTAAAAGAATAAACATGTTCATATAAATGCTTGTTGCTTCATTGTAACTGAATTGTTGGACACACACAAGCAAAATCTTGACCTCAATTTGGAAAAAAAAATCCGAAAGATTCCAAAATTAAATTTCGTAACTTTTCTTTCACAAATCAATAAATATCACGTAGAGGTCATAGGTTGGGTATCACGTGATGTGTTCACCTGTGTCAATTGTTCATTATATCAAATAATTCTTTTATTCCTATTTTCTTAATTGATCTGTTATTCTTATATTCTTATTCTTGTTCTTTTCTATGTCTGCTATTCTGAATATAACTCAATTATTCATTCCTCAAACATAATTGTGCACAACATTTACTTTTAGGTTGATTATTGATAAGAGTTGTTCATTCAAACTCAACATCCATAGTTACTTCTCATTTTGATTGCTATAATTTTTTTTTTACTATTCCTGGGTGGTCATGGCATCGAATCATATTTACAGTTCAAGTAAAATGTCTTCCTTTTACATGTGTCACCTTCAGGTGTTGGGAAATTGTAGAAATTTGAACTGCTGACAACGGATCAGTATCTTTGATTCTTTGTTATTTTTCATCATGTGACATCAGTAACTTATTTTGACTTTTATTTGAAAGAATGGGAGAAGATATTGATTTTTTATACTAATTGCCTTCAATGCATTAAAAATTAATATGATATCAGTCATAAAGTTTCTGTCCGAGTTTCTAAGAGGTGAAATTATCATTATTATACACTGATTTATTCAACCCAGTGTCCTCGACACGATTGTTTCAACCATAACAACTAAGATGGGGATATAAGTTTGAATAAATCAGTGTAAAAGGTTATTGTATTTATGTTACAGACGATGAGAGTGATTGAATTTCTCCAGTGATTCAAAACTATCCACCATTAAAAATAGAATAATTGTTTTTCTTTTACATATTTTCCTTTTTTTCCCCCCCTCCAAAATTGAATCCTTTTGCCTCTTTTAGATTCAATTTCTAGCCAATCCATGTGGTTCGAAAAATACGGAACATTTATAGCTTTTCTCTAAAGAAAGGCAGGATCCCTTTTTTCCCTGTAATATCTTTTTCAAATTGATTTTAATCTGTTTCTTTACACCTTTAGGTTGCCTAGAAATGAAAATACAGACTCTATAGATGAAAAAAAATGTTATGCCTTTGATTATGGGAAGGGTTAAAATATTTTTTTTTTTTTGGATAATCCATTGAAATAAAAGGAAAAAAAAGACGAATGATAAAATGATTATTTTGCGAAATGAAACAAACAGGAAATATGAATAAATGATGAAAATTCTTAATAAAATCATTGATTTTTGAAAATTTTCAAATTTGTCTTTAAAATGACTCATTTTTTTAAATCTCAGTATTTTTTGCTGAATGAAAAAAATTATAATTTATGATTTTACTGCTTGTTCAAATAACATTTTCATTGCATGGTATCAACGTCTTCTGCTCTATGTATGAAGAAAAAATATTTTTAATTCTTTCAACATTTGCCAAGTACAAGAAAAAAAAAGAATTAGTCGCTTTCCCTTTTAAAGTTAAGGAAGCAAGAGAAACTGGTGCTAGTTTTTTTAATTTTTTAATTATTTATTTGCTGGTATAAACTCTCTTCTCAACCACAATATTTATTTAAAGTAAACAAGTGAACATGTTTATTCTTTCAACTAGTTTAGTTCCATTGTTCTGAGACGAGGGTATTATGGAACCTGAAAAGAAATGTCCTCTTACATAGCGCCCCCTGTCTCAGTACTTCACACACAATCAACAGGGTTGGCTCTTAAATCAATAACAATCAAAGAGCAACTAACTTAATCCAATCAAAAATGTCCTATTTGAATTTTTGCTTTTTTTCCTTTTCTCACTATTGAAAATTTTTTTCCTTTCCTAAAAAAATTTTTTTTGACCTCTCAAAATTTTTTTTTTTTTAATGTTCTCTCTCTCTCTCTCTTTAGGAATTTCCATTCTGTCTATAGAAACATTTTTTTTCTTTCACCATTTTGAAAAAAAAAATTTCTGTCTTGAAAATTTTTTTTTTTCTCTCTCTTTCGCTCAGAATTTTTTTTTTTTTTGTCAATAAATTCTAAAACTGTATTTGAGGTGTGGTCTTGTGTGCATCCATACATTTCTGTTTCTGGGTGTGTCCATCTTACAGATGTGTTTGTGTCACCAGTAATCCAAGCGATTACATATATGCAAGCTCTGACGTAAAACATATGCAGAAGCAGACAGCAGTATTATCCACCCAAACACACCAACACTATATCAACCTTTTACAAAAAAAAAAGTGAAATTTTGCAAATCTATGCTGCTAAGTCTTTCAGTCGTGAAAATAAAACTTGCATAAAAAAAAATGGATGAAATATGTGACAACAAGTCACTTGCAAGATTTTCCATGCATTGCTTTTTTCATATCGCATTTGTAAAATAAATCTGCCTCTTGTGGCTGTTATTGACGCGTGTCTGTGAGTGTCCAAGCTGAAGAAAGTGCGGCTTACATGCCTTTCTTTCCTTTCTTTTCTTTTTAGCTTTTGAAATATGAATTTGAGTTTGTTCTATACACACACATGCGCACACACACACACACAATGAAGACCACTCCAAATCAAAAAAATACTTGCAGATGATTAATATTTAACTGACAAACAAGAATAATTATTTTGATGTTTATTCATATCATACTCAGTCTTAGGAAGTAAATCATTTTCATTCATATTTATAGCAGATGTAAAAATCAGTAAATAATTTAATTCAATGGAATGAAAAATACTCTAAAGTTACAAATAGAATTACAATGTATTGTGTAGACATGAGGGATAGATTTTTGTACAAAAGTTACGAGCACTCTTTTTTTTTTTTTCTTGATAACTCGAGACTGAATAGAGTTAAAAACTATTTATTTCACTTTCATACACACTGTATTTAGCGGTTCATTTCAAGTTTCTGCAAACTACCCCCTAGTCATAATACCAGCATATTGGATGCAGTGTAATATTTAGTTTTTCTTCTTTTAGATTTAATTTTGCATCTTATATGCGAGCAAATACTCTGAGTGCAGGCATATATAATTTCAAAATGAACATTAGGGTGATTCCAGACATCATAATCAGTCAGTATTTGGTTAATATGTCACTCTTTTAATGTTTTGTAAATTTCAATCAATTGAAATTTCCCCCCCAATTAGAATCTATCATTTCCATTTATTCAGCCTTTACGTTATTGACTGGCTGTATAGCACAAGGGTAAGTGCATTGCTATGTTGAAACAGCTACCTTTTAGGTGCCAGGCTCAATTCGTACAATGGACCCATTTTAATTGTTTATTCTATGTACGTTGTCTAAATTGAAGGATATATCAAGTGTGTAACAACAGAAAATCATTTCAAAAAGTTTCTATGAATTATAAATTGAGTTATATTATACTATGTCAGACCAAAATGTCCATTTTTTGAATACATGATAATGTGAATAAACATCAAAATTTCTCCACCATTTGATTTGTGAAAATAATTACCTACAAGTATATATTTTTTATAGTTTTGTCTTTGTATATTAAGAATCCCAGTGAATATTCCCCAAACTGGGCTGTGACTTGCCACCTAAATTCCATCATATATAAGTACATAAGTCATTAAACATTCCAACTTTTGTTCAGAGAATCGAATCTCCTCTCAACCTAGATGTGGTCAGAAAAACATTTTGGCCAAACCCTTGTTCAGTTTTCGTCGGGTGTACAATTCAAGAAAAGAGGGGAAAAAAGGATTTACCCATTTTCTTGACTGAAGAATCGATTGTTCAAAACAATGTTAGTCATCAGGGATAGGAGGAGATTCAATTGTCTGATCAAAAATTGGAACAAATACAATGTTCACAATGTTTTCCAGGCTCAAAAACTCCCCTAATCAAAAGATCAGTTTAATTCTAAATTAATCAAATCTTCAGTCAAGTTTTATGATGAATTTGAATTGAAATATTAAAAACCAAAGCTGCAATTATTTTGGTGACATTTCCAACTGATAGAATGAAATCTAATATCCACTTCCAGAGACCATTTTTATTGGCACTAGGATTTATGTAGAGGCCACTGTTTACAGACAGAGACTAGTAGTTTGGATTCTGACCAAGATCATTTAATTACAAAATTCTCTAGGTGGGGTGGGGGAGAGAGCAAAAAAACCTCATCTCCATCTTCTTTCGAGTTTTTAGTTCCTTCATTTGCGTAAGGGAGATAACTGCATTCCCATTATTGTCTTGTAATAAGATGTGAAAAATTTTTGGATTATCAGTCGAAATCAGTATTAGGTGTGTACAAAAGTTACCAGCGTTCTTTTGAATACAGTTGCAAAACTTTTTTTTTGGTGGGGGGGACTTTTACACTCACCAATTATTTAAGAGGAAAAATTCCACCTTTCTGAAATGGTCCATTTCAAGCATTCAGTGCTATTCTAACTTTTATCAATCAATTCATGTATATCAATTTTTTCTCTTTTTTTTTTTTATTATTTTAATATCTATGCACTACTCTATATCTCAAGTTGTTTCCATTTATAAACATTTTTTTCTTTTTCTTTTTAATTCTTATAATAATTAATGCTTTCTTTTGGCTTATGTAGAACCCTGTCGTAGAAAATGCTTTCTGGGAAAATTTGCTGCCAAAACCTTGTAGAAAAACTTAGGAAACCTTTGCAAAGAGCACACTGGTTTCCTAAACCAGACTTTTTCTTTGGCACCACAGTAACCAATTCTTTCTCTGGGATTCAACCTTCCTGGTTATAATTATTCACTGGACAATTCCAATATGTTTGTGTATCACTTGTGTCCTGTAAATTATTCCAAGCAGACTATTCTGCTCATAAATTTAATCTTAATGAGAGAGATGAGTCACCAGACTTCTTCTCTTCATTGTATTTTTCTGCAATGATCACAACAACAATAATAATAATAATAATAATAAAGATGCTATGGCTGAGGCCATTTTGATACAAATTTCCTCATCTCTAGTAATTTTGAAAATATATTTCAGCTTATTGTCTTCAACTTCGAGAAGAGTCATTAAAGGAGAGAAGAAACACATTGCTATCACATCACATAGACTCATGCATGTGACCTCATGTGAGCATGAAGGCCAGTTCAACACTTGATTGAATTGCAGCTGTTACAGCAATGTCACTTCATGGCTCACATTTGTTAGATGTCTGATAGATTGAGGTTTTAATTTCTCTAATCTAGACATAATACTTGGTGACGACAAGTAAAAACACAAGTGTAAATCCCATCTCTGATTTTGAGGCCTCGTGAGTTGGCACAAGTCCATGTGATGTGATAATGTGTTCCTGCTTTAACATTCAAAATTTTGTTTGGGCTTTTACAGATTTCGACACCATCAGTTTACTTTGCTTAACAATGCAGGTGTATAGTTTTGAAATCACTTTGGTACTTGGTTGATGTTTGTACATCTAGCACTGGATTGCAACCATCCAGGGGTATATATCAAGGGGGGGGGGGCTGGCCACTTTTCTCAGATTAAACATCTGAAAAATAGATCAGCCAGAACATGTCAACCACATCAAATACGCAGAGATTCAATTGTCCAAACAAAATTAGGAATTTTTAGCTTATCTCAAATGATTATACTTTTTTTAAACTTTTTTTTTTCACTTTTCAGCAGAGAAAGAATCATTCTTTCAATATCAGCCTCAGGTGCAGCAAGATATTGTTAAATGTAATTCCTCATAAAAAGCATAATCACTATCAATAAAATCTAATATTGCACAAGCAGATACAAAAAGTAAAGATTGTGCCATGAATCAACTGAAAGTGGAACACAATTTTTATGTACATCCATACCTTCTGTCATTTAGAGTAGTTATTGTCAGGCAGCTTTGCTAAAAATTCCCTCTCAATTGTGCATTTTGGGATATTGAGCCATCATGAATTTAATAAGTTGACCCTATCAGCCATTTTCCTCCTACAAGTTAAGTGGAGCTTATTTACAGGTTAGATTTAAAAAAAAGGTAATACTTTTATAGAAATCATATACAGTCAATTCAATTTTTGTTTTAATTTTCATCCTATGGAAACTTGAACTTCAAGGATAATAGTCTGAGATGAGCATTATAGATGCATTATTTCAGCTATCATTCTAATAATTCTTTATCATCGATGATTAAAAAAAAAAGGTTCTTGAGAATTGCTTTTTGGAAAATACATGCGTGACTGGTAGGAAAAATGCAATAAGGTTATATGAACTAGTCCCATATGGGTAATGGGTCAAATCAAATTTTCTAGAACGTAGAATTTGAATTCGAAACTCTAGAATTGCCCGGAACCTTACTTCTATGACATAAGTTCAAGATGACTACCATGTGTGGGGGTTAGATGCTGGTATCAACACCAGAAATACCTTCACTGTGTGTATGAGGAGCTGATCAAAAGGGTACTATGAACCCATCTGGACATGCCTACCAGATGCAGGCCAGTCCAGTTATGTCTTCTGCAAATGTAAGAATGTGTTGGGCAGTGAAAGTGCAAAAAAGCTGCCTTAAACTGCACAGCTCTCTCTTACTAAGAAGGAGAGTGCTGAATAGACTTTCCTACAATAAACCCTAAGTTTGGGCTGTTATTTTCATCACTTATTTTGAGTCTTGAATAGAGTTGTGGCCAACTTCTTGAATTTTTAATGACTTGCATTTATTATCCAAAAGGCAATTCCAAAGAACTATGTATGGTAAATAAATTCAACTAATTATGTCCGCAATATCATACCCATCACTGATGAATAAAAATTGATCCGAAAGTAGTTGTCACTGCAACAATTTTCTGGGCAACACATCAAAAATTATTGATGGTTCAATATTGAAATTTTTTGGAGGGGGGGGGGGCTCCTAATTGTACCAAACTATGTTTATCACAAAATGCACCATTGTAATGGTTATCTGCATAATTATCATTCAAAGAGTTGCTCAAACTATTGAACTCATTTTGTTAACTACTGATCATGGAATGACAATCAGTTGTGATAAAAACTGAAACTAAGATGAAAAATATGGATAAAAAATTAATAAGCTTTCAATCTTTGTTTAAAAGTAATAATTCTAAATAAAAACAATTAGAATTGGCACCACACCTAGCGAAATCTGATCGTATCACATCTTATGCACTCTTTAATTAATGCCAGAGTAATTTAATTCATACATTTTGCACATATTCTATATATATTGTTATTTTTGCCAGATGGTTCAGTCCGAAGGTGGAAAACAAATGTTCTGCCAAGAAATTGAAAAAATGCTAGCACATTGTTTCACAAGCAAAATGTCATTAAAATCAGGTACTTGCAATTACTTAGATGTAAACCATATTGGATGCCAACAATCCAGAAAAACTTGAACACTAAGAATATGGACATTGAAGGTCAGCAAAATTTGTAGCTATGGATGTGGAAATTGACTATTAAAGATACTTTTCACTGAAAACTTTTGTGTTTCCAATGTTTGGGTGATAATTTTCCTCTTCAGCTTTTAGACACCCCACGATACACAAATTATTGAAAATCTGTTATCAAATGTTAATGTCTTTTTCTTATTTTTCAAACTAAAAAATAATATTTCCTCAATTTTTGAAGATTTTAGAAAATCATTTGCTTCATTCATTTCACCCACTTGGAAGAGAGAAAATTGCTCCAAATCAAAAACACTGATTTTGTTGTGTAGGCCCATGCTTGCAGAAGATACTCGACTAGTTTTGATTTCCTAATATGCAGACTGGAATGCAGAATAAAAATGGTTCAATAATTCAGAAATAATCAAAAGCCGAGAAGGAAGAAATCTTTGTTATTGTTTATTAGGCATGTAAAACATACATGAATTGCAAATTGGATTACAGCATTCATTTCCTTGTTATCTTGTTCTTGTCCACAACAACAATAACAACATCAACAACAAGACAAGTGCTGGCTGGCTGGCTGGCAGGGGGGATCTTCTTTTATAACAGAAGAATAAGTCAGTGATATCTGGCAGGACTGACAAAATATTGCTAAGGTTCAATTGCAGTTGGCATTTCATTTTTTTTTTTTTTAAGTTTTTCTTATTTTTAGCGAAATTATCTTCAATATCAATAATAGTAATCAAAATCGTAATAGGGTTATAAATGCTGCAGATATCATGACTTTACTGCTTCTTAGAAGGCAGTAATAAAAAAAAGCAATGAGCTTGTTTTCATCTTCCTCTTTCATTTAAAAACAGAAATTTTTAATTTCTGTTCTTAAAAAATAGTTTAAAATGCCACTATGTTGCTTGCCAGCCGACTTACTCATCGACCATTTCTACAGTGCGTGGACCATAAAGAAGTACATAGGCACAATGCCAATCACCTACAGAGAAGAAAAACAGAATAATTTTAATACGCTGTGATGAAACAAGCCTATAACATTATGAGTGAATTCGATAACTGCTAAGACAACATTTCTGATAACATCTATTAAATTTCACTGGATATATCAAATCTGCCTTAATCTAAAACGTCTACATTTAAAATTATTACCAAGACAGAAATATATGGAAAAAAAATGTAATCAGGTTAGTTCAGAGTGGGAACACTTCAAAAGAATGTAGACTGTTGCTAAATTCCAACATTCGTTAATAGTGATTTCATTTCTAAACAGAAAAAGTTCAAAAGAAAAAAGAAATATCAGAGCAATATTGCCATTCAATCAAATCAGGAGAATTTAAAAAGATGGATGAATTTAAATCCAGATGCAATATACTAATTGGTATTTCATTACTGATGCATTGTATAGACAGATGTTTATTGTGATCACTTTGGGACAGGGTTTTTTAGATAGCAATAATGAGCTGATAACAGAGAATATAAAAATTGGAACATTTATCATAAATTCACTGTTTATGTTATTGAATTCATTGTTATAAATAACTTTGCATTATGAAAAATTAATATGGAATTTATTGATTTATGATTAATTGTAAATAAGATGTCTTGATAACAATAACCGTTTGAATACATTATCTGTTATAATAGATGGCTTCCTATGTATATGCATCAGGGTCAACCCCTCCACCATTCAGGTTTGTAAATTACTAAGTAGCCAGATCTAGTTATCCCTTTTCAGGAAATTTTAGGTTTTTTAAAAACCTAATTCACAATTTAGAGATTTTGTTTGATTTGAACAGAAATTACATTGATTGAAGCAGAAGAGAAAAGTATTTGGTCCAAATTTACTTACCACCACCAGACAATTTGAGAATTTCAGAGGAAGGAGTAGAAGATACTTTGTCATCATCAAACTTTATCCAATCATCTGAAAAAGAGAAAATTATTTAAGGTTTTGCATCAATTAAATAATCTTTTTATTCTTTATACAATACAGTCAGTATTTGTGAGATGACAAACACTTGTGATTTTTTCTACTAAAGTAGTTAGAAACTAATGTTCAGACAGCCTCATCTCAGATATTCAGGCAAAAATTGTCAAATTAATAGGGAGGCGATTAGAAAAGTACCAAACAATTGTAAAAAATGAAGCAAGTAAGCCATCAACAAAGAGATATAAAAGGTAAGGGACTCTCTAGCAATTTGGTCGAATAAAAAAAAATACTCTCATGGATCCATTTTCCAGTGTGTGTGTGTGTTGAGAAAATATGCCAGTATTTTAAATAAAATTCTTTAACTCCTTTTAAAATAAAAAGAACCTAAGCATCAAAACAAAAATAAACTCAGTTTAATGTACTCAGAGGGGCAGACAGCTATCTGTTAATTGTAAATTCAAATATTTCAATGCTGAAGTATCTTTAATGCAATATAGAATATAAATTTATTGAATTATGATACAGAACAAGTCAGTAAAGTGTCTAGCTTTTATTTTTGGACTGCTCAACATGTTTATAGTGAGAGACAATTTGAGGAATTTCTTTCATCTTAAACAAAAACTATATATATTATTGTTGCAGTTATTTGCATTGAATGAATTTATGAAAATATATATTTAATTTATACAGAATTTAAATTCTATACAGGTTTCTTGAAACCATAAAGGAGATTTACATCTCAGCCATAATAAATGGTTCAATTTGAAAAACAGATGGATGAACTGATCAAAAAATGACCCTAAAAATATCAAGATTTTGCCAAAAATATAAGAATTAAAATGTAACAAAATAAATCTAAAAATATCTGAGCCTCACTAAAAAATTTGAAGAAACTGATACCTAATATCTAAAAATTATTTCTCATATCTATAAGCCACAAAAATGTCCAAATTTAGATAGAAAAAAAAAAAATACTGAAAGTGAATTAAAATGTCTGCTAAATCTGAAAAACCATAATATAGGGTTCATACAACTAAAAGGTGAAAATTTATGTACTAGGGTAACTTGACCCCATAATGAATATAGGATTAGTGGTGATTGAAAGGTCTATTTGGTCAGGTCAATTTCTGCATTTTTGACCCATCCAAAGGGTTGTGACCTCTACTTCGAGAAGGTCAGTGATAGAATTTACAACACATTTGAGTATTGATTACTTTTTTTCACCTGGCAACACCAAGTACCCCAGCTAGTAATACTATAAAGATGAATATTTTTCTCTCTTCGTAACTTTAAAGTCTTTTTTGATTTTTTCATTGACCCCCAAATGATGGCACCCAACAGGCTACAAATTAGTAAACAAGGGTAATAGGATAAATGGTGCTTACTACTATGGGTCAATTTAAGGTCAGATCAATTTTAGCATTTTCAAATCTGAGACCACTGAACCCTATAGGTTGAAAACTTGTATACAAGGGTGATATACAAATAGATTGACTTCAGACCTGAAAGGAAGTGGAAAACCCCCCCAATATCTTCATTCACAGAGCTGAACCAACCCATCATCATATATTTTGACTACTTAAAGTTGAAGTGTTGTTTTAAATTTTGAGTTTCAAGCTGAAAAAAAAAAAAATGAAATTTTGAAATGTTGATTATTTGAATCCTTGATTCCATTAGAAGTGATGACATACCAGCATCTGAAGGATTAAGAAAGTAGATTAACAAAGAGTTCTCACCATCTTTATATCGAATCCATGCCACATAATGTCCACTAGAACTTGTTCGTCCTTTGTGCGTAAGCACAGCTTTCAATGAGTAATAACCACTGTTGCTAGAACCATCATCTGAAATTACAGAATAAATTGCAATTATCATACTTTAATAAATCCTTTAAAAGAATTGCTGGGTACTCTCACCACTGCTAAGATGTCTCATATCACTTATTTGGAGAGAGCCAAGTGTAGATTGAGTAGTCAAGGCCCCTTCAGCTTCAAGTCTTACATTTGGAGTAGAGCCTTGTTTTGGAATCCAGCCAAGAGGATGGTCATAATCACTTACAGCTATAAAGTCCTGCTCTTGACCAGACTTGAAAGTTGCAAGGATCACTAAACCATTGGATGCAAGGGACACCACCTTTCTCATCATCTGTCATACTCCATTGGAGGGGTTGTCTCTTGGAGGAATGCTTGATCTTCTCTTCACTTTGTTTTGCAAGCAGAGGTCAAAGTTGTTCAGAATAGGTGAGAAAGTCAAGTGGGTCATGAGCAACACAAGTTCTTTCCGACTTTGTGAGACCAGAGAGAAACAAAAATGCAAATATATACAACAATTGGCCGATCAGGATTACGGCGATAGCACGGAAAACAGCAGATCTTAAAGAAATCCACAACTAGACTTAAATAACCAGCCACAACTCTAGAAAGTTTTGACCTTGAAAACGTTCATTTCTGTCCATTTTAATAGCAGTGAATGGAGATCAAAATTTGAAGAAAAAAAACAAAAAAAACTTACCATCAGAAAAAGAAAATGGCTCGACTTTCATTTTTCTGCCTTCTAGACTCTTGGCATATTCTGAATCATATTTTGCCTGTAAAGATAATCATAAAAATAGATAAATTTAGACACCAACTGATGAAGTTCATTTCTTGTATAAGGAAGGTTGAAAAATTGTTCAACACACAAACACAATGATAGTTTGAAGAAAGTAGAAAAAGATCTTACTTTTCCCTGCTCTTCCAATTGGCGATCTTCCATGACCTTGAATTTATCTCTCATGGGAACAAGCTTCTTTTGTAATTCTTCTGTGCACAAATCGTAGACATCAAGATTGAGGGGGAATTTGACATCCTGTCAACAGAAATGCAAACAAGTCAGCAAAACAAAAAAACGACAAAGTACAATCAAAACCTGTGGAAAAAGGTTGAAATTACTTTTCATATATTCATTCATCCATCCATTGATTATATAAAAACATTTTTTAATGAATTTCAAAAGTCAATTCTTACACAGATTTGAATAACATGGCACAAATGACCAAAGCATTTATATTTATCACTAAACAATCTTCAGATCTGATTATTATCAGAAATAATCCAAAGTTATGATTTCTTGAGAGTAATCTGCTGAGAGACTGAAATGCAGCTCAAAACCTTTTTATGTAAGGTGTTGTCAAAACTAAAAGTCAGCTTCGAAAGAAATTCAAGTTTGCAATAATAGAATCTTTTTTTACAAATAAGAATTCTTGAAACCATTGTTGCTTGGTTACACAATTATAGCTTGGATATTGTTCTTGCTTTTATTCCAGTTCACACCCTTGAGACATTTTGTACAAAACCCATTTTGTTTTGGATGCCTTTTTCCATTGACTTTGAAAGTCTGGAATTCCAAGAGTATTTCAAGATGTGAAAGGCACCTGAAGAAGGCTGTGGAGTTCAACTGCCGAAACATTGTGAAAATATAAACAACCAAGATAAGAATAATAGTCCGATTAAATTTATGTATCTCAAACCTTCTGGCCTGGCTACTTCTATTTCAAATGAAGATCATTACTGTCATATATATATATATATATATATATATATATATATATATATATATATATACGCTCCCTGCTTTAGGGTTAAGCACTCTTAGGTAGAGCACTTGTCTACTATCAGCTACTATACAATACTCTTCCAACTCTGGAATGGAGCACACTGGTAGATGGGGAATTATGCGTAGTGAGTATATCACTTAATTCAGTCCTACTGACCATCTGCATAGGGCAGGGGTAGAGCATCTGCTTCAGGGTCTGGAGGTTTCAACCCTACCTCATGGCACTAAAAAGGGATACTGGATTGCCTATAGCCACACTGAAGAGTTGTAATACAACAGAATAGCTGTCAGTGGATGACATTATTTTATATATGAAATAAATTCAAAGATATGTGAGACTTATTTTAGCTCAGTTGGTAAGAAAGCTGCCTATCAATCACTTTGTTGTGATTTCATATCAGGATGGGGAAATGTTAGTTTTAGGTATAAATTTGATTAAACGTGATAGACAAGAGTTTACTCCCCTGGATTAGGTGAGGATTGTTCCCCCTGTTCTCGTTACAAAGTTTGACAAATAATACTTAAAAAACTATGTTCCACAAATCAAAAGATGAAAAACAAAATTTTAGAAATTATTTAAGAAAATCTGACATAAGTGCAACTTACCTTGAGAATTTTAGCATTTATTGATACATTTTCCTTATAGCAAAATCTAACAAACTGAATAGATAAGTATGCTGGTAAACGGCTGATTTTACTCTGAAAATAAAATTGAAAAACAATGAGGCTGTGTATAAAAGTCACTCAAAAGGTTTAGCAAGAAAATTTTGAATTTTTTCAAAAAATTCAATGAACTGTCATAATATCAAATTCATTGATATATTTTGCACATGAAATTCTCATAAGTTAGGATATTCATTAATGAACACTTTCATGGTATCATATATAAATACATACATTTTCCTTTCTTTTTTTTCTTCTTTGATAAATAACACTGACCAGAGCATTTAGAAAATAAACAATGAAGATTTTTAAATGAAGATGAACTCGAAAGAAAAGTTATTTAATGCCTGGTAGTTTCATTTGTAAGGCTGCATTATGCTATCATTTACATTATAGACAAAGGATGCTGAAAGAGTTACGAAGAAAAAAAAAAAACTCCAAAAAGATGGGTGAGATTCAATAAAAGGTTTGTTGATAGCCAACAATGATGCCAAGATATTGGTTGTACGATGTAATTTGCAATTGGTTAATATTTCTGTATAAATGTTTGAATCCAAATATTTCTTTTCAATTAATTTAATCAGAAATATTTTTTAAATCTATCCAGTAGGATGGAGACTATCTGTAATACTGAGTCAATGATATTTATGATATTTACAATATTTGAAAAAAAAAAAAAAAAAAAAAAAAAATGTTTTACTTACAGATTTCGTGTACAAAGCATCTCTGCCTAAAGTGGGAGAATATTTAGTTATCGTTTCTTCCAAGCGCTGTGAGGGAGAAAAAAAAATTTAAAAATAAAGCAACTCTTTTTCTCACCATTGAACAAAATTTTCAAAATTCTAGAAAAATAATATCAGTAAGGAGAATTAATTATGAAAATTATCAATACAGGTATGCAATCTCTTATCTGAAATTCTGAAAACTGAACATTTTTTCAATGGATGCCATCTGTACACCAAAGCACATGCTTGGCACTAAACATGTCCTGATGTAAACCATGTTCAATTAAAATCATTTCATTTACATCTGCTGCACTCTACTAAAGCTTGTAGAACACAGCACGAAAGTTATTTTCTGTAAAGCCCTTGGCTCAACTTCTGCCACATAGTTATGTCTTACTGCTCCCACTAGTCAGACATGCCTCTACTGCTTGAACATATTGTTTTGGGAATTCCATAAGGGTAACAGTGAGAAACAGTAAAGGAAAGTCATTAAAGCGGATTTCAAAATCCAGGAAATTCTGAATTCCAAAAGTATCTGGTTCCAAAGGTTTTTCAAAAAGAGATTGTACCGTAGTGTTTATGCCATTCCAAAGTCCAGGATTTATCAGAGACAAGCCACCCTTGCACCCAGAAAAGTAAAATGGCTGCAACACATTCAACCCTTGATAGAAATCAATACAATTCCAAAGGACTGACATCATACACAGAAACAATTTCCTTTCACTAAAATGAAACAAATTAGCAAACTACAATTTGTAAATGGTGTACAACAGACGGGTAAAGATGGCATTATCTATTCAAATGCTGGCAAAAAATATGAACATCTTGTTGAAGGATTATAAAAAACACTGAAGCCATTCAAAATGTTGCAGAAATCATCCACGGCTGATGATAGAGAGAGACATTTATTGTCATCAAAATCAGTCTACAAAACATTCTATGATGAAAAGCCGTTTATAACATTGAATTCAATGACATTCAACATACGATGAATCTATCAATAAATGTGAATCGTTCCAATTTTTATATTCTTTGATTAAAATTATCAGCTGGTTAGTGTTATCTAAAAGACCCTGTCCCAGAGATCATGATACACATTCTTTTTATCACATTAAAGGGCTGATATGGTTCTTAGAGAAGAAAAGTGTTCAATGAATTTATGCAGATCAGATATAAATGATATGAACTGGTGAACTGGATTGCTGATCCAATGTTTCTCCATTGATCAAACCAACAGATACAACAAGGATGAATATAAGAGAGAATAAAATATAGTTTGAAGTTTCCTTTTCTTTTTCCAACTGATGTCCAAAATGATCCACGTGATTCTGAATACCAGTAGCCAGATACATTTAATACATGAAAAGGTACCCAGATTATCTTGTAAAGCACAAATAACAATCTTCATGAAATAACTCAAAATAGAAGAGAAAATTAACACTTACAGATTTTAATCCCGTGTGCATAAATTTCACCTCTGAAAATAAAAATAAGAGATATTAAAAATTTATGAACAAATAGAAGCTCTCTTCAAATACAAAGATTTAGATAAAATTAATAAAAGGTTAATGCTGTGACTCCAATACAATCATTTTTTATTCAGTGAATATTCATTTTTAAACTGATCAAAATCACTAAGAGCCTCGTAATTATGTACCTTGACCTGTTTGCTGCCAAAAAGCAGAAAAATCTTAGCAAGCCCTGTGCCATGGACAATATGACTTGTCCTAGTTTAGTGTGTTATTCTTTCACAAGATGGCAGCATCTCCTTATGCAAATAAAAGATAATTGCTAGTTTACTTTGGAGATCTAACCACCAGCCAATGGAGAGTTCATTTTCATTTTTTTTCCCCACAAGAAAAACGCAGGAGTTACAAAAATTAAAGATACTCAGTAGGCAACAGGTTAAAAGTGAATAAATTCACTTAAAGCTTTAAAACAATGCTAAAAAAAATCTTGAGGCTTGTAGCATGGGAGTTCAAAGGATACGATACAAAAATCTCAATGTAGAGGAATAGAAAGAAAATACTCATAGAAATATATTAGACACCATAGGCATATAGCAACACTTTGGTTCATGGAGGCAAAGGGCTTAATCTGCATAAAATTTTACATGTTTTGCCTGGAATTTACATGGTTTTGCCCCAAATGGGGGTCAGAGGGTTAAGAGTAAAAAAGATACAGCTAACAAGTGATTGGAATTCCACCCAACAACCAACACGGTCAAGGGTTTTGACAAATGCAGTTGGTTATAAAGGATGTGAAATTCTCAACTGTTCATTTCATTTTTAATTTTCTAAATTCACAATAACAAAGTCTGACAACTAAATTTTACTGAGAGAAATAGACATCCACATATTTTTCTTTTAATGAAAACAAATGCCAATTACAAAAATCTAAATGTCAATAAAGTGGCTGTGATGAGTGGGAATCAAATACGAACATTTTCCTTGTCATTCAGAAATGCATTAAATGTAACATTCTCATGCTGATATTGACTGAATATCAATTTCTCCCAAAAGTTAATCAGTAACAGAGTAGTCCAATCAGAAGTTGGGGAACATACTAGGTAATCTTAATCATATAATAATATTCTATATGAAAATCAAAATATTCTTATCTAGTCATAATGTTAGTATTGTTATCATTGACAAGTATGTAATCAATTTAATGATTTTGATTAATGAATCGGCAATGAACTGTGATCTGCACGAGACTGTAAGTCTAGCACAGAGTTGGCAAATCAATTGTTATTAGTTCTGTATCAAACATGTACAGATGATCTGAATTGAAAGAGAAAAATACAGAGGAAGCCACTTATTGTGACCACATTGAAACAGTCTTTTAGATAATGATAACCATCTGATTACATTAAAAGATATAAATATTTACATTCATTGTTATAAATTCATCAAGTAATCCAATTCATTATTATAAACAAGTTTACATTACATTCAAAAAGTTTTTCAGACAATTAAACTTCTGGTTTCGTTGTTAACACAATGTTTTGGCCAATCCATTCTACAACCTTCTTAAAGGTGTACTCTCTGAATGCGATAGTGGTAAATAATTCTTTTTACCTCCAATGATGATGGATTAACCAAAACATCATATTTGCAACACAAACAACAAAAAAGGGTTCAATTGCAAAAGAAAAAAAAACAAAAAAAACCTTTGAATGTTAATGACACTCTTCAAGTGTACAGACATTACAAAAATATTTTTGATAAAATCTATTCCATTTCAAATGAAGTGTTTGGGATCAACTGATTTGGATAACAATAACCATTTGATAATATCTGTGTTTGTAATAAAGAGCTTCCTCGGTATTCTGAAATATCAAGGTCTTCCGGAGATAAGCAGAGAAAATAACTTAAATGTGGACCTACCTTTTTCAATGAAACAACTGAGTTGATAGAATTTCTCAACAGATTTGGAAATGTCTTCTTCTGCTGCTTCATTGCATTTCATGCTGGCAACAGAGTTAAGGCCAAAACAATTGAATCACTGAAGACACAATCAACAGCCAGATCAAAAAAAACAAAAAAAACATGGTGGCTAGACATTCTTCCCTTTTCACTCATCTGGGTCTGTTTCAGTGGTCCTAGTCACATTTTTTTAGCTTAGAGCCTTGAAAACCTACATATCTAGTCCAGTAGTCATCTTCTAAATACAGGTTTTTCATTTTTATTAACATTCATCTTTTTTCACTTGTTTTTTTTGGGGGGGGGGGGATTTAGAATAATCCATTGTGAAAAGAACATTTACTTCACCACAGCCATGATATAGCATTCATGACGTTCAGGCGTTTGCGGGAGAGGCTGGTTGGAATGAGAGAAAGAATATGGTTTAATTTCTAATTTCTTTAAAAATTAAATCTTTTTTGTCCTACTGGTTCTGTATCATTCTTTTCCCCATATGAAACAAACAAATCCAGTCAGTCAAGTGTCAACGATTTTGATTTCACCAAGCCATGCTCAATGTTAGTGTCATTTGAATCATCCTCACAACATTTCGTTCACCCTAATCGGGCCCGTGACTAGTGGAGGATTCATTAACACATCTTTTGACATGTACTCCTGTTGAGACTACATGAAGCATAATTATCTAAAGAATTTAATGTATCACATAAGAGTTTCTCAAGTGGTTATTTTATTCAACTTTTCGAACATCATAAAAATATGGACAGAAAATTAGGAGTAATAAATAACAGAACTGAAAAATCATGAAAATTTTCTAGTTTACATAAAATGAAAATTATTTTTCAATCATCAATGATTGATTTTCCTGCTCTATGTAATCATTTATCACTTTCTAAAGAGTTGTGGTAGGGTAGGTGGGTCAGTGAAGTTCAGGGTGACAGATAAGCATTCAGAGTTGGGGTTATTGAGACAAAAATGAAGCAACTCTGCTATGGTGATTCATTTTTTGGCAGTGGCAATATTTTTTTCATTAATTTTCGACTGTATTCCTTCCATTTTAATTCTGTCATCAATCATTAAAGCATATAATTCATCCAGTATAAAAAGACAAGAGAATTACAGCTCAATTTGAGATTCAATCAACTGTTCTACAATCCAAAAACAATGGAACATGTATAGCAAGAATGGAGCAGCTCAGCATACTTTCAATGTAACAAAACAATCCAGAATAAATCTCATGAGGCTAGGATTTCTGTCCATCATTTTATAGAAATAAAACAATTAGCCTATACCTTTTCCCAGGCAAATTAAAAAGTAAAACAAGCAAATGGAGACAAGTGAACTGAATCCACGATAATGAGTAAACATATCCATAGGTTCTTCTACAATTGCCTTGCTTGCCAATTTGCTTGGAGTTCAAGTCTGAAATTCAAGTCATTCTATATCTTGTATAGAATGACTTGAAATTCAGACTTGAACTCCATTTTATATCAAGAAAATGTATGAAAAAATGGAATTTGAGGCAGAAAAAATATTTACACAAAGCTTATTTTTGAGGAAAGTATGAAGCTTCACAATCCTGAAATCCAAATGACGAAATGTTTTGGTTTACAAAGATTGCATTGTAGAAAATTGGCCTGGATGAAGTGTTTTCAGTACCATGAAAACTATAATTAGGGGGATATCTTGTGGAATAATTTGTTCCATCAATAGTAAAGAACTTTTTCTTATAAGAAAAAGAGATTAGAAATATAAATGGTATTAAAAACAAAAGGTTTGAAAAAAAAAAAAAAAAAAAAGTTGTTGGCAAGGATACTTTACTTCAAATTCTCCGCCCATGAATTGGTCAATTAATTTTTTAGACTGTGATGAAGCTGCCCCTCCAGCCTGGAAAAGGGAAAAAAAAAGATACCAATTGTCAAAAGTAAAAATCATTTCAGTAAGTTCATCTATGACCTATCTTCAAAGGGTTTATAAAGCCCAATTTTGTCAGTAATGCTTGCACTACATACAGATAAAGTGCAGAAACTTCAAGTCAAATTCAAAGACAAAAGTTACAAAACAGCTTTTACACTGATCTATCTATAGAGATTTTCATTCATAACTGGTGAATAATCTTCCATTTATTTCACACACCAAGACCAACATTCACCATGAGGGGGTTATCAATAATTCTTCTGTCAGGGATACGTGTAGATTGTAGATCAAACGGTACCTATGCTACCCTCTACATATACCCCTAAATTTTTACTTTGCATAAGTTTTCTAGTAGAACAGATATCAGCATAACATAATCTACCTTTTTTTAATTATTCAACAATGAACTTATATGAATATTTTTCTGTTTGTTTGTCAGTGTTTGTTTGCGCTCAAATGGGATGATCTCATTGGTTGATTTACCTTCCAATTATGACAGGATAGAAATTACGTAATAGAAACTCTTAATTCTCTATGTCTGATCATCACACATTACAACAGCTTGAGATGGGTTGAGACTTTAGAAAAAAAAACTTTGAATTAGGATACTTGAATTATTAAGAACAAATTACCTAATAAAATGGCTATAGGCTCTTTAGTACAGATCCATACATGAATAATCTTGTTATTTTGAACAGGTATATTCTAGTTAATATTATATTTACTATATTTGTTCACACACTAAATGTTTTCATGGGAATTTGGACATCTATTCACTTCTGATATGTTTCTAGTGTGCGTGTCATAAAAGGTTATAACTCCTACCAATAGCATCATGTGCTACATGAACAAATAAAGAAAGAGACATCTGATACGCAGCAGAAAATCAGAATTGCATTTGTAAATTACAGTGGCCATCATGAAAATATATTCAGGTTACATTTTACTTTTGATTAGATGCAGAAGCCAGAATCCAGCTCAAGGAAAGACTTGGTACTCTGCCTAATAAGTGGTAGGAGGTGATGTCACAATACTCAACAATATTCAGAGAGTGTCAGGCAATTGAAATCATTTCATCAGATCCATTCTACAACCTTCTTCAGGTGTACTATCCAAATATGATGTTGGTAAACAAGTTTTTCTCTTCAATGGCAGCAATGGTTATTATGTAAGATTTGGGTATTCTAATCTAAAAACCCTTTGAATGTTAATAACCCTTCTAAAACAATAGACAGTATCTATCCAACATTATACTTGGTTAATACTTCTTTTATATGTAAATATATCGTAATTATCCATGTATAATATGCTACCATAGATACCCCACTTCATTTAGCTTCAATTTCAAATGAAAAATACATTTTCCCTATGAGCACTCTGCACACATTGTGATCTAATTTACATCTCAAAAATTAGAAATGTTTGCTGAGAGTTGGAAAATTTAACCCAAGCCTCATTAGGTAGTAATACTTTCCATGCGCAAGTGTTTGCAAGTTTTGAACGTATGAGAGTAGCAATTTTATTGTAACAGTCAGACATACATCTGTTCTTGTGGTGATTCAGATGAATAGGGACATACATAGAGTAGAAACTTCCAGGGGTGTAACTGGCTATAAATAAAGAATAGGGAAAGGAGAAGTGGATAAGTTGAGTGACTGAACAATCCCCAGAGCCAAATGGGGAGAGATGAAGCAACAAAATGCCATATGTTTCACAGAAGGCTGTTGCATGCACGCTTCTGGCTTGTAAACAGTAAACCAATGGTTTACTGTTTGCAGATCAGTACTTGGAAGGAACTTGATAATGGAACTATTGTAAAGTCATTCAAACGTTGCTGCGTATCAAATTTATTTTACCGTACTGAGGATGACATGTTATGGACAGTTTTAGAGGAGAATTTCAATGACTGTGATAAAGATGACCTTTACTTTACCAATGACATTCTTCTCTTTCAATTCTTTTGTTCAAAAATTCAATTTTTCCCACAAATTGATCACATGATCACTGCTGCTAATAACAATAAGTTCAGAAAAGCAATGGCAATAGTTTGCAGTACAATTCTCTACAAAAGCTCAATTTTTTAGGAATCAAGTGCAGATCATACATAGGGAATTCATGTAAATCTTTTAATTCACATTCCTAAATTCTAAACCTTTTCAAGTTGGAAATATTAATTAGCATCTATGCTTCTAACACAGTTTAGCAATTGGCCAATTGCCAAAATTAAATGGTTCAGACCAACAATATGCAAGACTATTAGGGGAAAGCAACAAAATAGCTGAAAGAAAGAATATCTATCAGAAGATCAGAAGGACTAGTCTCACCTGGTCAATGGCTGGTGAAGAAATAATGAGTTTTTGCTGCAAACTTCTTACTAATTCTGTCCAGCATTCATTTGCATCCTGGGAGAAAAGAAAAAATGAAATTTAATCACAACTTAACATTGATGATACAAGTGTCATTTTTTGTAGCAATATTTTCCAAATTGATAAATATTCAACTACTTAGAGGGCCATTGGGCCAACATTCACTGTTTATTCCTTTGGGATCCCAGGGACAAATATCCTGAGGTTTCTATGACAGCTGGGATATCAATGTCCCATGATTCTCTTCTAAAAGTCTACTAGAACATTTCAATTTGAGCATCAAGAACCTTAATAGGCTTGTCTTGGAAAGGTTAAATGATAATCACTTGATAAATATAAAAGTGATTTTCTATAACAAGTGAATCATTAGTAATCTGCTGTATATAAGCTCATGGCTTCATGGTGAGATTGAAGTTAATCTCTAATTCTAATATGCAGGGGTTAATTCTAAAACAACGAGTAAAAGAAGACAGAGGACAGTTAACCCCCTGATAGATTATCAAGAGTATAGGTGGTTCATTAGTTTATATTCATTTCAGAACATCATAGGTTGACTCATTTATAAGAAGAATTACATTTTAGAGCACAAAGGAATCTATGCTTAACTTCTTATGCCCACAAACATCAATTTTGCAAACTCTGTGATAGCAACCAGGGTTACAATTTTAGCTATTTCTGAACAAAGTGGAGTTTTTTCGACTATAAATTAATACATCTACATGTGACGCTACATTGAAGAAGTTATTTTATGGGTCACATGTTCAAGCAACAGCCCCATTTTTCTTTGTTCTATTTATGCTGTCAAGGCTGAATGATTCTCTACGTGACAGTGAGGTCATTCCAAATAACACATTCCTGAATATTCTGTCAGATTAAATATCCATTTCTTAATATATATATATATCATTAGGAAATGAATATATTACTTTGAAACTATCTGAAATGATCTCCCATTATTACAGTGAATCCTGCAGCAGCTCCATTTTCAATAGTTAATTCTATTTTTACATTTACTTGGCCAAATGATACATTCACCATTAATAATCCACACACACATTTTCAAATCGTAAATATACAAATAAATGAATACACTGAATCACCTGGTAAAAAATTTAGAACTAGACTTTTCTCTGGTAACATATCAATCAATTATGGCAGAATCAATATTTTGGTCAAAAACGTTAAAAAAAAACTCAATCTACTCAAAAATTCCTATTACAATTTTATGCTATTTTCTTATACTTTCCATATATATATATACACACACATACATACATACACAAAAGAGAGAGTTTATAGCTTCAAACACTAAACACCTTAAAGAACATATTCAAAAATTTATTTTTGTGTCATTTCAGTCACTTATTTCCCAATATCTGTTTATGTAATTTCCTGTTTTTATATAAGCATTTTTTAATGCACACGTTATCTCGTTTTTATTGAAGGGGAAGGTGAGTATATTTTTTTAAACCAACAAATTGAATAAAAGAAAAAAAATAACATCTTTATGATTCTTGTACTACATATCCTTGATTGATAGAGGTATACTCCAAAATGAAATATTGGGGGGGGGGGGATATTGATCTGGCAAGAAGTTTATGTTCGATGGAATTATCCCATCATTCTATATTCAACTCTTACGATTTATAATCATGACCAGATAAAAATAAACGAGATGGAAAGAATAGTTAGGGAAAAAAAGTTGCTTTTACTACTGTGCAAGTCTCAGTGTGTGTATCAACCAGTCAAGCATTTTCTAATAAAGACCATTTGGTGTCCACATTGTAATAAACATGAGCACAAAAAGTACCATGTTGATGGCATATATGATTATCCTCATCTCCGCCAGGGATATCACAAAAATGATGCATTTCTCAAACTTCCTCTCATTTATCACCCAGTTCTGGCCAATATGAGGCTGGACAATAATGGTTACTTTCAACTTTTAAGGCATTTTTAGAAGGCTTATATGCTGAAAAATACAATACTGTTTTAAAAAAAGAACAATTACTTGAAATATATCCGTACCTCACATAAATGAATAGGCTGCACAAGGACCAGACCTAATTATCTAAAAAATACCAACACAAGATTTGGACATTGTTGGTCCAAAATGGCCATAAAAACCCAAAAAAGCATTTTTCAAAAGATGGTGCCTAGAGGTTTACTCATGCAAATTTTCAAGGTTGTAACGAAAAAAAATGTCACTGGGGCACTCGGACACACTCACACACACAAGTAAAGAGAGAATCAGTAGTCCACTTGGCTGGGTGGGCCATTTAGTGAGACTACAGTGATTTGATATCAAATATCTAACCTGTTGCATAAATCCACCTTGCTCTCCTTTTTCAGCAAATTTTGGGAACGCACTGTGCAGGACATGAAGAAACATAATAGGAGAAATGGCTGTTGAGCTTTCGTCCATTGCCTTGAAGAGGTCAGCCATTGCTGGAAAGAATAATCACTCAAATTGACAAGGTCACCAAACAAAATTGGAGAAGAAACTTTACGGAAAAATGATTTTTATGGCCAAGATTTTTCAGTGGATTATAACAAACAGAACAAAGCCAATTATTCAAATCCCCCTCAATGAACATTTCATTGTAGAAAGTTTATTACAAACAGGAATGTTCATTTGTTGCCTGCCAATATCACAAAGATTTTTGCTCACATCTCTATAGGTCAAGAACATATTCTGAGAAATTACTTGGTTCATATATTAAAATGTACGCATTTAGGACATGTACGTATTTAGGACATGTACGTATTTAGGATAAGCATCTAATGATTCATTGAACATTAACTTTGTATGTTAGCAAATCTAGAAGGAAAAAACCTGGGAAAGAAAATATTGATATTTATGTACATAGATATTTGAATAGGATATTAGAGCCAGAAATTAAAGCTTCATTGGCTTTAGGACGCCAAAAATCAATCTAAAAGCCTCATTGGCTTTAGGACGCCAAAAATCAATCTAAAAGCCTCATTGGCTTTAGGACGCCAAAAATCAATCTGAAAGCCTCATTGGCTTTAGGACGCCAAAAATCAATCTAAAAGCCTCATTGGCTTTAGGACGCCAAAAATCAATCTAAAAGCCTCATTGGCTTTAGGACGCCAAAAATCAATCTGAAAGCCTCATTGGCTTTAGGACGCCAAAAATCAATCTGAAAGCCTCATTGGCTTTAGGACGCCAAAAATCAATCTAAAAGCCTCATTGGCTTTAGGACGCCAAAAATCAATCTAAAAGCTTCATTGGCTTTAGGACGCCAAAAATCAATCTAAAAGCCTCATTGAGGCTAAAAACTAATGACATGGTTAATAAAGATTACAGTACATTTCAAAAATTAAACGGACTTGTGTTCCCTTAAAGGATAAAAAAAGAGCAAATTAGCCAATGTATTACAAGAATTTCCAATATACTAGACTATTTTAAATGCCTGAACTTCTTGGCAGATTTACTGTACTAACTGAAGACTTAAAAAACAGTTCTAAACTATCAGATCGCCACAATTACAGGGAAGTTTCTATCTCATTTAACCTTTGGCAGACCAAAATTTTGTACACCCAATAACTTTGAAAGCCTGTAACTTGTGTATCCATTTGTGTATGACAACCTGACCATGAAATTGAAACAAACTATTGTTTGACAATCAAAGTCACCTGTAATGAGCAAGACAAACTTTTTGAATGCAGAATGCCAGAGGTTAATGACACACAAATTGGTTCCTAATATGGATTGAACCAGGAAGCATATCTTTCGCCACAAGTGCCATTGTTAGGCATTTCAGAATATCTTACTACCTCAACAGATTTGAAAGGAAGAAAAAGGAAGAAAAAAAAAAAAAACAAAACCTCATTTTCATATTTTGCTTGGTTAGTTAAAACACTTCCTACTTTTTTTTTTTTTTAATCAAAGTTATTGAAAATATATATATACACACATACAACTAATTCAAAATCAAGTTAATGAGAGATGCTCATATCAATTTGAATAGTAAGAAATAACCAATTCCAACAGAGCAGATTTTTCGTTTATGAGGAGAGAAAAAAAAAAAAAAAAAAAAATCAGTGAAAATTGAAGATAGTGATAAAAATATTTTAGAAAAGAGTAATTTGAATAAGCAAAATAAGTTTATTTACCTGGAGTGATTGTATCTCCTAACTGAGTGCCTCTCTGAGTAAGATGGTAACTGGGGAAAAAAAATATTCAATAGCACTTTGATATTTAAGAATAAGTATATAGGTACACAATGTCTAATGTCAAATCCTTGGGAATAAACCATACAGAAGTGTCTATATTTTCTGAGCTACTTAGATCAAACTAGTTGCAGTCACTTGAAAAAATGCACTGTAGGTACAGTACGGACTGATATATAATTACTTTTTTCTTTCTGGAAGTAATGACTAAGAATTCTTCCAAAAGGGTTTTCAAATCCCTAAGGTTTCAAGATTATAGCAATCCAAATAACGCAACTATAATAGGTATAGATTTTTAGGGACTTGTCCTCATCTTGGCTCATCTTTTGAACACATTTGGCACTTGTACCCTACAGTCTTCAGAGGAAGAGAGAGGAAAGGGGGAAGAGAGAGGAAAGGGGGAAGAGAGAAGAAAGGGGGAAGAGAGAAGAAAGGGGGAAGAGAGAAGAAAGGGGGAAGAGAGAAGAAAGGGGGAAGAGAGAAGAAAGGGGGAAGAGAGAAGAAAGGGGGAAGAGAGAAGAAAGGGGGAAGAGAGAAGAAAGGGGGAAGAGAGAGGAAAGGGGGAAGAGAGAGGAAAGGGGGAAGAGAGAGGAAAGGGGGAAGAGAGAGGAAAGGGGGAAGAGAGAGGAAAGGGGGAAGAGAGAAGAAAAGAAAACAAAGAAAATCATAGGCAAACAGCTTTCACTCTTGGATTAACTAATAGTTAAAATTACATTTTTCTCAAGGTTTCAATCACTTTATTTAAATGTTTACTTACATACGGCATCATCTTTGTAATGAAGCTGTTACTTCAGCTGATACGATTTCATAAATATTTGATACGATCCAATTCTGTGGAAACTGTAATATCTGCTCAAAAAGTGAGATTCTACTAAAAGCAACTAATATTCTGAAATAATCACTTTAATTTGTGTATTGATCAGCTGCTATTGAAAATGAGGATCCTGGTCTTCAAATATAAAAATGTAAACCTGGTAAAAATTCTAAGTACAATGTATCTTGACTATAAGATCTGAAGCAGCCATTATTACACTGCTTATTCTGAGAAAAGATCTGATTCAGTGAGTAAAATGACAGGAGCAATAAAATGAATAAGTTTTAAAAATATGTTGAAATAGAGCAAAGGACATTTAGGGCTTCGACAGACTTATTCTCACGTATTTTAGTCTCATTAGAAAGATGTGCAATGCTAATGATAATCTTTAGACATGAGAACTAAGTGAAAAGCTGTGGTTGGATTTGGGTCAAGTTGTAGATAAAGAAAAGGGGTGGAGTCAATGAGAACTCACCTGGAAAGACTTTCTTTGAGTTCAGGAATGGAATGCAAACATTGTAATGTGGCATTCATATAGCATGTGTTGCCTATATTTATCAAACCAGGAGGAAGTTTCAGCTGAAACAAAATACAAAAGGAAGATGAAGGAAAAAAAATCTATGAAAGAAATACAGTAGACAACTGCAGTGGATATGTTCCAAGATCCACAGCATGGGACCACTACTAAGTAGAACTTATGAATTGTAAATATCCTAGGATTGACTGCTGGTAACTTGAATCGTGGATAAGGGGAGACAACTTACACCAAAATATAAGATGTTTCCATTTAATAGGTGAAGGAAGATAGATTGGGGGCTTTTAATAGGCATTGTATGCAAAGGATTAAAAAAAAAAAAAAAAGGATTTTCTTCTTTGGTTGATGAAGTACAAATTTGTAAAGAAGTATCAACTGAATAGACAAGCAATATAAATAAAGAGATGATTAAAATAGAAATGAACCGAAATAATATCAAGAATCAGTACTGACCGCAGAGGCAAGCTGTGCCTCATTCATATCTTCCATAAAAACTGGTTTATCAACAGGTTCAGCTGGCAGGACTTCAGCAGAACCCATCATCATGAACGTTAAGCCCTGAAAAACAAATTCAAAATTATAAGTTTTTAAAAAAGTACAATTAGTCAGGCATTTATTCTATTTAATGTTTGGTTTCGCATGACTCTTTAATAACAATCCAAATATTTGAATACTGTTTCAAAATGCCAATGTCTAAAGTTAATTTTTTTTTAAATTCAGGTCTTCTCTTCACTTTTCAAGATAGAGTGACAGAATCATTACATGGTAGTTTCTAAGACTGAATTAAACTGCAAAAACTAATTCCAATTAGAATCATTTTTTCAAGTTTTCAATTGAGTTACTTCCATCAGAAACCTATTTTGAGATGATCAAGAAGGAAATTGGGTAATTCAACTCAAGTTATGCACAGAGAAACATTTCCAAATTTAGAAAAAATAAAATCCATATTTATTTAGTAGCATTTATGCCAGTATGTACAATGGACATTCAAATAATTTTTCAAAAACCTAGGCAAATATCACACTGTGTCCAAAGCACTGATATAAAAAAATAAAAGGCTATCTTCTGAAGCTCAATATGAATAGTTATGGGGTTTGAAAGAATTGCAGTAAGCAAAAGTCCTCCAAATACTCTTGTAAACCATTCATCTTATAGTCTGGCATATAGGATAGTTCAATATAACCACCTCTTCAGTTTGTTAGAGAATATATAAAATCTCTTATGAAAGTTCTACAAATAGCATTCATTATTTTCACACAGCAGAATTGCTTTCTCAAGAGAACAAAAAGTAGTTGTGGCTGAACATTAGAATCAAATTTGATTGTCATTAATTCAAAGCAGCAACTGCATTTATTCAAAGTTTCTAAATTATATACAATAAAACAATTCAAGCAGGTATTTGTAAATTATATATTCCAAGTAGGTCTTATATTGTTCTTATCTCATATATATATATATATATATATATATATATATATATATATATATATATATATATATATATATATGCATTTTAACCAAATATGGAGTTTAGAGTATTAGAGATATAAAGCAGATACCTCCCACACTTTTTTATAAGTTGCTATTAATGAGAATTCTCATGATCAACATGAGCTGATCATTGATTCAATCAAAGAATTACATCTAATTCTTAGCAAATAGAGTTAAAGATTGTCTCAAACCACAAGAGTCAGGGATGAAAAATAAATGAATAATCATTAGAAATACATTTGATATAATGCATGTAATCCGTGTCCCCCAAAACTACTCTCTATAGTTTTGAGAGGAAGGGTCATTAATATAGAGAGACTTTTCCAGACGATTGAACTTCTAGTCTGTGTTAACCTGTTTCAGTCAATCCATTCTACAGCCTTCTTCAGAGAAAGGATCAGCTGAAACAATAACACCAAGAACAAGGAGTTAGATCGGTCAAAAAACCCTTTGAATACTCCTTGGTTAGAACTAAAACTGGTAAACTTGAGCAAATATCTTTCTAGATGAGAGACAACTTACCACAATAGATAAACATTAAAATGAAATGAGAGGTAATTTAAGGTCATCTTATTAGTGTTATAATGATACTTACATTTTTCAACTGGATGTTCCACTCATCATCCTGTAATATAAGAGTGATAAATTTATGATTGTCTTTATAAGTCATGAAAAAAAGATTTATGGTTCAATATTTGTTATTAGAAAAATCATTTTGTTAATTGGTTTTCCAATGTTACAGAAGATAAAGATCGAAACTGGATTCAAGATTTCACACAATCCATACGGCAGGTGACAACATGCTTATTTATTACGGAAAAAACTTTAAGCAAAAAATCTTGTCTTCATCTTCATAGACAGCTTCAACTAGTTCATTTTAAATTTACTGGTCAATATAATCACTAAACTGAAATAAGCAGAATGCATTTTAGGCAGAAGGAAATTAGTAAAGAAAAATGGTTTTGTAAAGTGCTTGAGAATAGGACGAAATTATGATTTTGACAATGACAAAAACAGTCAAGTCATCAGAGATGCACAAGTAATAAGGTAGTCATTTGCATCTAGAAGATGCAAGGGAAGTGGTAGCAACTTTTTTGGAAGACACTGGAATTAATAGTGTCCACAAATGCTTTGGTAGATGAAAGCATTTAAATTTGAACCCATGACCTTTTGAACTGTGACAAAAGATGAGATAGGAATTAAATATTGAAAATATTTTTATCAATAAGAATCATTACAAATTAGTGATTGGTGGGGAGAGTATATTAGTGGTGAAACTAATCGGTACCAAGTGTTTAAATATACTTTACATGATCTTGCAACTGATAGATATATAAACAGGGAGTTAACAGGATAATAATTTCAGTGAAGAAATCACTTTGAAAGAGATTCATACTTGGGAGGTGCGGCTAGTCTAAGGGTTAACAGAACAGAGAAGAAAATCGACATACTGAGCCGAGAGTTTGCATTCACTTCACACTAATGGCATTGGGAAAGGCATGAATCCACTTCTCCATCCACAAAAACTATTGATAAATAACAGGGCAGTTGGAGCTATGAATTTCATCTCTACTGATTCTTATTACACACTTTTTAGGGAAAAAAAATTTCAAATTCAAGTACTTCTACTAGTATTCAGTTTTGTCAAATTTATAACATCCAAATAATATCAGTACTTTGAGGAAGATAGCAATATGATGTTTAAACAGAAAGAAACACCAGTTTATACATCCCAATCCACTTGTTCAGTACAGTTTTCAATAGTTTAATGCAGTGAGAAGCTGAATTCAAGTGAGGAATAAATGAAAATACAGGAAAACTTTGCTTGAATGAACTTTAACACAAGAAATTTCAGTTTTAACTTACTTGTGGATGCATTTGAATGGTTTTTGGATCGACTAAATGAAGTTCGATAAATGCAGCAAATATGTGGACCTTAAACTTCCATCTTATTTACCAAATGAAGTCATTTGCATGAATGGCAATAAAATTGCCTTTAGATTTAGCGGAGGATGTTCATTGGAGCAGTAAACTACCAAACTTACTCCTCATTTACTGAAGGAGGGGGCAACCATCAGATATAACAGACCGTCAAACATCTAGAGAGATTGATCAACAATGCTAATTGCCTGCCCGGCAACAGTAGACTCTTTTCCCTGATGATGAGCATAGCACAACGTGGACCCACTTTTTCAGTGAGTCTTCATGTTCTATAAATAGCTGCTTTGTTATAAGGAAGCCTACTTGAATGTAATTTTAGTATCAATCAGAAAAAAGATCAGTCTTCACTGCAGAGTTCGAATGAAATTTGGGGAGGAGTTAAAAGCTTCATGAGAGCCTGCCAAAGTTTGAAGTGTTTTGTTCAAGAAACCAGACATCTAGTAAATGGTAACTTTTTAGTCTTTATGTTAAAACCATGTTTCTACGTCTATGTGTGGCACAATGAATTTTGAAATTCAGTCAAAGCAAATCAAACCACTACACAAAGTATATTTTTTCATGATCCCCCCCCCCCAACTCAAAATAGATTAAATGAATTTTAACCAGAACTTTTGCTTGACTGAGAAATCCTCAGCAAATCTGGCAAGATAAATAAAAGTGAATGTACGATATTTTATAGATTAAACTATTTGTTCTTAAAGTTATTTCAAGTGGGCTTTAAAGGCGTACAAAACATTCAGCCGATTTCTGAAGAAGTTTTAGCTGGAAAAATGAGAAGTGAACAATCATAAGTTGGAAGTGATAGTTTTTTCTTTTCAATAAAATATTTTTCCTATGTAAAATTAACTGCTATTATTTCCTGGTGTTTTTTTAGTTATTAAAAAATTTACTTTTTTAGGGGAAGCTAGTGCAGTGGCTCTAAAGTGGATGATTAATTACCAATATACATACAATGCAAAGCTGGACCCTGATACTGTGTCCATTCTTTTATACATCAGATATCAAGGAATTTAGAGCCCATTCAAGAACAGAAGCTCTACATTCAGAAGATCAAGAATTCCCCGACAAGTTCTAGCCACCATTAGCCAAGCTTTCATAAACATAATTAAAGCACAACTTCTGTTTCCTGCAGGTGTAAGGGAATCTGGGCGTATTACAGGACACAATGTTTTTCAAAATCTGTTGGTAAACAAAAAGGTTATGCCTAGATTCCTCATAAGAAATAGCATAACATGGGTGGTTTCATTCATTTTCATTCTAAATTGTCCAAATAATCGTAATTGTTGTCTATTTTTCATAATTTTTAGAGTCTGTTTCCACAAGTTTTTCTGTTATGTTGTAGTAATTGAAACTGATGAAAATTGCGATCAATTTGCGATACTCTTTTTACCATAACTATTGTTTGTTAACCAATTTGCAAAGTTCAAAAATCTTCTTATACTGATTTGCATGATCTATATGATACAACAGCTGTTGGTGGCACAACTGGAATTCAAAATTCAGCATGGCTAGATTGATTTATGAGAAAAGTGAGATTGGTGGGTATACATATCTCAAGAATTAGAGATGGTTTTCCTACACTCAGAGAGAGTAGGATGTGCTACTTTTGACTCCCTCAAATACTAATAGAATGAATTAGTAGGACAATTGCTTTATATAGTAAAGTGATTGACCTATTAATTCATTGTTTAGACAGTCCTTGATAGACTTCTCGAGTACATAATTCCAGACACTTCTAAGAATTATGAACAGAATAATATTCACATTGGTTATGAACACAATGTGTAGATGCATCCAAACTTTCTGGTAGGTCAATAAAAGTTTTTTGAAAAGTCATGGCACACCCTAAGCCAAGCTACCACAGTCAGCTAGAATCTTTGATACAGTTTACTAAATAACAACTTCATTAAAAGACCAATCCTCTGAGCACCTACTGTTAATTAAAGTTAATTCAAATTAAATTTTTTAGTATTTCTTGAATTTAGAAATAGACAGTTTTGAAATTCTGGAAGATAGACTTGGTCCACTGATATTTTGCACAGGGACAATTTCAAAAGTGCATAGTGAGGAACAAATTTGCTTTTTACAATTTCAGCATAATAACTTAATTATAGCAGATTCTTCTAGATCAGTGTTTACATATTACTAGATCCAGTGCATTTTCTTCTTCATTTAATTACTTTTTGCAAAATTATTTTCTAACTACTTCAAATCGAAATCACGAAAATTTAAGAACTGGATGAGAAATCTGGAAAGAGACACGAACCTTTAGGACAACTCCTTTCGTGATGACCTTTTGTCGATCGGGCTGTACCCCAGACAGATTGAACAACTGTGCTTTGAACAAAAGTGGAGTTTCATCTCCATTGCATTCAATATCTGTGAATTTTTCACTTCCCCACTTGACATGAACTGCAAGACAAGAAATAAAGATTGAAAAACTACGAAGAAAGTTAAATAAAAATGGACACTCATTTCTTGCATTCAGGGCATAATTTTTTATTCAACAGGTGACGAAGTACACAACAAATATTTTTCAGGAAGTTAAAAGGCATAATGATGAACGTGCATTTTATTCTTAACATTTATATGATTGGAATAAGGCATGAACACAGATCCAGGTATCATGAGTAGATAGGTTGGTGTTGCATAGATTCAGGGTTGTTAATGATGTTATTCTTTACATGCTTATTTCAACCTGGCTAAACCATGACTTTCTAGTTGAGCTGTAGGATCAATATTGCCAACTAAATTGGCATTTTCTTTAATATAGGTCATCAATTTTCATGAAATATAAGACTGCACATACTGTATACAACCATGCAAGAAATTCATCTTTCTCTTGGGAACATGTATATGTGCATTGAATATCATGGCAATCTTGTCACTCCTTTTGGAAATGAGTCACTAATGTGACCAGACAAAAACAAAACCCTTGGCAAAATTTAATGTTAAGTTACATTACGTTAATTTGATAAATTAGAGAAAAAAGGTTTTGCAAAAGGTAATGGGTTATCTGTTAATCTTCTGGTCAAGGCTGAATAATTACTTAATTCACAGTAGAATGCCACATCTTATTGTGTTGGTAAGTTCTAAAAGATCTGAACTTGAGAAAAGGAGTTGATTCTATTAAACATTTATTATTGTAGGAAAGCTATTGAATGCAAAAGATACCTGACGATTGGAGTATGTATCAGCTGTGACATTGTGACAAAACAATGATCAAGAAACTGGCCTGAATTGATTAATGTATGACAATAAGAGTTGCTGAATATTGCATATTAACAAAAATCTCTGCTTCAAACTAATCGGTTTTTGAGAAATTATTTTGGCACCGAATGTCCCTTTCATTTAAAAATATTCTTTTAAATGAATATCGAATAAATGTTCTTGATTATAAAGATATTTTATACTAAATCATTGGTTTCATAAAATTAGGAAGTGCAGATATCTTTGCAAATGCCATTGAGGGTGTTACAATCGACATGGTCCATTATTGGTTATACAAGGTATTTTTAAAGACAATAATGCATTTAAGGGATTTTTTTTTCTAAAGACATAAACCAATGAAAATGTAATATATTTCAGAAAATTTCGTTTACGAGTGACAACAAGTTTCCTAAACTTTAAAAAAAGTATCTACATCGAACGAAGATTCAAGAATGACGACAAAATACATCAGATTTCTGATCATATTAAGACAATCTTTTTTTCTTTGACAAATTCGGTTACATAATTAAAATAATACGTAGTTCACATAAATGAACTAGTGTACTAGAATTAATTATCAAAAAATTAGTCTCTTTAATCTGAAATAATCTGAAAAAAAATACCAGCACAAGATTTGGGCATCGTTGGTCCCAAAATGACCGTAGAGAGTAGAGAACCCCCTCCCCCAAGCACTCAGTTGAAAAAAGTTTTCAGATGGTGCCTAATGGTGAACACAATCTTTCAAGGTTGTAGCACAAAAATTGTGAACAGAATCACCCAGAGACGCACACATATATGAAGAGACAGACAAGCAAAGAGAGAAGAATCTGTAGCCCACTTGGCTGGTTGGTCGGGCGGGCCATTAGTGGGGCTACGTAGATTCGATAACTAGTAGAACAAATTGGATTCGTTTTACCAATGTTTGCCGAGGCGTATTTCTTGTTCTGGGGTACATAATTAAAATGATAAACATCAAAATGCGCTAAAATAAATTAGGTACCCGTGGGATTCAAATCGCACAGATAGTCTATCAGGAAAAAATGTCAGGTGCCTAAATATTATTCATTAACAGCACCTGGCATTTTCTCAATAACCTTAAAAATGTCGAATCATAATTGTCTCCAGAAAAATATTGCGCACACCGACACTGCTCATAAGAAATAATCATTTATATATGGTGTTTTATAATTTATTCAGATTTGCAATATTTTATGGTCATTTACATTTATTGACCATTTCAAATATACCTTGGTCAATAGTAAGAGCCTTCATTCTATCGGAATTTTGAGATTGCCAATATTTAAATTCAAGAAACAAATATTTCTATTCTATTTTTTCCTTTTAATTAAAACAGGATTTTAGTTTGGGGTTTGATCATATGCAGTACTTGAACGAAGTCCCTTAAGAGGGAATTTACCTCCATACCGCCCCCCTCCGGCCTCGTTAATTATTTCTGTCTCCACGTGAAACAGTTAAGTCATATACGCCAGTGGAAAACGAAAAATATAATTAGTGTTCGTATATCTCAAGCAGGACAATAAGGTTAGGAAAGTAAGGACAACAGCCTATTGAGTCCTACCGTGATTTGGAGTCTCTATTCTGATATTTTTCTTTATCATTTAGTCCGAATATTCATATTCCAAAATAGGAACCAACAGAGCAATTGAATAAGGAAAGATTTGGTAGCAACAGAAGCAGGAAATTTCGTTACACTTCAAAGATTCGGTTTAAAAAAAGGGTTTTTTTCTCAATTAAAATAAATGGGGGAAAAACTTACAGAACGAATTTTTTTCTTGATTGAAAAAAAATATATATAATTTTTGTTAAAATATATTCGAAGTGCGCTTATTTCTCATCTTTCTTGGAGACTTTTCTAGATTAAAATTTTACGTTTCGATCGAGTCAAGGAAGGAAGCACTGGATTGATATTAATAACTGAATTAAATTCTAATATATCTATTTATGAATTAAAGATTAATGTGTAAGAGTTATTCAAGTTCTAGTTTCATTACGATTGCGAAGTACCGGTAATCAATGTATTGATTGCAACCGGCTTGATTTAATTTGTTTTCTATCATCAGCCTCTCAACAAGAAGAATGTCCGAACTAAGAAAGAAAGATACACAAGCTTCCAAAATCTAAATTATCCGGTTGTAATCTATCAAGTTAACTTGATATTCCGTTCTTGGACAAATAAAACCAAGAAGGACAAACAAGTTCTTGGTTTTTGGTAAGTAAATTGTCTTTTTTCCTCTTTTGGGTCAATAATAATGGTAGTGAGAAAGGTTTAGTTTTTTTTACAAAAATCATCAGAACATAAATTAAACATAAGTATTTCTAAATGAGAGCGAATAGATCAGATTTTTTTTAACAAGGCAGATGTTAAGGCACTTTAACAAAAATCACATCATCTGCTTCAAAATTACTTTCTAAGCAAACAATAATGCCGTAATTAATAAGAATGACCAAGCAAGTTTTTCATTATTTTTTCAAGTCAAGACGCATCAAGGAGGGAAGACACGGCAGGTAACAAAAGATTCAAATTTCTAATACTTATTTCTTTTAATTCTAATTTTAAAAAATGATCCATCTTAAGAGCAGAAAATAGGTTATTAACAAATGTTAATAGTTCTTTAAAAGAAACACTAATTCTACCATTCTTTATTTTAGAAAAAAAAATAATAAAGAGCGGTTCGGACATCATCATCGCCGTCGTCTACACTGCTTCTTGTGTAAAATACATTTACGAAACGAACACAAAACAATTCTGTTCCTATTGAACTGGGGTTTTATTTTTAAAGCGGTTTGGATTCATTGTGAGCTCAGGGGGTCTGTCCAAAGTGCCCATGCCTTGTCGGAAGTGTTTGATCACTTGGTGGATTACAGCAATGCGAAATCCCTTACCTTTGTAACTCGGCATTTTTCCCAATAAACCAAATCCGACGAGTCGGCCAAAGTTGAATCAAGGCGCGGCACAGGAAACATTAAGTACTGGCCCTTGCGCATGCGCTCTTAATCGCGGTTATCACCAAAATTACGACTTGTTACATAACACGAAAAACGGACCTATTCTCTTCTTTTTTTTTTCAGAAAGTTCCATTGCTGGAATTGACATTTTTTCAACTGTTAATCATATTAGCTCTCTCTTTCAAGATTGTAGAAAACGATTACAAAGAACAACGGACGAATTTTCCAAAGAATATCGCAAAAAAGCTTTTAAAAGATCACTTGGGCAAAAAGCCAGCTTTCAGAACAAACTCGACTTTATGATAACGTGGTCATGTGACTTAACCTAACACCATGAATAATGACAATATTCTTATTGGCTTTGATTTAAAAGTGACAGTCGCAAGCAATCAACTTTTGATTTTATTAGGATATCAATTTTTTTACTATTGTGTTTACTTTTTATTTCTGAATATTAGCCCCTCTTACTCCCTATCTATATACACTCATAAAATTTTTGGTATCCATGTACAGAATTTTTATAACAATATCTCTGAGAGAAAATCTTCACTTCAAGTCTTTTGGTGTTATAAAAGCAAGACATTGACACTAAAAATGGAATCTTATGGTAATTAGTAGAATAGCCACATAAAGCTTAATGTCTACTTGTTTATTTTGAATTTAGATTTACAAATATACACACCTGTGCAACAAAAAGGAACTGACAAATCTTATTAATTCTTTGCCTATAACTCTGGAATAATGTTATGAATGTACACAAAGGATAAGCATTAAACACAGCAGACCAATGTTTGATATGAACTCTTCTGGCAATATTTACTCGTTCTGTCTTGGTAATCATTGAATCACCCTCTCAGCTTCTACAAAAAAATCAATAGGTAGAGAGTCCTACTTCTTGGACAGTATTCCACAAACTATCATTGTTCAATGACTTCCTACCTGATAGCAGTGATGCAATGCTAAAAAGAAGGAATGCAGGGCTGCCTGCTCTAGCTAACTAAGCCTCTACAGCTGAGTGGTCTTGGGTGGGTTTTTCCTTTTAAGTACCTTCCCATAAAATTCTAGAAATTTAACCAATTTCAGAGATGCTTTGAGGCCATATGGGATGGGTACTTGGAATCATATTGGCTAATTTTTCTTATTAGTGAATGAGAATTTTTATAAAAATCAATTGTGTATCCTGAAAGTTATGAAATAATCATCTTCAAGACATATATCAAATTGTTTATTTTACATAAAATTGATTTGCAGCTAACATGTTGGTTTTGATGGACATCTTGTTTTGGGCTTCAGTGGAAAAAAGACACAAATTTGTTTGCCTATAATTAAGAAAATGGAGAAGGAAAACAGAAGCAGTTGAGCTAAGCGCAGACATTGTAGGGGATGGTCATGTGACAATTTATCACCCTTCTAATATCCACAAATTGCTGTCCCATCGCCTGGACTCACCAGCGTCAGACCCACCTTTGGGTCATAGATGGACTTTCACTTTCCCCTGTGATAGCTGTCAGTCTGGACTCACACCAAAACATTTACATTTTTGCATGCACAATTTTTCTGAGTACATGGTAATATTCATCAACTCAGTGGTCTGAAAATCAACTCTCCAACAGAACTTTCAAATCATGTCCAAGAAAAACTTCTGACGGAACTCAACAATATTTCTGTCTCCATAAAATCTTGGAAGAAATTCTCCCTTGCTATCCAAACATTCAACTACAATTTCAATGGACTTTTAACTGGAAACATACGTTTTGATTCCTCACGACAACTCTCATTTTTGCAACCTTTTCTTCCTCTATTTCTCCATACTTACTTATTTTTCTGTTAAATAAAAGATTGGGATTTATTACAAAAACCGGAGTCTTTGCATCTTCCATTTCATTTGTTTGTTTGGGTCTGAGCTGTCCTTTTGATATGTAGGTATCAATAGGCACTATTCAAAATAATCTAAACACTTCAGAAATATATAATAGCAAAGGATTTCCATTCCCCCTCCAAAACAAAATACAGTACTGCCATTCCTACAGCATTACATGTTAGTTTTGATTGTATAAAACAGTAAATATTCTCAAATAGGTTCATATCCAGTGGTTGGCCATCTAATGACAAACATAGAACAAAATTTTTGGCTAATGTAATATATAGGTTGATAAAGCCAAGAAATGAAGTCAAAGGAGCAATATTATTAATAAATATGGAGAGACACCAGCAAGAAGAAACATGATCAGTAATCTCTGTTCTAAAAAATGTCTTACTGAACAAAACAGATGAAGTTTTTTTTGCTGTGTCTTATTGTTCAAGGCTTGCATTCCATAGTGGGTATGAAACTCTCACCTTTAGGCATTTTGAGAAATTCAAGATGGCATCCAAAATGGTCACCACTAATGGCATAATCTTTATAATGCTTACAATTAATACCAGACTGACAAGTAGCACATTAAAATAGGGATTTTTTATGACAACAAACTCAAATTCTTGCTCTAGAAAGCTCTGTGATTCTTCTTTCCATCCAGCTAATAAAGTAGCTCAATTTTTTTGTACCATATTTGCCACACTAGATGCATGTCACATGAATAACTTATTAATCATGTGACTGTTTATCAGAGTTTCTCATGGTTTAAAGGTAGTCAATACATCTTAATCCAAATTAGGAAACAATATTAGGCAGTGAAGAACAGTACCATCATTTCCTTCACTGCAGGTACATGAAGTTGCCAGTCTGCCTCTCTCTCTCTCTTCCTCTCTCTCTCTCTCTTTCTCTGCTCTCGCATACTGTGAGACTGTCATTATTGGGTTTATGAAACAGTCAATCTATAGATTTGCTATTCGACTTTTTGTGGACAGTTCATCCAGGATTTCTCTGAGATCATCCGTACTCTTTGGCTCGAACTTCTGAAAGACTCGCTGCAGTAGTTCTTCAAGAGGTAGCCAAAAGACACAGCCATTTTTAGGAAATTTTTTGTCAGTAAGCATCTTATTCATAACACCAAACTGCTCATTAAGCACATCCTCTAAACCAGTTGGTGCCCAGAAGAACCAATACAACCAATCATCAGAAAATGCATCCCACGTAGTCTGAGAGGGACATTTCTTCAGATATCAGGATTGTCACTCACAAAGTGTAGGGCTATATGATAGATCTAATGGTCAGTTGTGTATATACCGTAATCCTGTCCAGCTTCTTATGTAAGCCATTTTGCTTCCATAAAAGAGGCCATCATGGTGAACTGTCCATGAGAAGCAAATGTACAACTTGAGTTTTGGGTTTCGATGAATATCCTTACTCTTTACGCAGCTGTGTAGTATTGAAACCATTATACTCATCTATTCTTTTTTCATTCATCTGATTTGTTTTGTGGATTTTACATTTCTTTCTTTTTTTTCCCTGGTTTGCAATTATTACAAGTGTATTTGAGTGGACCATTTGCTATAAGATGAGATGTCAGCATCAAAGTTATCAGATCTAATCTGAATAAGACCAGCACTAGCGTTTGATACACCCTAGAAATCAGTGTCTGTACAAGCTGCATAAGCTGCTGGTGTTAGAAACTCATAACTGCATGTGACTCTGTAATTATATACTATTCTCTTGGAGTCCCTTGTAAACAAGCTTAGAGCAATCAGTATATCATTGGCTTTATTTCTCATTGCATTGGTCACTATATTTCAAATCAATGCTGCAGGCAAGGTTTTGTTAAGTTTATGAGATGTGAGCTAAGAGGGACTGCAGTGCTGGTGAAATTACTTCTATCTTATCTCCCTAAAGATCATACGGCTTTCCATCAGATTTCACTTCCCTACATTCGTTTCCAATGCATTTAGCAACTTGATTCTTGCTATTTTCAAAATGATCTGCTTCATTTTCATCTTCCACCATCTTTACAACTGATGAGGCACAATTCTTAAATGCAATGATACTTGCAAAGCCGGGGTGTGACAAAATACTACATCACCAGAGAATTTTTCTTTAATTTTCTTGATGACACAATGATGAGAAAGTGACTGTTTCCCACAACTATTGTAGACATCATGCAATTCAACTGAATTTCAGAGTTTTTGCTTGTCTTCTAGCATAATTCTAAAGACAGCTTCCATCCCAGGATTGGTAAAATCAGTTTCACTGGTTGGATGTTTCTGAGGGCCAGAAATCTACCCATACATTCCCTATGGTATCTGGCTTCTGCAGACTGGAGATCAAGCGCCCCCTTCAATTTGTATTCTAACCTGGTTTACCCAATCATCATTTCTTGTTTTACATCTTTTCTGTAGAAATTCTTTGAAGGCTATTTCAGCATGAATTGAACAATAGACAAAGACTGGTTTCCATCTTCCTGGATGTTTTGGATATTACCCCAGTTCACATATCTCCCCACAGTGGAGACAATGCTGCCCAAAGCTGAATGGGAAACAGGATTTCCCAAGTTTCTTGAGAAGTCCTTCTCCAGTATCTTTTGAGTCACTGTATTTTGCTACGTTTGACTTTGAAGTGTATCTCAATATACAATGCTTATGGTGAAATATGGTCAAATTTCTGTTTTCTAATGGCTGGGGTTCCTAAGTGAGATGGAGCTCATTGCCATACTTCTTGCTGGCATTTGTAATTGATGCATTCTCACCCATTGTTCTTCTGTAAAGACTTTGATTGTTGATTATATTCTTTTCTATTTTGAAACTTGAAAATGCATGCTTCATCCATCGCTGATATTATTAATCTCAGTCTCTACATTCTACATTTCCACCAACAATCATGTGCATAACATGCAGACACTCAACCACCAACATCAATACACCACCACAAGTACCTATAGTAGAAAAAAATTAATATTCAATTTATACATTTATTTGATGACACAGACATAGGCAACAAATAGAGTCTCTACATGATTTCCACCAATAAACACATACATAATATGTAGACATTACACAACCAAAACTAACACACTATCACAAGCAGAGACAGAGGCATGAAAAATAAATTCATGAAAGGCGCCATTCTTCAAGATTATATTTCACAAGGGATTTCATTTGTTGCTGTCACAGATCTTTCTGTCTATTCTTGGTATGCATTAAACTTACAATCTTACTGGTAAACTAATTCAGGAAAGCAAGTGAGCGTCAACACCTCTTCTTGCTTGCATTGCTCTAGTTTTATTATTAGTGGCCATTTTGCCTTCCATGTAAACATATCTATACATCCAACAGGTTTATAGTGTACAAATTGAATTCCTAATCATTAAAAACATATTGATTGTTTTTCTAGTATTTTTGTAATGTAGTTAGAGACTGAGATATGAGTATTTCCTATGTTGGTGACCATTTTGGACACCTTCTTGGATTTCGCAAAATACTCTTGGGTGTGAGTTTTGCATCCACCTTGAAATGTAAACTTAGACCTCTTAGAATAATATTCGATAGAGAAAAAAACTTCATCAGTGACTTTTAGGTTACCCTCACAGCAGACAGACTAATTCAGTAAACAAAAATACAACTCTGGGATCTCAATATATATATATATATATATATATATATATATATATATATATATATATATATATATATATATATATATATATATATATATATATATATATAGACTCAATATATATAAATGCTATGTTCCATAGTTGTTTAAGCATATTTTTCTATTCTCTGCATATAAGTCTGAAGTGAAGTTACTTAAACTACTGAAATTGTGGACAGATAGAAGAAAATACTTAGCTATGAATAGATTACTTTTAGAATTCCCAACATCTATACATTAATTCTTATTACTTATACCTATCTATTGTGTGTATAGCACTTCTTACACTTGTCCAAAACCTTTCGCCATTACAGTCAAAGCTTAACTAACCAAATTCAGACTGAATAATAGTTTGCACCTATTCATATATAGAATGCTTTCAATAAAAACTTTGATAAAACAGGTAACTCAATAGAAACCATCAAGTGACCAACATCTTTAGGTAGCATGCCAAGTTGGGGGTGATCAACTAAAAATATTTGTCAAAGGGATGATCAATGGATAAGTTACTTGTTTTTTGTTGGGCGGTGATCAATAAAAAAATTGAAAAAAAGGGGGCCATCAATGGATAAGTTACCTCTTTTGCCTTTTGTTGGGCAATGATCTCTAAAAAAAGGCAGATTTTCAAAAAACATGAATGAATGCTGCCAGACACAAACTAAGGGACCAATTTAGGATAAACTATCATTTCAAATTGCCCCTCCCCAACTACAAACCTATTTAGGGGAGGGATTCTCAAAATACAAAAGAAAAAAGATATATTTTCTGGTGTAAGTACAGCTCATACACGGATAGCCAGTAAGATCCACTGGAAAGCTGAAGAATCCAATATTGGGAGATGTAGTTGATGGTTTTTATCAAGATTAAAATCGCTTATAATGGTACGTCTTCACATGAACATTTCCAACAAAACAAGTAACAAAGATAACATTTTAATCTAATTGCTTAATCAAACATGTAACGTTAACTCATGGGTTAAATTTACAAATTTTCCCCTCTTTTAGTTAATGCTCACGGACATCACCGATGCAAGAACTAGGACGACATATCAGAATTTAGATAAAATTTTCATGGGGAGAAAAAAAAAAGCAGTAGAAAAAATGTCAAGTCTTGTTATCTCCCCTTGTTTTTTAAACTCTCCGATAGATGGCAGAGTCAGCGGACAATTCCAAAATGGGCTCCAGCACAGATTTCTATTTGCGTTACTATGTTGGACATAAAGGAAAGTTTGGACACGAATTCTTAGAGTTTGAATTTCGACCAGATGGTAAGTCAGAATCTTACAAATGTGTATTCTATTTTTATTTCTTGTTTTTATAATGGTGTTTTATATTGAATCGCACCGTCGAAGTTTCCCACGTTGGAGTTGGGAAGTCTTCTTTTTACTCACCACGCCGGTGTAATACCCCGATGAATAAATGTTGAAACTTTTCTTTCACTGAACAGAAAAATCTCTGATGGATTTATTCTACTTGATTCTTATCTAATAGAGTGAATTAAAAATCAAATCTAACTGTGGTATATCCTTTGATGGCCTAAAAATGGATGTAGCTACGTTTTGTGAAAGATTTAGATCTCGAGTTGTCAACAAAAAGTGGAATGTTGTTCCTGTTGAAAAAAAATGATAGTGAAATAAATCCAATCTGTATTTTTGTGATTGATTTATAGTTATCAAACACTTTCTTCTTCTAACGCGTTTCGATAAAAGTGGAAAACTATCGAAGTCTAGATGAAATTTTTCTGGTTTCATTTCCAAGTTGCCTTCCCCTTCAGAAAGTGTCGTGGTATAAGAAATTGATTTTTTTTCTTTGTACTTGATAAAAAAGATTGACTGATTTGAAATAATTCTTGAAATTGTTTGTTTACTCATGCGATAAATAAAGCCGATTTTGAATTGAAATTATTGAACTATAACCCAATCCTAATGTACCAGATCTTCTGGTGTGAGGCATAATTTTATTTTATACTTATTAAGAAAATATGTACAGCCCCCCCCCCCGTAATGGTGCAATTGATGGGTGGGCCCCTAATTCTAGCTCCATAATAGCCAGAATTTTATCTTGACTCTATTATAACGTTGTTGGCTCTCTTGGACCCTAACATCTGCGTTGTGACCTCTATCTCGAACAACGGCCGGTGTGGATTGCAGAAATGGCTTTTGTATATCGAATAAAGATCACGAAACATGCCTTCTCTATTTCTGAATGAAAAGTTTGGATTGATTGTTTGTCAATATTGAATGAGATCATTGTCTTTATATACCAGATGTATAAACGATCTGTAACACTAAAAGTCGTGTATAGTTCAGCCTTAATTTCAAGTCGGTTATGCATTTGTTGCGTGAGTGAACTGAATTTGGATTTTTACCATAATTTTTTGATCGATCATAATATAAACCTGGTAAAAAAAACATCAACAAACAAACATAACCGTACGTGGTGATTAACCGTTTCGATTGCTAAACACTGAACAGCCTGACACATTCCAGCTAACTTTTATGCAACCCGGTAATTGAAAATCTCCGCCTTGAAACACTCTGAAAGCAAATTAATTGGTGTCCTTTGCAAACCAAACCAAAATCCTGAGTTATTCTCTACTTATTAAAATTGTTTTCTCAAACTAGTTTCAGGAAACGCTTTTTTTTCAACTTGATGCCATTTTTAAAATCATGATTTCAATGCAGTCTCGATTTAAGACAAATATATAGCATTTTTTCTTTTGGCGGCCTTTTGTTTTTTGTGGGTAATTCAAGGAATAAAGGGAGGCTACTCCTTCCACTTGGCGAATTGGAATAAATTGCTTGCTGTCTACATCTGTCCATCAATATAGCAATTCCAAAAATGACATGCTTTTTAATAATAATAATAATAATAAGGGTTATGAATTACAAGAATTTATTGACCATGTCTACTTTAAAGAATAAAAAATTGTTGGCAAAAACTATGTCAAGAGTCACTTGATGTATGTCCCACTGAAGATAATTATGTTGAGTCTGTAGAGCTGTAAGTATAAGATTAGCGCTGGAAAAATTGAAGCTTCACCCCCACCCCAGAATGATCTACGCGTGCTTGCACTAAGAAATAACAGGGTTACGGAAATTGATTTGGAACAATTTTTTTCCAAAAATACTCATTCCGCCAAATGAGAATAGTTCCCCCTTATTTCTTGAATTTACCAGCATATAAATGAAAGATTGCTGGTTTTAAATGCAAGTATACCTTGATTAGTGCTGATAATTTCTTCCAAAATTTTCCTTAGAGTTCAAAACCTCCCTTTTGAAAGCCTTATTATTATCAATGTTTTTTTTTAATTTCTCAGCCTATACTTAATTACATCAAGTTGTACAGTAATACCTTAATCATACTGCATCAAATTGTACTATCCAAGGTATTGTTGTATTTCCATTTGAAACAAGTATACATAACTTCCCTGGGTTTTTTTTTCTTAAACCTTGAAAATATTTGTGTTATGCTTCAAATTTCACTTAATGGTTTGAATTGGCTGATTGTTACAATTATTTTGAAACAAAACATCAGTCTTGTTATTAGATGGATAAACGTGTAAAGCTTTTAAAAATGCCTCAAGAAATTCTTTTTTTAAAAAATGAGTAATTAAATTTTCAATTTTATTTTAGCAAAACATCACAAATTAATCATAAGTGTGAATCTTTCACATAATACCATTTATTGTGTTCGTTCTTTTTTACTATTTTTATTTCTTAACCCAACCAAGATCTTGACTGTTATCCTTGTTGTCTCATTACAATGGAAAGATATTGAATACCAAACGCATTAATTATTGGATTATACATTGATGGGTTTTTGTTTTCACATCGAAAATTTTTTATTATTTGAATTTCTTTTCAATATTGATTGGAGAATAAAATAACTAATAAAAAAAATGTCTTTTGCAGGTAAATTACGATATGCCAATAATTCGAACTACAAAAATGACACCATGATCAGAAAAGAGGTCAGTACACTTTCATTATCCTGATTTTGTTTCTCTATATTCCTGCTTCTAATATTTTCCAATTATTGAATCCTGAATGTAATGGGGTAGAAAATGGCTTCTGTTCTATTCGATTCTCTATCAGTATCTTAATTCCAGACTACTGCACCAAGACTGATACATTCTGATCTTGCACAGTTCCAGAATAGCCTTGTCAGATGTCTCCTTTGATAGAGTTCTGAGCCTCGGCTAAATATTTTAGTCTTTTGAGACCGAGTTTTTATCATCTTGTGTAGTGATGGCACTAAGTGCAAGTTCTCCTTGTTTCCTTTCTCCAGTCACTTCTGCTGTATCGTTATGTTTTGTTTGTTTTTTTTCTTCATTATCAAATTATGTTGGCAAATCTTGGTTGCTTATGGTTGAGTTGAACCATTTTGTATGTTGTTGGTAACAGATATGTTTGATTGGTAGGTATTTCTCTAAAAAAAAACTGCATATGACAAGTCGCAATATAATTAAGAGATTAATTTCAATGTAATTAAAACTAAACACTCCTAATGTCATCTAATAACAAACAGTACAAACATTTTGACCAACCTAATAAAAATGCATACATGTCTAAGTTGTCACAAAACAATCAGAAATGATCTTTTTGAAGATTATTCAAACTAAACTCCTCAAGTGCCAATCATTCAACCCATGTCATTTTGTGATTATCTGTTTAGGTTCAGCTTTTTTTATAGAAAAAATATTTACTTAGGAAATATGATACTGGCATGAAAGAGAAAGCAGTGGTATCAGTTATTCTAATTTATGTAAAGTGAATAGATTCATTTAGGAGTCAAATAAAATGGACAGAAATCTTTACAACTCCATGAAAATCTCTTTTCACAGTTTTTGATATCCAAAATCATAGTTTAGTATCTGTTTGATTCAATTAAAGGTGTAGATTTTATACTCCAATGTAAAAATATTGAGCTTTCGCAATTAAAACAGACAGTCATACTCTGGAGGAGTTGACTTTAGTATCACAGTTAATTAAATCTGGAATTTAAAGTGTGTGAATAACAGAGAGTGGAAAAGAAATAGTGATGTTATGTTGTGTCATCTCACATTTCCGGATTCTCTGTATTTTCTTTTTTTTTTTTTTTTTTTTTTGTAAACGTCGAATTTTTGTTTATAAAAATATTATTTTCATATAATAAGTATATATTTTTCATTTCGATGGAAATTACTTTGTTACTAAGGATGTCATTAAAACAGTTTATATTATAGAACCATTAAACAATATGAAAACATAAGAATTTGGAAAAGATGGAAAATATTCATCTGTGATTTTGAAGTATTCATCCATCATGTTATTTATAATTACGAATAAATTACAATTTTCAGTAGGGCATTCTACCTGACATCAGTAGATTTTGGGAACGGGACATTTTTTTTTTTTCTAGTTTTCGAGGTCAGTGGTTGATTAAGCTTTTGGCTGAGTTGGTTTTTTCTTACTTTCATATGAGTTTGAAAAAAGAAAAGTAAAAACTGAATAGTATATAACAAAGACCAGAAGGAGAAAAAAAGTGATGTCATGTTCAAATAACAGTGATGTATGCAAAAACTGATGATGAATTCACTTCTACTTCAAAAGCCCAACTCAGGTTGTCTTGTTCTGCTAACGTTAGAGAATCCCTTTTACAGGACTTTGTGATAGAGGAGTCAAGTAAGACGCAATTTTTGAATAATATTGTAGGGAGTAATGAATTCTGTTTCAACTTTTTTGATTTTAATGACATAAAGGAGTTTGGCTTAAGCGCAGCCTGGCTTGTTCTTTCCATTTATTGTTTTGGATTTAGCTGCAGTTCAGGGGATGAATTAAATGAAGCTAGGACTCTGACAACCACTGATTTGAGCTTCCATTTTAAATAGTTGCTTTTTTTTTCTTTCTTTTTTTTATTTTCTTTTTCTTTTAAAAATTTTGTATGAAACCTTTTTCTCTAGTTTCGATTCTTCACCTCACCCAAACCATTTTCTATTCTTTTCAGGCCTATGTGCACAAATCTGTTATGGAAGAGTTGAAAAGGATCATTGAAGATTCTGAGGTAATGCAAGAAGATGATGAACTTTGGCCATCACCAGACAGGGTTGGACGTCAGGTAAGTAACTTTCTAAGTTCTTAAGTCTCTAAGTTTACATAATTGCATCAGTAAGTCTGTTGCTTAATGATCCTAAAAGTACTAATTCTATGCAGATATTTCTCAACATAACCTTCTCTCTTGTCAATGCTCTTAATCTGTTGCTTCTCCATGGATTGAACATTATACCATGAAAATTTCAGATCAAAATTCAACTTATAACTGTGTTAGGCTACAGACTTATTGACCCACCTTGGTGTGCTTTTGTGTACTTCCCCTTTTTTTTCTTTTTTGTAGGAGTAGAGAATCTGCTTAATTTGTAAAATAAGAAAACTGATTCTTGCAGATTTTTAATTTGCATTTATTTCTGTTTCATTTTTTTTTTTTTTTTTTAATTTTGTTCTTTCAAATCTTTTATCAACAGGAAAATATAGGATTTCTAAAATGGAATTGGGCAAAATCTTTTTTTTTTTTTTTTGGTTCTTAAATTTTTGTTTCTTTCTCTAGGAATTAGAAATTGTCATTGGAGATGAACATATTTCATTCACCACATCTAAAATTGGATCTTTAGTTGATGTCAACCAAAGCAAGTAAGTTTCCTTTTGATTTGTTGCTTGAAATTTGTACACAGTCTTTTTTTTTTTTCCTTTTCTCTTTTCTTTTCCTACGACTCCTGTTTGACAAACACTGCAGAGTTATCTTAACCCACCTTTTTTAGCTACCATTATTAATTATCACCAACTCTTTGATCACTCAGTGCCAGAATCTTATAGTGATAAGAATTTGCCATAAATGGTTAAATCTAAATTTCTTGCCGAAATTTGCATTCTACCCCCCCGCCCACAACAAATTAAAGGTTCCATGTGGAAAATATTTCACTGGTTCAGGTTTTAAACTATATTTCCAAATATTTCCTTGAATCTGAAAGCAAAAGAGGGATTAGTGAAGCAGCTGCTCTAAATAAGCAAGGTTCCAAGTTTGAATCTCATGGGAAGTTTCTTTATTTCTGATCCCTTCTGCTTACTAATGACTGTAGAATGGTGATCTGAGAATTGTGATAGAAGCAACAAATAAGATGAAAGAAATGTAAAATTCATTGTCTTGAGCATCTAGATATAAAAGTGAGATATTTGCACAGACCAAAGCCAAATATTTTGGAAAGCAGTTCTTTTACCAAACGACCTAGCTCACTATTTAAGTTGTCGGTTGAGCTTTTAGACAACAGCATAAGTCAAATTAGTTTATTCATCATACAAATAAATGTTAGTTCTTGTACAGGTTAAACCTCATTAATCCAAAATTCACAAGTCCAGCAGAGTCGGTGGTTTGGGGCAGAGATTTGAATTTGGTGGTTTGTATGGATAAAGAATTGAGAGGGAAAACGACACCTGAGGAAAACAACCCAGACTTGTATGAAAGGTGCTCCATGTGTTGACCTATAGATATTACTCAACTTCAATTTAGGTTGCATGTAGACCCAAATACATTTTGGAAATAGGTTTAAGGTAAATAAATGACTTATTTTTGGTCATGATTTTTACGCAATGTTTCACAGGTATCAGTAGACCTATTTCTGTTCACATTTTATACTAATCTACCAATTTTGGTCTCACAGTACAGTAAACTTGTGCTTACAGGACTTACATTTTGTTATAAAGAATTCCGGCAAGCCTTTGCTAGGTTTATGCCTGCGGAAGTTGTATAGCTGTCAGTAATATAGTAGAGTATAACGGTTATTTTTTTTTTTTTTTACCCCATACTTCACAGGGTTGGAGAATCCCCCGACACCCATTTGGTCTTAAGCTAACCAGATTAGTGAGGTTCAACCAGTATTTATATGATAGAATCATCAAGAAAAGAATGCAATGGTTGTTGATTTTTCATTCCCTTCCAAGCATCAAATTCTTTCTAATTCCATTTGTTTTCTTAATCTTTCCATTGCAGGGACCCAGAGGGCCTAAGAATATTTTATTACTTAGTCCAGGATTTGAAATGCCTCGTGTTTTCTCTCATCGGACTTCACTTCAAGATCAAGCCCATCTAGAATGCTTTCACACTCATCTCATCTCATGAATAATCTGCACAAAGTTTAGGCTTTATTTTATTTTCAATCTTAAAAAAAAACCTGTGGCATCAGCTTTTTTTTTTTCTCATTTTCTTAAAATAAAATTTTTCAATTACAACTGTTTTTTTATTTTTTTGATGAATTATTCAAATATGTTTTGAATTTGTCTCTATGATTTAGGTGAGGCTTTGGGTGCAATTTGTTACAGCATTGCAGCCATTAGGAATGTGGAAAGCCACAGACGTCAATTACTTCTTTTCAAAGCATGGCTGAGTGTTTGGTACCTAATGCAACTCATCCCTCTTTCTTGCCTGTTTCTTTTTTTTTTATCCTGAGTTTCATACAGGAAAGGAGACCCAAGAAGTCAGAGTGCTTAAGACGGGATCACTTTTTTTTTCTTTTTCAATTGCAGAAAATTGAAATAGTAAAACAAATTCTTGAATAAATTCTTTATTCCTGGATGTCATAGTTTCCTCCGTGTTGATTTTCATTTGTGAAAAAAAAATTCAGTAGGGTGTAAAAGATCTTGCTCCTTATGTTACATCAGAAATTATTGCATAGAAATAGAATCTGCATCAAGCCAATCAGAAAACAAATTCATTTCAACTGCAGGAATTCCTTGGTAATGAAGAGGATAGACCTAATGAAGAGTAAAGTGTTTTTCTGCTGCAACAGTTGATCATATCATCTACTAAGCTCACATTGATACAGCACTAAGGCAAATTGTCATAGAAAAATGGTGGAGTAATAATCTTCCATATGGAGAAATCTGACCTGCTTTGAAAATCAGCATGCAACATTCTGGCTCTTTACCCGGGCTTCAGCACCAACCAACTAGCATTTGGGGGAAATACACAACTATTTCAGCTATCTAGCTGATCTGGAAACAAGTGAAGTGAGAGAAAGAAAAAAGTAATCGACTTTGATCATTTAATAAATTATTTTGAACATGATCTAAGGGACTTAACTCTGTTGAATATAATACCACATTAGCTGTTACATCTAGCTTTTAGTTGTGGGCACCTCCTTTTAGTGTTTATGGTTAGCAGTAATGATCAGTGAACCCACTTTACTGAATAATGAGTATCGATCCTCATTGTATGCCCCATGCTTGTATTCTTGTGCCTAACCAAAGTCTGGTAAAATACTATTTGGGACATGATTTAAGTAAGTCTAGTTGGGAAACTAAGTCCACAGGCACCCTCTGGATTTTTTTTTTTTTTTTTTTTTTTTTTTTGGCCACCTTTTTTTCTCTGGAGTGTTTATTTTAATTTTTAACTTTTGGAGTAAATGACAGACAAATGGGCACATTTTTCCACAATTCTGACCGGAAAAATTCAGAAAAATAGTCGAGATTCAAATATTTTGACCTTATTTCAGGATAAAAACATTTTGTTTTTTTTCTCTACAACTTTGACCCAAGGAATCGTGCAAAATGGTTTTTGCTAAGATTCAAACTTGTAACTCTATTTCAGGAGCAAAACAACAAGATAGACACAAAAAAAATGCTGAGGAATCCAATGTTTTCATATACATATATATATATATATATATATATATATGTATATATATATTAGATATCAACTGTTTGTCCTGTAATCTTCTTTGCTGGCATACCTCATCCACTGTCACTGAATTTTTGTCTATGTGATCTACCACCTTCTCAAGAGCAACTTGCTCTTCTGATAGCTTCCCTGACCAGTACCTCAACTAAAGAGGTTTAGTCCAACTTTCCAGATACACTCTAACACTTCCTTGTCCACCATCTTCTTCCAGGCCATTCTTTGATCAGAGGGCTTGGCCCTCTCAAAATATTGGTTTATTTGCTTTCTTGTAGAAGGTGAACTGAAGTTGGCTCACTGTATACTGGGATAAGACAAACCTTAGAGGAGGCAGGTGTTCAAGATCTACTTTGGAGTATTTAGGCCCGCCCACCATCAATTGATTTCCAATGAGCACGGCCATACATAATATAGTGAAGGAATCCATCTCCTGTTTGAGCTCCTCTCCCACCAGCCAGAGTGTTCCACGCTGACTGAAAGCCTTATGGAATTTAAGGTTCTACAGCTCCTTCAAGGGATTCACCTTTCCTTTGCCTTTTGAAGGTACTTGTACAATCTTTCATAGAAAAGAAGTAGTACCCCAGCAGGGTGCTGCAATACTCGAGGCCCAGCGACTCAGCTAGTTCAGGCACATTTATTAGCTTGCAATGCATGTCAAGTGTCGGGGGCGAAGTATGGAGAGGTTGATCCAGCTGATATGGTGGAGGAGGATCAGGTGAATATTGGCTCAACTGATGTAGGAATCGCTAAGTTGCTTCATATTTTCTCAAACATAAATCATTAAAAAGTTGTGATTGTATTAAGTTGATGCAAAAATAATTGAGATCTTCCCTCCATCAACCTTAAAGCTGTATATCTCAGCTTGAAATAAAAGTTATTAATCAGAATAAGAGTCGACACATTTTTTCCCAAGAAGAAACAAGTCCATTTATTCTGGAAGCATAGAATTCTTGTATCCTGGAACCAATGAAATCTTCAGAGACATTTTGAGCTGCTACCTAGATGTTCGAGATCTCCCGTTGGAGGAAGTGGTGAAAATGCTTGAAAAAAATCATTGTCAGTTGGAGAGAGGTCTGGTGAGTAAGCTGAGTGAGATGGTTTCATAGCTTAGTTTGTTCAATTTTACGCAATATGCAAGTTTTTTTTGTTTTTCCAATTTGTTACAATTGTTGAATGGTCAATATTTAGTTCTTCTGCAATCTCTTGAATTGTTTTACTTGGGTCTGCCTCCATAATGGCCCTCAATTTGAAGGAAATCCTTGTCTTCAAGACTCTTGTTTTCGTTTCGAAAGTTTTTCAACCGATATTGAGCTTTACATTTGTTGATGGTCCCAAATATTTGGTTGAAATAGTGAGCAGTTTCAGCTCATTTATATCCCATTTTGAACTGGAACAACAAAATTTCTCAATTTTGCTTTTTTTCCATCTTTGATTTGACAGCCTCAAATAAACCAGAATAAATTGTGAAAAGAAAATGTTTAGCTTGAATATACTGAGCAAAATTCACACTTTAAAATGGTATATTACATGAAGATAGTTTATTCCGAAAATAAGTATCAAATTTACAAATAAGAAATAATGCAATTATTTTTGCTCCAAACTAATATCAACACTTGTTTGTTCATATTCCTTTGCAGCTCTCTATGAACCAGGAGTATGCAAGCTCCCCTCTCAGCTCCTCTTTAAAAACTGCTCATGTAAAATAACTCCTTTGGTGACCTTACACCCCCACCTCAGAAGCAGCAATACTTGCTCAGCTAAAAAATATTTCTTTGTGTGTTCATGAGAGCATTTGACAGTATGTCTTGCCATTAATGCAAAATAATGAGGAATCTTCTCCTTAATGGGTGTTTTGAGGCTTTACCCCTCTTTCCAGTCCCTATCAGCAGATGATTATCTGAATCTCTGGATAGTAATGGCATACCATCTAAAATCTACTTTCTATGGAGCCTTCAAGGCCGCTTAGGTTTATGACTTACAGAATCCTGATTGTAAACTTGTGCACAATCTTTCTTCCTATCACTTTGGAGACTCTTTGATAGCCACATTAATGAGCAAAGCAGATGCCTTCCCTACAGCTGGAGACAAAGAGTTAAGGAGTGAGAGCCATGTAATAAAGCAGGAAGCAAAGAAAATAAAGAAGGCTCTCAATCCAAATAAAGGCACCTTTAAGATAAACACAGAATCTTTATAAAGTCTCTCACACTAATAATAATAATAATAATAATATCTTACTAGCAGGAAAAAGAGTGGAAAGGAGACTAATATTTATTTAAGAAACAAACAACAAAAAATGTAACTCACTGTCAGAATGGGAGAGAGAAAACGTGTTTGTCTTCATACTTACACAAACTCAGCTAGTGACATTGACTGACCTAATCAATAGGTATGAACAATATGAAAAGAATTTTCATCTGAGAAATGTAAAAATCAGCCTATCATTCAATTTTATTGAAGTTTTTGATACTTATTTATTAAGGAACGATATTTGAAAAAAAATCTTTCATTCCGATTATCAGAAGACAAGAATTTTTTGCCATATGATTCCTACCTTAGCTTTTATTATTTTGATGATTTATTTTATTTATATGTTGATGTTTTCATTGATTTTTACTCATCTAATAAATAATTCCCTTGAGATGTTATTTTTTAACCGTTTTTGAAAAGTTCTTGGAACTGCTCAAAATGAGTTTGATAAAAATGATGAAAAAATCTTTTTTCGAGCACTGAGTAAAAAGATTTTTTCTTACAGATCGAAAGCATCATTTATAAATAATTGAATGAAATTTTAAAAATTGTAGACAGTAAAAAAATATTTTACTTCAATTCCTGTTTTTTAATTCCTAAACTAAGACTTCTTACTTCGAGTAATCCCGAGTACCTTTCTAAAAAGGTTAAACATTATTATCTCAAGGGATTTATCTTTAAATGTGTAAAAAAAAAAAAAAAAATCAATGAAAAAAGTTATGTATGCATAAGAAAAATCATTATTCTTTTTTTTTTTTTTTTACTCCAGATGTTCGGAATTAAATATTTTTTTACTTTTAAATTTGTCCTTTAATAATTGAGAATTGAAAGTTTTATTAAAACCAAATAATAAGCTGAGTATAAAGTTTCTCGTATATTGATTTTACAGTGAGGTTGCATCCATATTGTTCATATCTGCTAATCAGGCAGTATTTTTCCATTTACTACAATGCCTCATTCATAATGAATACTGCCTTCATACCACCATCTCCTAAAATATTACAGAACTTGAGAATTTTTCCTCATGCTATATCCACATAGATATACATTGCATTTTAGGTAACACTTTTTCAATGAGTGCACTGATACAACACTCCGATTCTAAGCAGAAGTGATACTTTGATCCAAGGCACAGCCCACACGTACTACATTCTGATCCTGGGGAGCAACATTTGATCCCAGGCAGATGTGTTGATCTATGTGTGTGTGTCTTTTATACAGATATATATATAAATATATATAAAAGAATGGAAGGGGGTCTTAGTGGAGACCCTCACCACACACAGTCCAATTTTATATAGTAGAGAAACAAGTGAACAGGTGAAAAGCCACAATATACATATATTTTTAAAAAAAGCTTGATAGATGGCATACATGAATCAACGTCTGCCTTTGAATGTCCACAGTTGGACATACACTTCCCAAAGATTCACTGGGCCTCTTGATCGTGGGTGTCACAGACTCTTGGTTTTCTCTAATGTATAATACCGTTTTGTAATCTCTCCGTGATGTTGATCATGATTCACTCCTGTGCACGTTGCAAGGTTCTCAGTTCGAGGGTCAATCTTTTGGCTAGGTTCTGTTTCAGCTTCATAGGTGATTTTTGGGATGACACATTGGTTGTAAACCTTTAATCCAAATGGGATCTTTTTGTTCTCAGATGTAGATCTTGCCAACCTAGGGTAATTCTTGAATTTCTTCTTTTGAGGATTTCATGGAAATTCCATGTTCAAGTAAGTAGACACATGAATAACGCAAGTCTATCGTTTTCCGGACTGATTTATTCCAATATAAGAACAGGCATATCGCTGCTATTGCAGGTGAAGTTGTATTCAAAGTAGATGTAGCTCAAGTGTTGGGATTTGGCTATTATTGAAAGATGGTTGATGAATTAATGCAGGTGGTGGTGGTAGCAATAATAGTTGTGATAGCAGCAGGTTTTTTCTTTCAATTTAAAGAAGAAAGATCTATTTTAATCCTTGTGGATTTTCTTTTGTTCGGGTGTAAGGCAAGGATCAATTAGCAAGGTGGTAAAAGCGGATCTATTGAGGCAAAAGTAGTGTTTAGCAAGCAGTGTTTTCTTGAAGGGATGATAGAAGAGAAAAAATGAGAGGTGAAACCATCAAAGGGTGTGTGTGAGAGAGAGAGAGAGAGAGAGAGAGGTTGGATATCACAATTATCTTGGAAGTTTTGCTTTTCTTTTTTTTTAAATCAGAAAAATAAAAAGAAAGTTTATACTTGAATACTACCACATTGCAGGAAAAAACATTTTAAAACATTTTTTGACAGCATTATTCGTCATTTGTAATCCATGAAATGAAAATTTCTTTTTTCCAATTGACCCACTGTGTTCAAAAGATGCCTTTAATCACAAATAAAGCAGGATGATCAATTTTAAGGTAAAGATTAAAGTGCTGGAATATTAACTCAAACTAACTTGTATCTTATTCAAAAGGTGGGATCAGATAGATATATTTGTAAATTTGGGTCTTGCTCAAAGGAATGACAATGTTGGGGTTTGGGATTTTACAAACTGTTATTCGTACATTATGGCCATTTTCAAAATTGAATTTCAGATCTCCAACTGGTCCAATTGAGAGCCTTGGCACAACTGAAATGTAACAACTTATTTGTGATTTCAGATAGGCACTGTATGCTCCAGAAGCGATGAGTTGATCATGGTTTCATTTTAGAATTCAGAAGCATTTTACATCGTCACTTAATTCAAGTAATATTTATATCATTCCTTTGAAATTTCTTTGTTTTGTCACTTTGATTTTGATACAATGGACTCACATCTGAAATGAGCTACTTACATCTTTTGGAGTAAGTGCAGCCAACAAATTACAAGAGGTAGGTTGGGTTATCATACCATTGTAAATTATACTGTAGAATATGCTGGCCTTTTTTAAACCTCCAGACATTCTTGCATTGTTTTTATTCTATTTATTAAAAATTTTTTCTCTAAAATGAATGTTAGAATTGTTGAAAGTTTTCAAAATTCCACATAAAAAATCCAAGCATTAACAAAATGAAAGTTTCAAAAAAATCCTCAAAATAGCTTAACATATACAATTGTTACACTGATTTATTTAGACTGTGATCCCCATCTTGCTTGTTTTTATATTCACAATATTTTGGCAGAGTACCCTCCAGCCTTGGGTGTCTATTTTGTTCTTTTTGCTGTCCACGAGTGGATATCTTGTCGTATTATGGAGGGTACATGGCCAAGACATAGTGAAAATAAAAACAACCAAAATGAGGACAACAGTCAGAGTAAATCAATGAATAATGATAATTCCTCATCTCAAAAGTGCGGATATAATATAAAATCATATTGCAGTTTTAATCTTCAAAAGGAGAAAAGGTTTGTTTTTCTCTACGTAACCACATTTCTGATAACGCACTCATAATTCAGAGTGCCCCTTTTTTTAATCTCTCTTTTTAATATTTAGTACACCTATTGTATAAAATGAAAAGGAAAAAAAAAAAAATAGATGTCAATATTTTACTGGTGGTGATTTTATTTAACTTTCTCCGGTAACCTTTTTTTCCTTTCTATGAGTCAACATTGAATATATTTACAACAATTGAACAAGTTTCAAAATAATTGAAGAGTTAATATATACATCTAACTCTACACTCATCATTTTCAATGCTTTGTCAATCAGTGGCTAGACCAGACATGTTGGGTCAATCCTCAGTTTTTGTTGAAGCTTGTCAACCATGAATATCTCACTTTAAACTGACAGGTCTCTAATAATTCATAATGGACACACTAATCATGATGGTAAGTCTCAAGAGCTGCCTTATCATTTCTTGCTTGAAATTCTAAAAATTAGAAGTGGTTGATGCCAAGCTCAAAGGCTGCTGAAGACAGCTTTTAAACAAGTGATCAATTTAAAAAAAAAAAAATGCTTGGCACACCTTTCCCTTGGACTCAGGTCAAATTACTTGTACTGTCATTTTATTTGATTCCTGTTCAGTCACTAGATATGTATATTTTCTCAAAATCTGTATGTGTCTGTAATACTCCCAACCAAGAGGGTGGTGTGCCTTTCATGAAATTTGGTGTTTGGACTCGAACACTGATTGTAGATGGTAGTGGTTAATCATTTATATATATATATATATATATATATATATATATACACACACACACACACATATAAAATTTCATACATCAACATGTGGGTCATCTAGAACCTAGCCTAATTTTTCGATCAACTGAATTTTGATTTCTTTGCTTAACCTAGAAGCCAAAGGGTAGCGCTTTTTTCTTTTAAGACGGCAGATTACCTATTCATTCTGTTTTGATGATGATGATGATGATGACAAGCAGATAAGCAAACAAGGAATAATTGTGAATCAGATCTGTCCTTTTGTAGCCTCTAACAATGTTTTGCAGAAGAAAGAACATTGTGTCCTCATCTGCATTGTTATGAAACATGAATGGCATAAGATTTTGCCATTCTACATTCCCTATGAAGTCTGATGACCAGAGGTAAACTGAACTTACTAAAACACTGGCAAGATTAATGAGATGAGTGTACAGCTCCAAATAAATGAAACTCATTTCCATGGTTTACATTTGGACGATAGGAATTGATGAAATAGACAACTCCAATCTTTGTTCCGACAATCAAATCTTTTGTTCCCATCCTTCATGTTGTCAACACGAGGTTTCAGGTGATCCTTTCTCCAGCATTCATCAGGTGTATAATTTGAGAAAATAGGCATTGTGGTCATTAATGTACCCACCAAATCAATCCACTTCAGCAGTACTAGGTATCATATTGTTGACAGAGCATTTAAGTGATTCTAAACCATACACTTTGGGTGGGTGGGGGGTCAATCACAGGGTACTGAAATCGATAGTAGCCCAACTTCTGCACTTTGATAACATCAAGGATGGGAAAAAGATTCAGTCATTCAAACAAAAAGGTGGAATGGTAATGACTCAAAGTTATAGACAAAATTTACAAGCATTTTTGTGTTTTGACATTTTTTTTTCCATCTTAGCTTTTATTAATTCAAAAAGATGGCAAATCTCAGGGGATAGCAGTTTGGAAAACTGGTAACTAAGATGAAAATATCACAATTGAAACGTCTGGCAGAAGAATGGGAATAAAAGCTCAAGGTTGATGCCAAGGCTGTCCTTTTGCTAAAAATGGGAAGCCAATAACTGTCTCCACTCCAGGGATGAAGTTTCTAAGTCTTACATGCTTAGCTGGATTCAGGCCAACCACCTGGGATATGCTATACGTGTAGTGTGGACAAAGATTTCAGAAGTTTCTTCTTAGACTGCTTGACCTTCTCTAGCAACCATTGTGGAAAGTCCTGCCTTTCCCACACAGGCATGGCTGGCCTCCCGAGGGTCTGCAACAGATGTGCAAAACCCTCCAAAATCTTCATTCGCGAAGCAAAGCTATGATGATAATGTATAGCAGCTCAAAATGTCTAGGATAACACGAATGTGTAAGTGTGAATAGATCTTAGTAAAAAAAATGGATTAAGAGGGGGGGGGCTTTAAAATCAAATTCTCAATTTACATCCTTTTTTTGAAAAATGTTTTAGGCTTACTTTGAATGTAATTTTAAAGTAATTTTTACTAGTTTCCAGCTATTTGGTCATTGGTTGTTGAGAGACAAATACAATTTGTCTTAATTTAAAACATCCGAGTTATCAGGTTGTCATTTTTTATGCAGACCGCCTCCACAACACAAACATACATGTATGGAAAACTGACCACATCATTAATTAGGAGGCACACATTCAGTGAGTCAGGCATTGGCCTAACATTAGAAACAAAGCAAACAAACCTCTGTCCCATAATAGTTGTTACATCTGTCAATTTTTATGTGTAGATGTAAGAACTATTATGGGACAGAGGTAGTAATAATAATCTTGCACCCACAGTTAAATTGACATCAAAGACCACTTAATCATTGGATAGGGCACATTGGTGAATAGGGATATGGGGAGAGATCGGGGGACTTACACTGTCCCAACGAACAACCGTTGCTGTCTGAGGGCAAGAAAAATCTTGATATAGGAACAGACCATTTCTATTCTTCCGTAGCTGTCCAGGAATGTAATGGTGGAGATTCAAGGTGATTTATTTTGGGAAAATAATTGATTGAGACAATAAAGCAGTGGTGGTATCGCTGGAATATGTGCTCCACTGACCTTTATATCAGAGACCGGGGGGAGTACTCATTTGTACAAGGTTTTACTCTTCCTCCTCTTTACTGGATACCATATAGAAAAAAATGACTTAATAAAAATAATAAAGAGAACCACCTCCTTTGAATTTTAACTTTAACATTTGAATTATTTTTTATGAAACTAACAAGTGAATAACTACTGATCTAAATTACCTCCCTTTTAACTTGAGATGAAGAAAAAAACCTTTCATGTAGAAAGAAAAAAAAAACCTTTTTACGTAACAAACGTTTTCACAATAGAACTGCCTAGGAGCTGCTAGGGTGCACGACCTTAAAAGTTTAAGCAGGCAACCCAAACAGCTAAAATTACTTTTTCTTTAGGATATATAATTCAACGGCTATTTCTCTGCACATTTCCATCTCATTTGGTTTGGCGTATGAAGGGAATCTAACATTTGGTGTTGGAGAATTTAGAATACATCTTCAAAATTGCTCTGAGTAAAATTAAAATGAAACCAAGAAAGAACCAGTAAACAAACTGGTCTTCAAATAAATTTTCTTTGATTTTATTAACTTCTTGATAAAAAAAAAAAAATTCTGCAAAAATATCTGGTGTTGGCTAACAGGAAAACGTAGAAACTTACTCAGACAAGACCTGAACAATACAGAGAATGGTGTATTGAAATAACATTAATACTAGAAAGATATTGCCAAAAAAAGCGCACTGCCTTATTCTGACGAGCACTCAATATGGTAAAAGTTTAAAATCTTGACTGGCAAAATCTCTATTGGAAAGAATAGGCCTACCTTTACTCTTGATTTGAAAGATGTACATAGTATTAGAAGCTTGGGAATAGATATACCATGTTTTTGGTAAGTAAGATTAACTTGTAAAAGGTATAGAATATAGACCACAAAAGATACAAACAGTGGTGCAAGGTAGGGAGGGGGCTTGTCATAACAAATTGAGGAAGAAAATCATTTCTAGTTTTAGAAGACAACAAAGAATTATCAATATGATAGTGCCCCAAATCATTATGGTAACTTGCAATTTTATGAGGAAGCAAAAAATGTTGCAGAAGAACATTCCTTAAAGAAGCTGGTGGACATTTAGTGGGCTGGATTGATCCATATATATAATGAACGATGCGATTTTTTTCTGTTTGTTTCTTGACTTCCCTGCCCTTAATCCTCTTCAAGATTATCCTACTCGCTTCAAAATGCATTCAAATGTTACGCTCTCAGTGATACCATGAGGGAAAGGTTAGGAAGTTTAATAAGAGGCGAGGAAAACAAAGTTAGGTAGTTAACTTGAAGTGTGGGGAGATTTCCACATAATCCAGGATTGTAGAGCATTTTAGATGATAAACATGGACAGGTAACAAATACTCTCCCTTACAGCTTCCAGTCTAAGAAGATGGAGGAACGGGTGAGTAATCTCAATAGTCGACACCCAAAGAATTTCCACAGCTTCAGTTAGTAAATAATTATTAAAAAAATTTTTTTCTTTAAATCTGATAAAGATATCAAACCCACCATTTGAAATAATGGACTCTTCCACTCAAACAAGTTAAGACACTTTTTTATAAAACCTCAGATGAAATTGATAAGATGTAAACATTTATTTACACTATTAACAGCTTTGAAGTAGTGAACTATCAAGTCTTAAGGTAAGTAAGAGAATGTGAAGAAAATGCTCAAATTCTATAGAAACACAGAAAAGTCTCATAAATTCAAACCTCTTTCACGGGTAATGATGAGTGAATGAATTAAAAAAAAAAATAAATAAATAAATAAAATAAAATTGAGGATAGTCCAAAAGATTCAGTAAATGATAACTTGTTACAAAATCAGTAATCATAAATTCATGTTATAAAGACAGTGAGAAGAATTTTTATTTTTAAATTTTCAGAATAGCAGACTAAAAAAAAATAGGAAATTTAAAGAAAACATTGAAATCCTCCAGGTTTAATAACTGTTGGTTACACTGTTGAATGCAATTAAAAGGATTGTCTATGGAGAGTTCTACAGAAAATATTGCAAATAATTGGAACAGACTGCACACAAGTAAGTTCCTATAAAATTTTTCAAAGTTAATTTCCTCTATTAAGTGTAATCATGATCTATGGAATTTTACAATAATCTATAAAGATTCCATCGTTTATGTTTTTTTTTAAAATCAAGGCTTTGGAAGCAACTAAAATTTTGGATTGAAAGTGTACAATGTAACATTGGGTTTGAAAAGCGTGGGTCACAGAATGTAGCTTGAAAAATATTGGTTTTTTTAGGTTTTTGTAAGTTCAATGTATACATTCAAACACCCAGAAACTTATCCTTAAAAGAATTACAACTAACGTTTAAATACTTTGTATAAATTAATTTAATGTGAACTTTTGAGGAGCAAGGGTAGGGGCAGGATCAGAGGAGGAGGAATGTGACCTAGGACTGAGAACTATTGCTCTAAACTTGGCATTTATAGGAAAAAAAAAACAAAACAAAACTGTTTCTTGTAACATGCAAATAATTTCAGGCATCCCACATATAGTGCAGTTTGTGATATATGGGTGGTTGGAGGACCAACATATCTACCTATATTATTGCCCACTTGTTCAGAAAACCACAAATCAAGACAGAATTTCCCTTTGAAACCAGTAAGCCTAATATTTCATGCTGAGCGCTAGTTTATTACATCATGAGCCCATTTAATGACAGAGGTGACAACTCCCATCCTACCCTAAGAAATATGTTTGACTTGCACAAGCTACCTAACTGTAAAAATGATTTCAGTTGTCAAAGGACAAAACTTTTCTTCCATTATTTTTTTTCCTCTTCCTTTTCCTCTCACCAGCTCAGATACTGACACAGGGGTCAAGGTTTGAAAGAATCAAGTCATTCAAATAAATATGGAGACACTTGGCTTTTAAATACTGAAATTTGCTATATCTTGTTATTTAACAAAAAAACAAAATAAAAAACAAACAAACTTGCCATTACAGTCAATAATTGGACAACCTTGGCATCAAAATTTGAAGTTACATAAGAAAATTCCATCAAAGAATAAATATGGATCAGAATAAATTCTATCTATGATATCACTGATGTTTTCCACAGGGAAACTTCTAAAATAGAGTAAAAAAGATACCTAGAAAAATCTAGATTCTGGAGAATGTAAATAATACCCCCCCCCCCAAAAAAAGAGAGAGGGTCAAGAGAGCTCTTGCTAAAAATTGTAAAACAAACACCACTTTTAGGAGCGGGACTAGTGGAGTACTGATGCCCATTTTCAAGCCTATAGACAAAACAGTATGACCAGGAGCACTGGAATACGGTCGTTCAACATTAAAGAATGCCTTTGTGTATTTGGTCAAATCTCGATTTTCATATGACAAATAAAGATTTCATTGAATACTGCCTAAACCAACCCAGTAGTAATCGCGACTGGCTTTTTTGGACCCCAACACCTGGGTTATAACAGGGGATCCCAGTATCATATTGGTCAAGATGAAGAAAAGATTAATCAACATCACATATATATATCTCACACAATTCAACAAGCCATGAAAATACAATCAACTTTACATAAGAATCAACGAGAGTTAATCAGAAACTCGACTTACCGAAAGCAGTTTCTGATTAAAAATAAACTCTTTTAAACAAGGGTAGTAGCTAAATATAACTTTGACCTTTGAACATAAATGTAGAAGTAACTCTCAACTTGATAAGGCAAACTTTATATAATTAATCTTTGAACCAGGAGATTAGGGGGCCCAGGGTGTCTTCGCTCTTTGGGGAGCCCCCTCCCACCTCGAGTGCGATTTTTTTAATTATATAATGTTAGAAGAGATGCAGAACGTGAACTGCTATGAATTAAGATTCATTGGGGGACCTCATTCGACCCCCCCACCTCCCAGCTATTTTGAACAATTTCAAACAGAACTAAAATAGACACCTTTTCTTTTTTTTGTAATACAAAAACATTAAATGTATCTATCATCAAAAATAGAGGTTAGTTTCATAAGTTGGATTTAATGCTGTAAAAATTGATCCCCAGACCTGAAATACCATATATTTCTGCGGATAACACTCAATGCATCTAAAAAAAAAAAAAAAAACAAAGTAAACTAAAACTCATCTGTCAAAATACATGGTAATTTTGTAAGTGAGAAGACTTAATATTGGGTGAATGCTCTTTGGTTTAATCAGACTTTATTTCTCCAAAGTGAATGCCAAGAAACCTGTAAGGCTATGTTTCTCCCCATTTCAAAATACAGTGGATTCTGTTCAATAGGTCCTGCTGCACAATCAGACCAATTTGATAATAACTAATTCAAACGTATGTAATCATCACTAATTTGCTTCTCTATTCATGCTCAAGGTACCATTTATTTGGACCAAGTACCAAAGTAAAGAAAATTTTTTAAAATCATCTTCCAAATATTTTCAGTTGTGACTGAAGTTGAATATGAAATAACCTAGCACTAAAAAATATGCTGTGGTTGACTAAGTTACTTCCCTTGCAATAGTTACCACTGTGTGTGTGTGTGTGTGTGTGTGTGTGTGTGTGTGTGTGTGTGTGTGTGTGTGTGTGTGTGTGTGTGTGTGTGTGTGTGTGTGTGTGTGTGTGTGTGTGTGTGTGTGTGTGTGTGTGTGTGTGTGTGTGTGTGTGTGTGTGTGTGTGTGTGTGTGTGTGTGTGTGTGTGTGTGTGTGTGTGTGTGTGTGTGTGTGTGTGTGTGTGTGTGTGTGTGTGTGTGTGTGTGTGTGTGTGTGTGTGTGTGTGTGTGTGTGTGTGTGTGTGTGTGTGTGTGTGTGTGTGTGTGTGTGTGTGTGTGTGTGTGTGTGTGTGTGTGTGTGTGTGTGTGTGTGTGTGTGTGTGTGTGTGTGTGTGTGTGTGTGTGTGTGTGTGTGTGTGTGTGTGTGTGTGTGTGTGTGTGTGTGTGTGTGTGTGTGTGTGTGTGTGTGTGTGTGTGTGTGTGTGTGTGTGTGTGTGTGTGTGTGTGTGTGTGTGTGTGTGTGTGTGTGTGTGTGTGTGTGTGTGTGTGTGTGTGTGTGTGTGTGTGTGTGTGTGTGTGTGTGTGTGTGTGTGTGTGTGTGTGTGTGTGTGTGTGTGTGTGTGTGTGTGTGTGTGTGTGTGTGTGTGTGTGTGTGTGTGTGTGTGTGTGTGTGTGTGTGTGTGTGTGTGTGTGTGTGTGTGTGTGTGTGTGTGTGTGTGTGTGTGTGTGTGTGTGTGTGTGTGTGTGTGTGTGTGTGTGTGTGTGTGTGTGTGTGTGTGTGTGTGTGTGTGTGTGTGTGTGTGTGTGTGTGTGTGTGTGTGTGTGTGTGTGTGTGTGTGTGTGTTTCATAGAAAACTACTTGCCCAGTTCAGTAAATCAGACCAGCTGCCTAGTGGTTTCAAAATCATTGGTCCCAACATAGTCCTATCAACCAAAATCCACTGTAATTCCAATGCAATTTTTATCTTTATTTTTGACAAAGTCAAATGACAATAATAAAGATGAATTATTTAGGGACAGATTTACTTTTGTTGTAAAGGTACATTATATACAAACATTAGCAACATTCATGCATAGACCCTATATTAATAGGAGACATTATTCATTACTGACAACTAGATTTGAGTAATCTGTTAGTTAATGTAGATTTATTAAAATGCAGAATCCAAGTACTATTTAGTCCATACTAAATTTGTTTGGCATTAACTTCAAATCACATTCATAAATTAATATTTTTTTAAAATCAGATTTTCAAGGAAATCAGATCTATCCATTTGATTTGATAAATTCAATATTTGAGTGTCTTCTATATCATAATGTAGTAAAGTTTGCGTATGTTTGTACTCTTAAAAGTCAAGAACTACATACCACAAAGGAAGAATAAAGGCATATTCAAAATTAGCAAATTTCAATTCACCCACAGCACACATTTTTATGCCAAATTATGGATTACTATGGGGTCTGTGTATGAGCTTACATAAATATATTTAAAAATTACTTTTATTACAGAAGAAATCTGAGAGAGTAACAATACACCAGTGTGTAGAAATAGGGTAAATACAATCAGCAGACAGTTCAAAACCATGTGAAGAAAATTTTAATATTTTTCCTCTCCAATTTCATGTGCTTTCGATTTATTAGTCCATCAAGCCTTCTAGAAATTTGTCAGTTTTGAGAAAGGAATTATTTGAAGGTTTTACAAGAAGGGATTCCATTTACAATGCAGTTATAATGCTAAACTTGGCCTTTACTTTCCATTTGTTATAGGTAAACTGATGTAAATTTCTCTCATACCAGTTTGGCAGTATTTTTTTCAAGAAGTCTAACCCTAACCTGATAATAAAACAACTATTCTATTCTCAGAGCAAAACCCTTGACCCTACCTTTAATTTCCACTGAAGAGTAACAATAAAAAAAAAAGAAAAAGGCCACAATTTAAATCTGATAGTAGTTTGCATGTCAAAGTGAAGTAATGCAAAAAATGGAGTACATGAATTTTCAGTTTCAAGAAAAACCCTTAAATCTCTATAAAGTATCTGCTTTCCAGAGTTAGATTTGGAAGGGGTAGTAGCAAATGATTTTTTTTAGCTTTTCAAGAGAACCGATCTATTACATTCCTCAATAATAAAATACAATTTTTTCCAGGAGACAGACATGAACTGCCGGGACAATTCAACAAAACTTTAAATTGAGGATTTGCCCTCATGAGAAAGAGGAGAAACCTCAATTTAAATAACAAAGACTATTTATTTTTCAATTGAGATGTTAGATTCTCAAGAGAAACACTAATTTGTTTGTGCCAAAAAAAATCTTTCAGTTGAGAATCTTTTAGTGATGATTACTCAAGTCAATGATAGGATGCAACAAGTTATTTTTAAAAATAAAAATAAACAAATGTTGAAACAATTTCATACAAGTTAGTGAAGTATTTTAACTGTCAACAGAAGTGTAATGTAGATACACAAAAACTTCAATCATAACTCATTTCATAGTTTAAGCTTAAATAGAGGAACAATTCTATTAAGAATGAGCAAGGGTAATCAAGTAACATTGGTGAATAAATATATATTGAATTTAGCTTAATGCCAAGTTGTACAAATATGCTAACAATTGTCCCAACTTAGCAGTCAGTCAAGTTTGGAACTAGGACTTGACTAGGGTATATACAAGCATCTTCAGCTTTTTCTAAGTTTGCTTTACACATTAAGGCAAAAAGCAAGAATAGCAGGTTTGCAGCAAGCCATTGTAGAAGCAGTGTGCACCCCCTTTGTCTCCATCAAACACGCTTGTCTCCTGTACCTCCTATTACCCCAACAGCTTAACCTAACACACCACCATCATTTTTTTTTTGTTCACATATAAATTAATGGTAACAGCTTCTTCAAATTACACCATTTCAGCTTCCAAAAGGTTTTCAACAGAAAGCTCTTACTTTCAGATTGCATCAAAAACGTACTTCAATCATCCCATCTTAATTATTTCTATAGACGCTTGATGTCAATCCTAATTATTTGACAATGTATTCAACACTAACTCATACAGATGATCAAAATTAGACTGCATTAAAATAAAAACAATCAACAAATAGCAATAGGCATGTATATTTAAGAAATCTTGAAATAAAGAATAAAAAATAAATCAAGTAGAATTCTCAATTTTATAGCAAGAAGTTAACCAGGAAAGAAATATTTTACAAATGAACATTCTAATTTTTTGCTGTTTCTTGACATATGTTTTTAATGTTTGGGAAACAACACTGAACATGCTAAAGTGTAATACAGAAGTTTTTTTTTTTGTTTTTTATACATAGCAGAAAAATATAAATGATTTGTTCATACCAGTGTTTTTCTCTCTCTCTCTCTCATTCAGTGAAAATATTTAAACAGCGTAAGCAAAACTAAAATAATTGCAAAGGAAATCTTAAGTCACTAAATCATAGCAGAAAATAATTCAAGCAAAGAAACAGGGTTGTAGAAGCTTTGGCTACCTGCTAAGATATGTCATACTGCAAATGTACACACGCACACCAAAGTAGCAGCCAAGGTAGCAATTATTATAGTAGCAGCAGATCGAGTTTAATGTTTGAAGGCACTCACTCATGGTCCCAGAGAATGTCAGACACAAACAGAGACTTAGAGCAAAACTGAAAAATGGAAATATTACGAAAAATACAAGGGGGGAGAAAAAAAAGGGGGTCAGAGTTTCTTTCCTCTCTCTCTCATTACATGCACAAATCATGAAGCAAATGAAAGAAAAAGGTTTGGCACCAGGAAAACAAATTTTGCTTGATGTCACAAAATCAATTGAGATTTTTTTTTTTTAAATGTTGCTTTTATCAAAGACATTCTTCTTAATATGCAGATTATTCTCAACATGTGTAATCATATTGTAATTAAATAAAAAGATATGTACATCAGACATTTCAGAGGTTTTGTTATAAAAAAAAAACTGCCTGTCTAAATGAGCATTACTGTGTACATAGTACACAATTATCCACACAGCAAGTGATATTTTGGGCCCGTCTTCATTCAGTGTTTGCCTGCAAAACAATAAACTATACCAGCCCAATACATGTGACGGTGTTTTTTATGAACAAATCAGCACCATTCATGAAAAGTCAGGTAGAAGTAGATAAAGTAAAATAGGTATTTTTCTCCATCCAAATTTACTTCTATATACATTCCTAGAGTATTCATAACATCCAACTAATCAAATTAAAGCTGAATTTCAGACTTTTTTTTTTCAACCCAAAAATCAAATTTCCCTTAAATTGCATTTTTACTAGTATCTATGTTTTATTGAAGAGGTGCAAGTGGCATAATGGTTAACAACGCAGACAACGGAAATGGCGAGCAGAGTTAAAAATCTTGCCAAGGCTGTTTACATTCACTTTGCATTAATGTCCTTGGGAAGGGCATGGATCCCAACTAAGGGTAAGATAGCAGGGCAACTGGGCTGTCTAGCGTTGGGAGGTAACCAGTCTACAAGGACAACTCTGAATTCAAAACCATAGAAGAATTATGGGAAAACCATTCCCCTATCCCTCCCAAGAACAGTCATGGCAATGCACAGTTTACAGATAAAAAGACAGGAAGCTGCAGAGAGCCATGATCACCCATGTCCTGAAGGGCAGGGCACATATCGATGTTCTATAGTTGAACATTCTCAAACAAACAGACAAAAAAAAAAAAAAAAAAAAGTAAAAATACCTAAATATTTTATCTTTATTTGAAATGGCTAAAACAAAAAAAAAAAAAAAAAAAACCATGAGCATTAAAATTTTTGTTCAAGTATGTTCAACTGCAACAGCTATATTTTGGAAAATATAAAACAATTGATTTTACTTGCTTCATCTTCGTATATGATGACTGGGGATAAATCGAAATGTGATAAGACCCAAAATAATTTTTGTATATAAACACTAAACTAATATTTTATTGCAGGAAGAAATATTTTGCAGGAAATTGTGCAGTGAAAAGATAGCTAGTTAACAAATGTAGATCATGTCAGTGAAAAATATTTCCTCCTTCAATCTTCACTTTGAAATGTCTTTTCCAACAAGCATTTATTCTTTATTTTCTAAATGCATCGAATTTGATGCTAAGTTTGAAATACTCAAATAATGAATAGATAGATATTGCAATAAATAGTATGTGTTTATTGAAGCAAGATTTATTCTAAAAGCAACAGATAACTACTTTTATCTTTAATGAATGGGCTTTTCAAAATGACGGGAATTTTCTTTAAAAATTAGTATTTTGGTTCATAAAAAACATTGTTAGTGGGTGCACTTGATCACTTAATACAATGCTTTAGATAAACAGTCACCAAAAATCAAGCTAGTTTTTTTTTTTTTTTTTTAATTTTCTGCTTATAGCACCTGAAATTCTTTAATAGTTAGCCATTCAAGCAATGAGTGGTTCAACAGCTCAAGATACAAGAGCTGAAAGCTAAGATGTGGGTAAACAAGTTGAGAACCCTCAACACAACCACAGACAGACAGGAACAGTAATGTGCAGTCAATAGAAATATATTCTATTCTTATTAAAGCAACTAAACCTGTTAAGTTCAGAAATCAAGTTTAATGGCAACTTAATGTCATTTCTTCCAAATCAACTTTGTGAATTTTTTAAAATTTATTTTGGTAATTTCTTTTTCTTTGGAATTTTCTTTTCACAGCCCCCACTCAACAAAAATGCCTTGAGGAAAAACGAAACTTCTTATTTACAGCAAATGAACCACACTAGTTATTAGTAATAGTTTGGTCACAAAAGATTTTATTCAACAAACCAGAAAAAGTCTGTCAGCATTAGAAATAGAGCAGGTAAAAGTAAGGAGAAGACTAAGGAAAGGAAGAGGAGAGACAGAGAGACACAGAGAAAGAAAAAAAGAGAAGTGAGTGAGAGACACAGAGAAAGAAAAAAAGAGAAGTGAGTGAGAGAGAGAGAAAGAAAAAAAGAGAAGTGAGTGAGAGAGAGAGAAAGAAAAAAAGAGAAGTGAGTGAGAGAGAGAGAAAGAAAAAAAGAGAAGTGAGTGAGAGAGAGAGAAAGAAAAAAAGAGAAGTGAGTGAGAGAGAGAGAAAGAAAAAAAGAGAAGTGAGTGAGAGAGAGAAAGAAAAAAAGAGAAGTGAGTGAGAGAAAAAGAAAGAAAAAAAGAGAAGTGAGTGAGAGAGAAAAAGAAAGAAAAAAAAGAAGTGAGTGAGAGAGAAAAAGAAAGAAAAAAAGAGGAGTGAGTGAGAGAGAAAAAGAAAGAAAAAAAGAGGAGTGAGTGAGAGAGAAAAAGAAAGAAAAAAAGAGAGGTGAGTGAGAGAGAAAAAGAAAGAAAAAAAAGAGAAGTGAGTGAGAGAGAAAAAGAAAGAAAAAAAAGAGAAGTGAGTGAGAGAGAAAAAGAAAGAAAAAAAAGAGAAGTGAGTGAGAGAGAAAAAGAAAGAAAAAAAAGAGAAGTGAGTGAGAAAAAAAGAAAGAAAAAAGGAAGTGAGAGAGAAAGAAAGAAAAAAGAGAGTGAGAAAAGAGAGAAAAAGAAAAAGGAGAGAGAGAAAAGAGAGAGAAAGAAAAAGGAGAGAGAGAAAAGAGAGAAAAAAGAAAAAGGAGAGAGAGAAAAGAGAGAAAAAAGAAAAAGGAGAGAGAGAAAAGAGAGAAAAAAGAAAAAGGAGAGAGAGAAAAGAGAGAGAGAAAAGAGAGAAAAAGGAGAGAGAGAGAGAGAAAAGAGAGAAAAAGGAGAGAGAGAGAGAGAGAAAAGAGAGAAAAAGGAGAGAGAGAGAGAGAAAAGAGAGAAAAAGGAGAGAGAGAGAGAGAGAAAAGAGAGAAAAAGGAGAGAGAGAGAGAAAAGAGAGAAAAAGGAGAGAGAGAGAGAAAAGAGAGAAAAAGGAGAGAGAGAGAGAAAAGAGAGAAAAAGGAGAGAGAGAGAGAGAGGTGAGAGAGGGAGAGTGACAAAGCCAAAAGCAGGCCTAGCCACAACCTAAAATTCAGATCTAGATATGGTTTGTTTCTTTTCGATACACATAACAGTGTATCAAACGAAAACAGTTGGAATCACAACAGGTAAATTTACCCCATTTCATGAGAGTATATGTGTTTGTTTTTTTTTGTTTTTTCAATCTTGTACCCAAAGAGCAATATTGAAAGGCTTCAAAAAGGAGGTGGTTGAATCCATAGCAACAGTAGAATAAAAGAGTGATTAGCAGTTGTGGGAAGAGGAGGAAGATGATACACTGAAAAGTATATATATTTATAAATGGGCCAGTGCAGCACATTAGGTCAGCTGTGAAGCTGTTGGTCCTCTTACTTGTCAAAGGCTCACAGAGCCAGCTGGCAAACATTGACTATGATAGCATAGCTTCTCTTAATTGCTAGTATTATTTATAACTCAAATTCATTTTATTATTATTATTATTATTATTATTATTATTTTGTTGGGGCTCTCCAGTTTTTCATTGTCTTGCTTAGGTTCTCTTCTTCTTGCATTTCATCACGGAAATTGGTCAGCTTTTCTGAAAAATAAAGATTAGAAAAATAGATTATTTCATCCAAATGCAAAAACGTTTTGCCAAATCAATTTTTAAATCCTAGTAACAATCATGTACATAAAATACTTTTGTAACCATACAAATATTATGACTACTAACTGAATGTCTATCCGACAGGTGGTTTATTCAGCTATTTTACATAATGAACAACGTTTTTTTTCTTTTCATCTGTTTCTTACAATAATAGACCTTTCCACTAAAAAGTAATAATTTTGATGATAAAATATCTCCTAATAACCATTCCAAACAATTGGTTACATATCCTTACATTAGGATCAATATTAATAATTGATCGAGTCCTAGTTGTTCCAAACAAGCCATGAAATTAATACAATTATTCCAATGTAAGAGAATACCAAGAATAATACATTCCAATATTCAAGAGATAAGCATGCCATGTTCTCATTGGTGGAAGGCAAGCAAGTTTTATGGATGTGACACGCTTCTTACAATAATAAGAATGTTATCAGAAGTAATTTTTTAAAAATACATTGTACAAAAACATTTATAGTAATAGGGAGCATAAGTTGGCATTTAAAAGGTTGGTGAGTACATGAACTATAACTGTATATGTTAAATGATAGTATCTAAATAAACTTACCATGAAAACATTGAAGTCTGTTAATGTGCTTTGTAAGAAGGATATCCAGGGATTTTGTATATTCTACAAATAAAAGAAAAGTACAAGATGTATTGAGGCATATACTGAAAGGAGATGAAAAAAGAAAAAAAAATCAACCATGAAGTTCCTTTGTAACAGTACTTGGAATATAGCCATGAAAAATTGGAAAATTTACAAAAGTAGTATGGCTCATTGTATTCATAAAAAAAACTGTCCAGCTTATTTTCTGCCACTCTTTATAATCAAAGCTACCAATGCGTTCAGAACACAGCAAATGAGCTGCTCCTACCACAGTTAATGGATCAAACAGTTATCTCAAAAGAATTTTTAAATCAATCCCATTTGACTTAGTTGCATTTTACATTGGAAATTTTGGAATGGCCTAAACAATGTTATAATTCAAAAGCATATACAATGATATAGAACTGGTCTGTCAATGCCAAATCATTACTGGACCTAATTTGAATGTTTTCTAAAGGCAGGAACACCACTGGAGTATCATACTTTTTTGGAATTTAAATATTATTATAATATAGAACACATTTAAACAATTTATATATTTCTAATTTGAATATACAAATAATAACACTTTAGTAAATAGAGCTTATAACAATGACATGAAAAAATTTTTGAATGGGAATTCTGTGACACATGAATTTAACATTTCACAAAGAACTCAAATGACAAAAGATATATAATCTTACCTTCTACATCATAATCAACCTCTTCTGTCATCTTCATTAGTTTTCTGTTATCTATCAAAAACTTCTGGGTATGCTGAAAATAAAAAACAAAGCTAATACTATTTGCTTTGCAGTATTAAGCAGGGTATCTCACATGAAATAACTTGTTCATTTAGAAAATAAAAATTCAGTTTATAATTATTATTATTATTTGTGATATTTAATTAAGCTTTATCTTTTATTTCAAGAGCACATTTTATGATCAAATTATTTCCGCTATGTACGTCAATTTCAAAGTAAATATTTTCTCAGATATTTTATAGGAAAATTGTTTCATACTTAAAAGGAACTTTTGTAGTAAATACTGAAACTTTGAAGTTTTTTCTTTAAACATAAATATTAATGTTATTGGCAAGGAAAAAATTCATCACCTATACACTTCAGTAGACAAGATCTGCTTGACAAGAGAGAGAAATCCTCAGTTGAACACCATTAAGGCAGAACATTCCAATTTCAACAGAAAATCAGGTGAGAAAGAAAAAATGATTAATATTTTTTGAATCAGCAGGGGACTCACGTCATAAACATTCTTCTGTTCATCTAGTAACTCTTCCTCCATATCTTGCATGTGATTGATCACTTCATGGAATGTCAGCATCTCATCAGTCACTTCATCCTGAAAATATAAAATCATATTAGGGTCAAATTATCTTAATGTTAACTAAATAAATGAAAAATAAATGATAAGGATGTTCAAAGTAATGACTGTCAGAAAATATCATGAATGCATATTTTACAAGAACACAAATATGCTGTAAATCAATTGCAAATGAATAAAAATGAATGGGTAATCTAAATGAACAGATAATTTAAAGAGCTACAAAAATTTGAAGAAATTTAACGATTGTATTTTGTCAAGCAGAAATAATAAAAGGCTAACTTTTATTAAACTTTCCAAACTAAAAAATAAATTTCACAAGTTGAAATCTCAAATTTGTAAAAGAGGTCTCCAAATTGAAACAGTGAATCAAAATTGAAAATAAAAATTTATTCAACTGATATTCACAAATTTGCAAGAGTGTCAAAGTATAAAGGGAAGTTGAATTTAGACATACATTGGAGGTCTTTAGGAGAGCTAAATCACTGTTTTGTGGTGACATGGTTCCAATGTGAGATGGAGGCTCAACTGCTTCCAGCATCTTGCTTCCTTCAGATGGACCCCCAGGACCAAGTTCTTTCACTCTGAAAAATGAAAATGAAAAATATTTCAAAAAGCTGAAAGAAATGCAAATTTTAGAATTCTCCTTTGTATAACATTCAAGAGCACAAGCTGCTTACTGGAAACCCATGCAGCTCACAATATCAACCCACTAGTAATAAGAATCAGATTACAAACATAATAATTAACTCAGTTTTAAAAGAAATAGCATAAGATTCAATAAAAAATTAAAAAAAAGTTCTTTCAAAGCCTCACCTATCAGCATAGCGCAAAGTATTGAGAGTGTGTTCACAGCAACCCATGCCAGGAGATATCATTGCAATCTGAAAAATTAATTATAAACATTAAATTTTTACATGGACCAAGTCAAAAATTATTGAAGAAATTTATCAATTAATGCTTGAAAATTCCAATTGATAGTTCAAAATATCAATGTACTATTTTCTGTAAAAGACTTGTACCATATTTTCCAATAACTCATTAATCAATTTTCAAGGCTACAAACACACTTAAGATTCTAAACAATTTTTCCACAAGATTACTTTTGCATCATAACTAAATAAATTTCAGTTATCAAGCATTAGGAATTACTAATAGGCAACAGGCTGGCCATAACAGGATAGGTTGGGAAAAGCTTGCCAAAAGTTAGAGTCAAAGCTATTTGAAGACATCAACTCAACTTGCATCCACTTCCCAATCAATTTATAGATTTCAATAATAATTGAGAACAGAATTTTATACTGACCATGCACGTTTTGGATTTGTCCCCGGTGAAAGAATCTCTTAAGACCTGTGTTAACTTGCTGGCTCTGAATGGAAGATGTGCACCCTTGCGGCCAAGAGCACGGATACATTCCTAGAAATGAAGAAAATGTATTGTATTGTATTATAATGAAAAAACAAACGAAGGAGTAGGAAAGAAAATTGTCGGAGACCATCTGCTATAAAGTAAAGAAAAAATTGAAATATTATTTAAGGCAGCGTACCATTCTTAGTAAGCAAATAAAGTTATGCTGAAAAATTTAAATCTCCACTAAAATTTTACAAGTATGTACACTTACAAATCAATATGCAAATTCCAAAGAAGCTTTTCTTCAAAATGAAAAAACGTGTTTAAATTTGCTCTGTAATTTTCTTACATCATTAATAAAAATAAAAATATGTAAGCAAAATAATTAAAACTGCATCTTCTCATGGTACAGTCTCATTTTTCTCTCTCTGCACATTTATGAAGATAAACAAAGACAAACTTTGCACTAAATTCATAGTAATTTCTACTAAAAAGGTTATTTTAATAGAAAATTTATACTTGAACTAATTCATTTATATTCATTTACTTGTTCAAGAATGTTCATCAACATGCCAAATATCACCTATTTTTATCATATGATCCATCAAAATGTCAATAGAATATCAAATATAAATTAATAAATTTACAAAGATTTTTCTTAAATTAAAGGCAAATTTCTCAATTCAAATTTCTTCAAGATATAAGCAATTAATATTCAATTCTGATAATGTCAGTGAAAAAGTCTTAAACAAAATAAATCAACTCACTTTTAGGGCTAATAAACTTTTGTTGATCTCAGCACCTTCCATTCTAGTCTGCCTATCAGAACTTGATGTGTCAGCTCCTCTTTCATTTCCTATAGACAAATTTAAAATGAGAGATCAATAGTTTCAACTTCAATTAAATATTCTTAACAAGATATATTAATAAACAGCCATAAAAATCAAAACATTGTATTTTGATGAAAAAAAAATGTTAGCAAACCAAACTCTTATTCACACTTTCAGTCCTTTGTATGAGACCATGGCTCTGGAATATTTCTCTAACTAATTTTTAATTCATTGAGAACTCATTTGCCCAAAATAAATATACTTTTTGAAAGGGGTAGGGGTTGTTTACAATTTAACAGTATTGTTGAACTGGACTCCTAATTTCTGTCGTTATGAAACTATAGGTCACAGGATTGTCTAATTTACACTAAAATTACTTTCTAAAACCATGAAAAACATTTTTCTAGAATATCTCCATTACTTTAAATTCAATTCATGTTTTCTTGTTTACCATTTTTAGGTCTAGTCTTATTGAGTATGTTAGAAGTTTAGGTTTAGACTATTCTTGACTAAATGGAGTAATTTAAAATAGAAATTACACTTACCAGCTAAATCTATCAAAGAAAATTTACCAAACAGCTCTCTGGATCTGTAAGTAGATATCAGAAGAAAATTTGACATGGGCAATAGTTTTCAACTTTGAGGCATTTTCAGTTCAAGTAGAAACTGAATTATATTCGGTGATGGATCAAAAGAAAAAAAAAATCATGTATTTCTATTACATATGCATTGATTTGACATCCAAACAATTATTACTGATTCTTGATAACTATAACATCCATCAATCAGCAAGATCACTATTATTTGAAGGTCTTCCAGATTTTATACATAGACAAAAATAGAACAGACATAATTCAATGAAATTCTTTTAAAAGCATGGATAGTATCTGAATATAAAATTAATAAAAATTTTGCCTTTTCAGAGAACTTGGCTCCATATGCTCCAATTAAAAATATTTCTATGAACAGTAAACACTCTAGATGGACAGTATAATACCTTTTTTTAATGAATACACTTTACAAATCTTTGAATAAGAATTATGAGAAAAAAAAATTGGGTTGCTTAATAATTGGCCTAATAAAGAATATTCAGTAGAGCAAATAAAGTAGAAAATTAACTTGAATTTTAAGAGAAACAATAATTTTTTTTCAACAAAAGGTGATAAAGGATAAAATTATCATATAAAACTTTTATAAAGAAAGGGTTGGTATAAAATGAATCTCACCTTCGACGGAGTATGATCTGAAACACAGCATGGGACCTGGACGAATGCTGATTTGCTGCAGTTTGACCGGAAGTTCTGATCATGAAGATTAGAAGATTTATTCAGAGATGAAGAAGAATTTCTTCACTAATAATCAGTAAGTGAAGATGACAGATTTTGAAAAGTACTACAATAACCTACAATTCTGTTAACATTTGTGGCATTATGTATAATACATCTATAGTGACTGACTAAACTAATAGGAGAAGATAAATATAATGTATTTCTTTGTGAAAAAAAATTTTGTACCCAACATAAGTGAAAATGAGGGTGAGGGGGTGCTATCCTCAGATGTATGCAGAAATATTTCTATACATCACTAAAATTAAGCCCATTTGATGAGAGAGGTGATACGATTCCTGTCCCATCAAGAAATATTTGACTTGGCAAAGCAACAATAAAAATGAAATGAATTGGACAAAACATTTCAGTCAATGAATAAAACTTTAATCAAATTAATCAATTAGATAGTTTGAATCAATTTCAGCTTTTCCCAATGGAAGTTGCAGGGGGTAAGGGTTGAAAGGATTAACCATAATTTTTCAATAGCACAATATTTATCTCCTTCCTATTTGATGAAAACAAAACAATTACAATTGTACCAGTAGACAAGATAACAAGAATGGGCATTTATTAACTGCAGTACACAATTTGTAACATCAAAGTAGAGAAACATATGGACTGCTGAACTATACTGCCTAATCCGTACCCACTTTATACAAGAGGCTACAATTTTAGATTTATTTTTCACCTCAGAATCTAGTAATTGTGTTTTACACAAAGGAATACCGTAAACATCAAATTATTTTGATTTTAAAATGACTAAGTAATTTTTCAAAAATAAAACTATACATATTCCATAATGCACAATTTTTTCTAGAACTTCATACCAGATTGATAGGATTCAAGTTGCCTGAAAGATGAAGCCAGGCTTTGCATGAATAATGAGTTTCAATGAATTAATTGAGAATAATTATGATGATTCTAAAGACAAAAGACTTGTGCAATACTTTGAATTAACCTACTATTCAACAATAACTTTCTATATTCATTTTTAGAGAAATTTTTGTTTAATGGCTAAATTTCAATTTATCAACAACAAACATTTTTGACAGGCTTACATACCTAACAGCGTTACCGTGCTGTATAAGCTTCAGGACATCTTCTACGGTGTCAACTTGATTTTCTTGCAATTTAACTATATTCACCTGACCCTTTTGGTCCTCCAATACCCGTAGTTTAACTTTTTTATTCAGTAAGTCAAACACCTACAAAATAATTATATCAATAATAATAATTATACTTAATGGCAACTTTATAAGACAATCAAATAAAAGCTTTGAAGAGATAAGAGTAAAAAATGTAAACTTGCACATCTAAATAATCATACTATAAATAGAAAAATGACCAACTTCTGCTTCTTGCATGACGAACCAGATACAAATTAAAAGTAATTTTTCAAATTAGATTAGATGGTTATAATTCATAAAAGAATTAAAATTGATCTTAAAATGTGCAGTAAAAACAGAAAGCAAAGCTCTGATTTCATATCAGTTGACATAATATACAAAGAAATGATTATGTATTCTTATTATAGATAAAATTTGACTGTAAAATAAAGAGAAATACAGAAAGAAATTCAATCATATTCCAAACAAAAAAGTTTTAAAATGTCAAATAAATCAAAACATTGATAATTGAAAGAAAAATTTACAATAGAAAAAAATTATCAGTCATGGTACCTTGCAAGTAGAATGTTGAAACAAGTGGCTTGAATTTGCACAATTTCCTTGAGTAACTGTTCTAATTTTTATAGTAATCTACAATTCTGGTTAAGACAATTCAATATTTGTTTACCCCCAATGAATAATACCAAAAATTATCGAAAACCATTTTTGTAAAATAGTAAGAATGAAAATAATCATTTTTGAATTTCATCATCTAAATACAAGATGGTCTTTAGTTCTTGATTTGAACAAGCAAAGAAATATGGATACAAATATTCTGCAGCAATTTCTTCATTCATAAATAAAATTCAATTTTCCATAAACCACTACAAGGATTGAAATATTGCTATGGGGAAAGAGGAGTTGAAGCACTTACCTTTCCACTATAAATTTCAAAATAACTCGCACTTACAGTAAGGTCAAGTTTTTTGTAACGAGAATGGAGTAATTTAAAAACATCTTTAGCTGCAACAAAATAAATAAAAGATATCTCTTATCTGGAAGACAGTGAAGAAAACATTCAAACAAAATTTTAATGAAAAATATAGCATAATTATGCAAAAACACCATTTGATATCGATGAAAGTAAAAAAACAAAAACAAACTTGACCATAATAATAATCAATAACAAAAATCAAGCCTAATGTGCAATAGACTTCATCCTCAAGTATCAGTGCTCATACAACGCTGAATTTCATTTAATTAACCAAACTGCATGTGTTTGATATAAATAGACCATTCAATAATAAGGGTTTTTATGGCACATGTCCATTTATGGATGGAAACCAGACTTTAACAGAACACATTTGTTCTCCAGTGAAAAGTATTTAAGTTTTACAATCCAATAATGGTGAGTTGGTTCTCCAAATGTTCTACAAGAGTGACCTTGAATCAAATTAGGTAGTTTGAGTGAAATAAAAACAAGCCACATAGTATTTGGTAACTGAGACCAGAATTTAAAAGAAATCAAGTGTATTAGTGTTTAATAATTGAGAGATATACATGACAGAAATAGCTGGTTTTTCACAAGAAATCTTAAGGTTGTAGGTACAAAGTCAACAATTAACAGCAAAAGTACATGTTATGGTTTGATATTGTGGCAATCGTTAGTCTTGATTGGAATGAATGTCAAAATGAACAATTCCCTTTATGCCAAGTTTATATGCTTTATCAACAGACCAGCTAACAAATATTGTTAAACCATTTGGGCAAAATTAATCACACACTGAGACTATCTCTAATCCTATGTCTTTAGCAAATAACAAAAAGCACAATACAGTACAATTTACTCAGGTACCAAGTTCAACTCAAAGTATCCCAATAAATAAACACAATAGCAGATATTTTTCCATTATCATAAAATGTACAGAATTAAGTATTATTTCTTAAACTTTTACTTATATTCTCCACTTTCCTAGACCCCTCCCCTCAAGAACTGAAAATTGGCACAGTTTCTATTATAGTCATGTCAATATAATTCAAGTTCAAGGGTTTAATGGTAAATGGCAACAGAAGGTTTTTTGGGTTTTTTTTCGAATTGATGGAGAGAATTCTACATAAAATTTTCTTCAAAATAACTCTGGCATTTTTATTCATTTTTTTTAAAAAAAAACCTACCTGCTAATGCATAAATTCCTTTGCTACAATCTTGACTTTTCCCTGAAAAGTCCCCTCCCATTGTCTGTAAAAGAGAAAACATTAAAATAAATACATATTTGCAACAGAAATAATTTTTAAAATAATCTTTTCTTGACTCCAATCTAATAGATAAATTAGATTATATCAACTACAGTGAATAATTTATAAAAATGTCGACTTGTAGGTACAATCTTGACATGTATACATTAGTATACTGAGAATACCGATGAAATATTTTCCTATTTAAGAGCATAAGAGTACAATACAGTCTCCCAATACTTTTTACATTCTAAACTCAGCCTACTTGCAGTAAGGCTCTATCTAATGTGTGCCATGCACTTAAGTTTATAAACAACAACAAAAAAAAATCATATGTGCAATCACTTAGACATATTTCTCTTTTCTCTATGTTTATCATAAAAATTTTTTAGAAAATCAAAGATAAAAACATCTATACCATCTGTCAAAGAGCAGCCTACATCTCAACCATATATTTCAGGTATACCAAAACAAAGGTGTACAGACTCTAATTTGAGTATTAAAGCAGCACATTAATATCAAACAAATTAAAATAAACAAACTTGTTGAAAATAATTTATTTTACAAGTATATTTTTGTCTTTAGCAGGGGCAAAAATTAATTTCAGAAAGATTAGTTTCAATTCTTGTTGGTAAGAATCCCATACATAAATAACATCATTAGAATGGGGTGTATAATTCACTGGTATAGGATCCTTACTTGCAAAGAATCACACACATACACATATATATATATATATATATATATATATATATATATATATGGCAAAAATTGACTAAGCTTTTTCTTCAGTCATTTTATATTAATAAAGCTATGATAGCTCTGTGTTACACAAACCTTTACAATTACTAACGCAATTATTATCATTAGTAGAACTACTCCTCTATGTACTACTACAATCAATAGTTCATTTTTTATATATATAAAAAAAAAATAGAGTAGCTTGAAGTGTGATTTTCATTAGTATTTTAAAAGAAGTTTCAAACAAAACTGTCCTTTCAGTTTTAAATGAAAACAATCTTTCTTATACTTTATGCAGATTGAGAGGCCACCACATTTAATAGTAAATTTTCTCAGGTTGGGTTGATAAGCTTTGTTACTAGGTGAACTTCAAAGTAAAGGAAAAGAAGAAAAAAAACAAAACAATTCCTCAGTGGTCCAGCTTACAATTTGAAAAAAAAAATCTGATACAAGTAATATGAATGCTGAGAAACTTCTATAAAATAAATAGAAACAGTACTGACAATGATCTTTCATTAGCTTTGTCACTCAAAATCATTTTACAATAATCAGTTGTAGTCATTGGGCCATACAATGATAAAATAATTCACTGTTGAATGTAGTCAGAGATACTCCTGCAAAAGTTTCCCATAAATGTATTGTTCTTGCTCAACCACTAAGCAGACACACACATCCGTAAACTACAATCGTATCAACTTGGCATTTATTTTTCATCCATTGCTTTATCACGTCATTTATTGGAAAACTTTGTTCATTTTTAAAACTTTATAAAAAAAAGAGAATTAGAAACTTTCCTCAAACAATAGAACTACATTATAAACTATGCATTTATAGAGAAGAATCAATTTTTTCTAGTATGAAAGTGATTCAAAATGATCTTTGTGTATCACAAGCTATAATCATGTTAGTAGGCAAATTAGGAATTGAACAAAATCAGAAAGCATTAAAGAATGTACATACATGTGTTTTACCACTTCCAGTTTGCCCATAAGCAAAACAAGTAGCCATTCCACCTTCAAATATACAATCTACTAACGGCCTTGCAGCATACCTGAAAACATCAGAATGAATACATTGATTTGATACTAGGAAAATCCTTGGCAATACATGCATTCAAAAGTTTCTTTCAATAACTATTTTCATTTTGTACACTTGATGAAAGTAAAGGTAAGGATTCATTCTGATCAATTATCAAATGATTTGACAGAAAAAAAAAGGTGAAAAGTTTGAATTATTTCTGAAATAAGTTTTACATAGGATTCAATCATTAATTCTTTAAGAAGCAAAACTTTGTAAATGTTCTTCAGTTTCAAAACTCTTAAAAATGGAAAAATAAAATAAAATTGCACATAAAGAGTAATAATTTCTCAGTTGTACACAACACCAACTGAAATATGTTCATTATTTAAAGCAATAACAAAATAAAAAAAAAACTAAAAATTTCAGAAACGGATATTCCATACATAATTTTTCTGTTAACTTGCTTGTATTAATAAGCAATAAATTTTGCTTTTTGTCAGAGAATTAAAAAAAAAAAAAAAAAAAATTGATACATCCTAATCAGTGCAATTAATTTGTTTAAAAGTTTTCCATACTTTTCAAAACCACACAGTTTAAGGTCTTAACAGTTTAATGCGATTCTGTTTTTCCCCACTTAGTTACAATAATTCATGCAGCAAATCAAAACATGAACTAATCAAATCCCACACTGTTCAAGGTATTCCTGTACATAATTTAGGAAAAATACTCACCGATAAACCATTTCATTATTAGCATTTTCATCTAAAGCATAATCAAATCGGAAGTTTTGATTTTCTACATATTTTGTTAAGTCCACTTTGACTTTAGGTTCATGCACTATAACATGGTCCTTATTGGGGATGGTTATCACATCAGCTTCACGTCGAGACAACTCTGTAAATAATTGAAAAGTCGGCATGAATTTCTGAGGGATTCAAATACAAACAAGGAATCCAAGTTCAGTTCTTATTATATTAGATCCCCAAATGCAATTTAGATTTGTTAATATGTAAATTTTCAGTCTCCAGGATCACAGGAATAACATAGAAAATACTGATTCCTAGATGACCACTGAGCTAAAACAAGAGTTTTCTGCCAATTATTTAAGCCAATAAAACAGTAGGAAAATGCAAAGATACAAACTCTTCAGATGAACAGAATTTCTTCTTAATTTATAATTTATTATAAAACTTGGGCATTGTGGTATGAATTGCATCAACAATGTTTTTTTGCTTTACCTCAAAATATCAAGAGTAGAACAATCTCTTAATTTTTTTGTTATAAGTTGAAGAATATTCAGACCAGATGATAAGTAGGTAATGAAAGATCTAACAATCAATTCAGTAAATTTCCCCACTTTTACTGGAAAGCTTAAACAAATTTATTCTAGACCTTTCCATTTGATGAGCAGTAACTTTTCAATAGAATTATTCCAAGTGTTTTCTGCCCTTTTTTTTCCAAGATGAGTTATCTTGTCTGTGTAAGAATATTGATAAACATAATGCAGCTGTATAAGAATAGTGAGTGGCCATTTGAGAGAATCAAGTCAGCAATAATGAAGCCAAGTTGAATTGATCAACACCAATGATACTTACCTTTTTTATTCAGGGGCCTTTTTCGGACACAAACACAGATCTGGTGATCTTCTATTGGGTCTGATCCTGTGAGAGGACGGTATTCCAGACTCGTTCGGAATTCTCTGCAAAGGAAAAATTACAAGTTTTGAAACTATTCAAAATCACTAGATTATGTCTGAAACTATATTACATACAATAGACGGGATTAACATATCTGCATTAACTGAACGAAACTATATTGCGTATAATAGATAGGATTGATATTTCTGCATTAACTGAATGAAACTTTAGATATAAATCAGAGTTGTAACACTATTATGCCACAGAAACCACCGAAATATGGGTGCAGCCTAATCAAATTTGGCAAGCACTTTTTTTTTTTCCAAAGATTTTAGAGGGGAGGGGGGTTCTTTTTACAATGTAGCTATAATGCTAAACTTACTTTTCGTTCAATATACATATCTAATTTTAAATGTTTATATGATCCTTTAAGGTGTCAAAAGTGAAAGGAAACCTTTTCATTTCAACATGTCAAAAGTGAAGGGAAACTTTTTTTTTTCATGAGCCTGAAAGCTTCAGCCCCCCCACTTTTTTTTTTTTTTTTTAACTCCTTAAATATTTAGCCCAACATAGATGGGTACTTCAGTTAAGTATTTCATCTTTATTCAGCTTTACATGAGCTGAAAATATCAATACAATAAAACTGAAAATTAATAATAAATTTGATATGTTTGTGCAACATGTGTGCTTCTCAGTGAAACTGAATATTGTAACTTTCATAGTATTTCTTTGCTGAGTGGGTGCTACCCAATATTAAAGAGAGCCATCTATCCTGATTTAAAGATCAGTTCTATGCCTACTGTTAATGAGGAGTGCAACCTTTTCAGTGGAAAGAGCATTATTACCTGATCATAGACAGAAACTCCCAGTTTGGGTCAGTTGTGTCAAACTCTGTATCTTGTAATTCTCTGACAGCTTGTTGGGCAGCTCTCCTCTCCTCACGTCTCTGCTTTATCCTCTCCACTTCCTTTACGCAATTGGATTTCCGCCGTCCTGCAGCAAAATAATGATTTTTTAAAAATTATTTTCTGCACAAATTCATAAAGATATGTGGCTTTAGTCTTCAACTTTGTTTTCAAGAAAGAGTGTAAAGATTAGATAGAAAACAAGAAATAAGAGAGAATCAAATCTGAGGTTCAGAACAAATATCTTTTCAGGTTATTTACTTTAAAATCTGTCATCTGGAACAGCTTAGAAAAGGTGCCTAAAGTTGGAAAACAGATTCCAATGATTTGATCGAGGCCAACTGTAGATCTACGAGTGGACATCTACACCCTTCTCTGTTCTCTTGTGAATGCATTTCACCATTCTTGGACAGCTTAGTGACTGGTGATGGCAAATAGACATATTACAATATAACATGGTGCGAAGAATGGCCAAGCAGAGGCAAAATGGACCACCACCCAAGGAAAGTTTTGGTATGGTCCACTTTGAACAGCTACCAGTAAATGTTACGATTACAGCAGGCAGATATATATTGTCAGCAATTAGAGCATTTAAACACTGCTTTGAGGGAAGAGAGGCCTGGTTTGATCAATCAAAAAGATGCAGTGTTCCATCATAATAATGCCCAGCCCCATACAATGAAGATCACTTTTGAAAAGACTGAAGACCTCAGCTGGTACACAATTCTACTCTCTTCTTATCTTCCAATGTTTGCTCCACCTGATTACCTATTCTGGAGTTTACAGAAACATCTTGATGGAATAAGTCTTGAAACACATAAGTAGAAACTAACCTCTCTACATTCTTTCTCTCCCAAATTGAAAGACTCTTATAAAAACAGTATTATGAAGCTCATAAATCATTAGGTGGTTATTGATAATGATGGAAACAATATTAATGAATCAATTCAAATTAACCCATTAACTGCAAATGACTGAAATTGCAGTAATAGTATTAACTATTACCCTTCGACAACTGCCACAGTTAATAGGTTAAACTTGAATTTTTTATATTTTTTTTTCTGACCCTAAATTCAGACATAATTTATGGGATGAGTTGATGTAAGAAACACTTTCCCCAAGTTACTCCAAAAATATACACACACACACAACAAAAGGCATCAATTAGGAATATGACATGAATGACAAGAGCACAAAAAGTGAAGATAATTAATTGCAATCATTGCTCAAAAAAGTCAACAGAAATTTAGAGAAATCATTTTATTCAGTTTCATTTTAAACTTAAAGCAATTCAAAAGAAAAGTTTGGCAAACACATAAAAAAGATAACTTCAATTCATTTCAATATTACCTTGATTTCCCAATTTCGTCTTGTCATCAGTCCCATTGTTGACCGACGACTGTCCGTTCTGGGAGATCACTGACGAGCGGGGAGCGGCATAACTGGGACGGGAACGACTTAAGGAACCTGGAGGACGTAATTGAAAAGTACTTTTATAAAAGGAGGGTGAAAAGTTAACAAATAGGAGTTTAATGTTGTGATTATACAGCTTAACAAAAGTGTATAGTCAATTATAATCTTCCTGTTTTCGCTATTTAACCAATATCTAAACTAGATTCATATTCCAAATGCATATGAATCCAAGTAATATGGTAAAGTCTTACCACAACTTGGCCCCAAAAATCAGTCAATGTATTTTTTTTAATCATCATTGCCTTCTAACAGCAGTATTTTAACATTAAGAGTTTTTTTCTCTCTCACAAATCATTTCTTCAGAATGTTAAAAACTAAGCAAAGTGATTTTAGTCAATTTGAAGCACAATCAAGCTAAAACAATATTTTTCTTTGTCATCATACTGGCAAAGTTTGTTAGATCAGAGTTGCAAAATAAAACCTTCTGTAGGTTGAGGAATCACATAAAATCACATGCTAAAACTTCAAATTTTAACAGATTAATGAAATGAAGAATATGAACAGCATTGTTGAATCATTAATTTTCTGACTAGTATTCCTTTCATTTAAATTTCAGTTGCTTTTTATCATAACTGAAATTAGAATGAAAGAAATGCTAGCCAACAACCTAATGATTGACAATGATTCATTTACAAAATCAAATAAAAGTCACCAACATTAGTGTTTAAATTTCTTAGATGAAGCATTGTAAATTATCAATTTATGATTAGTATTTCTTTCATCACAAATCCCACACTGTCATTCTACAATTGTTGAGTAAGCAACATAGATAGAGGGGGGGGGGGGAAGAAAAGCCACTTGCATCCCTTATCCTTGGAAGTCTGTTTTTCCATGACAGAAGCTACACAAGTAAGATGAAAGAAATACTAGTGAAGATAAAGATTGACAATGATTCATCTAAGAAATTTGAACACGATCACAAATAATTCTATTGGTGTAAAATGTAAACAAACAAGATAGTGGAGTATGATGTTGAGAGAAGCAAAGAATATAGCTATATACCTTCATAGCCTAACTAGCAAATCATTGTCATGGATAAACAAGGTTACAAGGATAAGGTGTGTGTGTGTGTGTGTGTGAGAAAGATATCTCCAAGATCTTTACAGTTTTAAGTTATCTGTATGGGGCTAAGAAAAAGGAGTGTAGAACATTTCAGGGGGGTTTTGAGAAGATTTGAATAGTATATCATATGAACCAAAGTGTGTGTGTATGTATATATGTAGATGAAAAAACGGTTGAGATTTTCAAGACTGGAGTTAAAAATTCTCCAAGAAAATTATTTTTTTCTCCAATTCTAGGGGCTTTCTATCCATTAGCTCTCAACAACCATCCAGAAATTTGTTAGTTTTCAGGGAAAAAAAAAAAAAAATTTTCTTTTGAGATTTTATTTACAATGTAACTATAATGCTACAGTCAGCACTTACTTTCCATTAACTCGACAGGAGATAGTGACAACCATTTCAGTATTACCATCATGGCTTCTACGAAATTGAAATTCTTTCAAACAATCAAACTTTCCAATCAAAAAGATCAACAAATTCTTGTTGAGCTTTTTCATTTTGGGTTTTCATTTATTTTCTCAAAAAAAAATAAAGAAAAAAGTTGCCAACATGAGCCCTACTTTAGAACCAATACAGCATATAGGGGTTAGATTAAGGTTAGTGTTGGGGTTAAGGGTTATGATGTAGGGTTAGGTTTACAAGTTACGATTTCCTAATTATTTATAGATGTTAATTTATCTACCCTACCCTGTACTCTGGTAAGATGGCAGAAAGTAAGCACTGACTATAGATTTACATCATAATAGACCCCCTCCTTTCTAAAAACTGACAATTTTCTGGGTGGTTATAGGGTCTAATTGATTGAAAGTACCTAAAATTGAAAGAATAAAAAAAACAAAACTTTTTCTTCAAGAATTCGCAACTCCTATCATGTAAATCTTCACACCCCCCCAAATTAATAGCCATTTATAAATCTCCCACAAAATATGTAACGTGGCTTAAGCTTGAATTCACAAGATTTCTAGAGAATATAGGCTGTTTTAAATAATAAAGAGGAGAATGAGCCAATCAGTCTCAAAATTAGATAAGTTTACTGCTGTCTTAATTTCATTGAGTTCTTCATTAATGTATGGATATTACCCCAAAATTTGTATTAATACTTCATATTGTTATGGAGCAAAACGAACTAACAAACTAGAATCTATATCATATAGATCTGATTCCTGAATGTTTGTTTCTGTATTTGATACTATAACACAGCAATACCATTAAAATGCTCTAACTTGTAGAATTAAGAAATTTCCAGTTCAATCAGGCCGCCAGTTTCTGAGTAATTCTTAATTATTATGAATGGACCAAAAGAGAAGGGAAAAAAAAGAAGAGATAAATGAATACATAAAAAAATATACAACTACAAGTTTATTAACTGCTAATTACAGAGTTGTCTCCATGAATTTTCTTAAAATGAGAGGAATAAGCTGGGAATAATGTTTGACCATTCTGTACTCTTCTCTGTCAGTCATGGTGGCATACCAATGATGATATTTGAATAATTATCAATAATAATTAAGATTAGTGATAATTAGCATTTACAAATAATTTCTATTTTATAAATATGAAGTGACCTGATATCAAGTAGAGAGAACCAAAAGCAGCCTTCAAATGAGTAATATCTAAAGAAAGAATTCTAGTTGATATGCATGTCATCACTCCCAAACAGTTGAAGCTGCTTTCTTGGTTTACAGAAAGTGGGAGATGATAAGGTTTTAATAATCATATTGCTCAGTATAACTGGCTGATAACAACTAAAGATATTGGGTGTGTACCTGTAATATTAAACAAGATACTCCTGTAATCAAGATTCTAAAAGTGTCAATACTTAATAGAGAGCTGAAATAAATCAAAATTATTACCGGGAATTATCACATGTCAAAATATATTTACTCATCAATACTGGTATAAACATTTTGTTTGCACAAAAAAAACTCAGTGAATTGTATCTCACAGATAAAGAAAACATCGGTTGGCATACCTGACCATATTCTATACAGAGAAATATTGTATATAAAAATATTGACTCCTTAATGCCACATCTATGAGAATATTAGACTGTTTCAGAAAGTTCTAGATGACTGATAACAAAAGTAAGTTTGCACAATCATGGATTTTATAATTATGTACTTTAATTATATTCTTTGATTCATGTATAATTTCAATTGACTTGAGAATTCACAAATGTAATTCATTAGTTCAAATGATAAAATGTAAAAAAACTGAACTATACCCTAATACAAGAAAAAATGTTTTTTTTTGTATACAGAGGAAAACAATCATCATAGACATGTCTGGGTTATTGATTGTATATCAGCTACTCCACATCAAAATTTGGGGGCTGGAGCAATCAAGACAATTTGAACTCATAGTGAGCATCAACAATAAAATTAAAGGCATTGACAAAACATCATATTTTTACAACCAGCCCAAGAGGAAAACAGAAAATTTAAGCCCTCACCTGTAAAATACAAAAAGCTTTCCTTTATTTTGATAAAAAAAAAAATAACATTGGTAGCTATTTCGTTCTATTCACACAACGGCACAGACACATGATCTCAAAACCTAAACACAAAATGATAGACTTATTTTTTCAAATAAATCCATACTATGATGATTATATTGTCTCTCAGGAAATATTCAAGCTGTTAAAGCTCTCAAAAGGTAAAATAAGGATATGTGCAGTTCTTTCCCCATCAGTTGGTAGTATTGGATAATAAACTTGTTCAACTCGCCAGATGACTTGTTGAAGCAAATTATTAAAAAACAAGGCTGCAACAATGTTATTCAAAGAAACACAAAATAATTTACACTCAGTTTATTAAGATACAAGACTTCAAAGGATAAAGTTAATTAGAGAGCGCATACCTGTCAACGGCATTGTCAGGGGGGGGGCGGGAATAATTGCACATCGATCTACCCCAAAATTTAATCATTTTTTCTGTAGCGTATTGTCCACCCTTCCACAAAATCCAATTCATTGAGAACTTTTGGAGATATCGTGTGGACAGACATGAGCATATACATAAATGTCATACTACATTTCACCAAATGTCTGTCGGTAAACAACAGCTAAACTCAGGAACCACGCAAGATATCCCCCAGAATTTTCTTTGGTTACTAATGAAACTCCAGAGCATGTTTTTAGCAAGTTAGTTTTTTATTAAATTCAAAAAATTTTAAGTTTTAGTGGGGAGAGGATTGATTTACAATGTAAGTATTATGCTAAAATGGACCCTTACTTTGTGTCCGACTGCGTTCACGCGTACCTAAAAAAAAAAGTTTTCATAAAAAGTGACTTTTCATAAAATAACTTAACAATCATATATAAATTTGTGTTATGTCTGTCTGTCTGTCTGTCTGTCTGTCCCCTCCCTGTCAGATGAACAGTGTACTGTAGCAAGAGTATTGAATAGAGGTCCATTGAATTGAAATAATCTGAATTCCATCTATCTCTTTACTTCACCAAATGTCTTTCCATCCCTCTGTGATAACACAACTCAAGGACTGCTAGAGCTATGGCCTCCAAATTTTCAATGGTTAATAATGGGAGAGCATGTTTTTAACATAATGGTTTTTGAAAATAATTTTTTTTCTTTAAATTGATAATAGCATGGGGTCTGCACCATGCTCTCTTCAATAACAATGATCAGATTTCTATGTATGTATATGATAGTAAAAGTTTGATGCAAAAAGCATTTATTTTACACAACAAATATTCATATAATCTTATCAATGTTCTCAATCCAATGATGAATATTAATCATATAGAAAGAAGAATAATGAGAACCCTGGAACATGTTATCTCATTTTTATTCTGTAATTACAAGTAATGGTGATAAATGATTGCCTGCCTGTATAAAATGTGTATTTCTCCACAGGACATTTTCTAGTTGGGTCTAAAAACAAGTTTCTTTTCAAGCAGAAACCATTATTACTATTTTGACTATGAGAATAATAACTAATGATACAAGATTTTGGTGGTTTAGAAAAACACACAATTCTATAGGGTCTTCCAATTTTCATGGGTTAGGATTTGAGAATATTACCAACAATAAGTGAAAGAGCAAAAACTGAAGAACAAGAAAAAAAAAAACCAACGCAAAGAGTATCATCAAAATAACAAAAATACTAAATGAATTAAATAGAAAAAACACATTTAACAAAGAATAATAGAATTCAAAGACATTTCGATGATCAGTTTCAACAGAAAATTAAAATCTGATGAGGATTTATTATTTAATTTTTCTTTTGCTCCTCAACATTGCAAGTCAGTTAAGGTTTGAAAAGGTGAGAATACAGTTATTTACCTATTCAGTTTTTCCCAGAATATATGTCTCACCTTGTAAACAGCAAATAGCTGCGGCAAACTTAACTGATTTTCTCATCGAACAAAATGCAATCACATGTAAAAACAATACAAGAAATCTTCATCAATCAAAATGGTTTGTCTTTTAAAAGGTTCACAGTTGAAGGCAAAGTAAGCTTCAAGGATAGTATTGATAGGGTGAAAGGTAAAGGGCAGTGTCATATTGCAAAGGGAGAATCAATAAAGAATTGTGACAGAGAATGCTGGCTAAGTCACAGAAGCTGTAAGTATACAAGATTTATGTTGGAAATGAATCAAAGACAAGATAGCTCGCATTATATACAAGTGAATGGATATATGGCTGATTGGTGATCAATTCGGTTGTGTTGCTTCTGTATCTGTTTCAACCCATTGGAACTTATCTGGAATTTATTAGGACATAAAATAAGCCAAGTGATAAAAAGCATATAAGAGCTACGTGTAAGAGAAGTAATTGAAGTTGTGTGATCACTTCTCTCGTGCACTGTCTAGCAATAGAGAGAAATTTAAAGGCTAAATAAGTGGGCACCAAGATACAATGGGTTGAAAGTTCATCAATCTAACCTCATTTTTTATTAATAAAAAATCTATTAATAAAAAAGTGAACCCCAGATGATAACATCTGATGAGGAACTAAATATAGAAACAGTTCAAGCGTGAGTTATTATCAAAATTTACTTACTTCCACAAGTACTGATAGCTGGAGTTTACAAAATAAACAAACATGAGTAGAAATTCAAGTACACATAAACGAATTGGATTAGACTAATCTGATGGATTCAAAAAAGAAAAAAAAAAAAACATCTGCCAGAACTAACTTCTAATGGTTGGCTTTTTCAAACTTTTATAGCTAAGAATTTCCACAAATTCCTAATTTGCTTCAAAGCTTTACAAATTCGTTGAATCCAATTTTTATCAATAAATAGTAAAAAATACGCAAGTGCATATCAGAATATATGATGCTGTAATGGTATAGCATAATCAGGTATGATAGATTACAAAATTGCACAATTCAATCTCACAGTATAAGCAACACTGAATGTTACCATATTGCAAAATAAGTCCATATATAACTTTGAATTTTCATCAAGTGCTTTGATATGGAATACAAATATAAAGCAACAACGTGGGCAAACATTTTGTATTCTAAATAACTAATTTCAAAGCTCTCAGGATTTTACAAATGATACAGCAATTGTTTGCTTTCCAACATTCATAAGTCTGCAAACGCATTTTGCTATGAAGTTTTGGTACATGTAGTTAGCTGAAACTGGAAAAAATCTGAGAAAACTTTTTTACAATATATAAAACATTCAGACATTGTTTTACTTTATATTGGAAAAATAGAAATTAATGAGGAGTTGATGTCAAAAATGAGAACCAGTCACTTGGATTATAACTTACTAGTTTTAATCTTGGAAGGTTCCCTGGAACCATCTTGAGAGGTTTGTCGGCCAGACTAAAAATAAAAATAAAATAAAATAAAAACAAAACAATTTCATTAACAAACTGTTAAGGTGCACAAAGCTTTTCTAGTAAAACCAACTCATCAGCAGATATAACTCACCAAGTTGATTGGTACTTATAATGCATAGGATCATACTTAATAAATGAAGCTCAATTACTATTCGAACTACCATAATGATTGAGAATTACATTCATACAAGGAGTTGCAGCATTTGGAGAAAACGCAACAAAAAGGTATTCATATAGATACAACAGTAATGATGCCACAAACCAAGTGAAAATGCAATGATGATTGCATTGAAAATAACTGACAATTTGTCTGCAAACAAAATATTTACAGATTCCCAATCAGATGAAATATTGACTGACTTCTGAAAGTTCTACCAATTCGAAGCACAATAGTTTCATCAGGATATCAAACCTAATACCAGAATGATGACCGGTGCAAGACAATTCATCTCCTATGGGACAGAAACTCTTCATAGTCTCTGCATACAAATTATAATCAAACCTTACAGGCTTGATTAGTCACTCAATAGAAACTATCATGAGACCAACGTCTTTTGGCAACATGTTTTGTCAGGGATGATGAATTAAGTTACCTTTTTGTTGGACAGTAATCACTAAAAAGTCTGAATTTTCAACAAAAAATAAACATGAACACTTCCCAACACAAACTATGGACCACTTTACAATAAACTTACATTGCAAATTGACCCAATCGTACACCGAAAATCAATTTTGGGGAAAATTTAAATTTTAAAAAATTTTTTTTCTAGACATAAGGAGTAAATGTGCAAAATTTTAGTCTTCTAGCTCCATTAGTACAGCCTGTACACGATACATACATAGCCAGCAGGGCCAAACTTATGAGGACAATTTCTGAATTATTGATTTTCAGAAAGAGCTACGTGTAAACATCTCCTAATAAAATCCCTGATAAGTAATAGAAAAGATAACCATCTACAACAAAAACAAAGAGTAATCAATAAAGTTATTTCTATTAACATCATTTTGTTTTGTTTTTTTAAATTCAATAAAAACAATTCAAAGTTAATCTCAGATGACATTGTCAATAATTCCATACAATAGGGTTGATAGAGAAACCTTGGAATCTGAGCCTACTTTAATGTATACTTGTATATGAAATTATTAAAAATGAAAAATTTATCATCAGTTCCTATTAAAAGGTTAGGATTATTTTTTTCAATGCTATTTAACTTTTATAGATGTCATTTTCTGATGACTAAGTAAATGCTTTAATCACATTTCATCTGACTTTTAAAAGCTTTATACTGTGCATGCATGAATGTGTTATACGGTCTTTTCTAACAATACAGGAAAATAACATTGCAAATTTCATCATTGAACTTTTATATTTGCTGACAAAAAAAATCTATTCTAAAAGCAAAATATGTCAGCATACAGAATGACAAATAAAACAAAAAATGTAGCAATAACCAATGTACAAGGAAAGAAGGGCACAAAAATATGACAGAAAAATATTCTAATGAGACTAATGTCTACAAAATAAAATACTTTTGCAAAACAAAACACTGAAGGCAATAAAAGCTTGGGGTATCTACAAGGATCAGTAGATTTTAGGGTAATATATCGAACTTCAATTTGGATTTTCATTGACTTAACAATACAAATGTGTATGGGTATGATGGGTCAGTAACTGTGCATGCAGCTATGTTTGCAAAATGTGTTAACCATAAGAGAGCACTAATGAATGATACAGGTTTTTACCTTTGCAAAAATCATCAATATAGAAGTCACCTAAGATAATGTATAATCAATTCTAATTAGTAGTCTGTAAGCAGTGACTAAGTGATCTGAAAGTCATAATAATCATAAAATATGAGAATGGATTTAACAAATGGTTAGTTTTAAGGATCAGAGAAACTAGTGAATTTTGATCTTCATTAATTAAAATGGGAGTAAGAAAGGAGAGGAAGAACCCATGTTTCACATGAATATATTCCCAAAATCAATATTTAAGTTTAATATTAAAGCAAAGATTAGCTCCCAAGTTTACTTATAAATGGAACTATCTAAACATGGCAAAACTTTTTTTTAAAGAATTTGATAAGTTAATTTAAAGTGGGTATTTGGTACCAGTTTTCTAGTGGTGAGAAGCAAAATTTATCAAAATATAAAATTATCTTTTTTTGTAATTAGCAGAGTGACCAAAATTTTTATTTTTGTTTTTGTCTTAATGTTTTTGATATAAACAATTAGTCTTTGTGTATTTTATATTCTTCTCTTATCCTTTATGACAAGGTCTGTTTTATACCAATGTGAATCTACAGGAGGATTAATCTTTTCTAATTTCAAAATTAATCAATGCATTTTAAATTAGTTGATCAGCAGCTTAAGGAAAAAAAGGAGCTACAGACCCAAGATCTTATCCAACTTTGTCAAAAATAATTCAGCAGATGAAATTTTAAAGAGATAAGTTGAATCAATCCAATTATTGTAAAACCTAATAAATGTTTCTGCCTAATTTGTGCTTTAAAATATAATGAATTAATCATCCAAATTAGAACAAATACGGATAGCAAAACAGAGAAGTTACATTTTGTCAAAACAATGAACAGCAAAAAAAAGTGTGATAAAGAATCACATGATAATGGAAATTTGCTTAAAGTCTGTGTCATGGAATTTCTCCTGTTTTAGGCTTTAGATATTTCATTTTAGATGGTTATAGACAATAATTTCCAAAGAGTTCCATTGAAGCCAAGCAACAGATTTTAGATTGAACAAAAAGTAATGTTTAAAGTAAGGAAATAAAGTACCAAAGGCTAAAACAACTATCATTATCATACATTTGTTTACATCTAAATTAAACCAATAAGACTTCACTTCAGGAAATTTGTATATTTTGAGAAAAAAAAAATCTTTTATAGTGATGGCAGTGAGTTTCTATGTAAATACAATGCTATATTTTAGAAGCAGACCTTCCAATTTTAGTAGTGCCTACATTTAGGCTTCATGAATGATACTTTAATTAAAAGGTGTTATCTTGATAAATGTCTGCTGGAAGGCAGGTATTTCCAGTTAGTAAGTGATAAGAGTCATTGTTGGAAGCTTATATGAAATGTGATATGGACTTGAGTATGCATATCAAAACATACTAAATCAAAAAATTGTAAAACTGCTATATTCCTACTAAGTCACTTTTTTTCACGGTATCAAAGCTCACACACATTTCTTTCCAAACAACGGTGAATGTAGAAATGTGCACAAAAACTTTTGTAAAAAACATTCATTCACAATGTTCTAACAACATTTCAAGTGTTATCTCCCGTTAAACTCAGTATTTTTAAAGTAGAAAGATAAAGCTAAAGAAAATGAAAATTGCATATTATAGCAAAATTAAATGTTTTTGCTTAATTATCATATCACAATTAATGACCTTGGTTTTGAAATGAAAATATGCTAGACAGAACTTTAATATTGATACTATAGATAGCTTAAAAAATATTTAAAGTTCTATTTTGTCTGAAGATTTAAATTTCCTTAATTACCATAATAAAGTGGAATGCGATATTGTTCATCTTTGAAAATAATGTTTCAAAATTAATGAAACCAAGAGAAAAGCCTAAAGTTTTAGTTTAGCAAAACTATTTTAAATGCTCTTTACAAACTATTTTCTCAGCAGTAAATGAAGAGAGAAGATTTCAAGTATCATCTTTAATGTATTTGGAATAGTTTGCTCTTTGGAACAGTAGTTGCTTCCAATTTCTCAGAGTAAAATCATTGAAAGAAAACTGCTTCCTCCCCTAAGATGATCAGACATTAAATTCAATACTTTGCAATGCCTTTAATTTTTGATAATAAAGCTGCTGCACAGTATGCTAATCTTGAGTGTTTAGCCAGTTAATATTCCTAAAATAATTCTAAGAGATGGAGACAAAATTGTATTCAAACTCTAATGGGATTGAAGAACAACATTTCCTTCCTTGCTTTAAAATAAAAATCTATTAAATTACTTTCCAAGTTGAAGCACTATATAACAAGATTTAAAATCTCAAAATTGGTTGAACTATTTGTTTTTGTAATGGAAATAGATATTTATATCGGTTGAATAGAATAGGTATAGAAGTATGCATTCAACAGGATGGGTTTGCAAAGAATGGATTTACCTAGATTTGTTTAAATTCAAGCAACAACCAATCTCACACAGAAATCAAATTCAAATCCTAATGGTAAAAAAATAGATTCCATCCAAATTTGCTATGAACATGGTTTTCTGGTATATTTACATGTTTATGCAATGCTTAGTTTCATCTCCTTTTCTACTGGCAAATACACAACATCAAGACTTATTGTCTTATCAGGGATGAACTGATAAGAAACAAAGATGTATGAAATATCAAAAAATAAATAGATAAATAAAATGATATTCTGAGAAAAATATATTCATTCATGGACCTATTAGGATCAATTCTTGTATTTTGTTACTTTTGCTTTCAGAATAATATCAACTAGTATTTTCCAATAATCAGGTAACAATGATCAAGAGAGTCTTGATTATATTGATTGAAATGTCAAAACAGAACAAGACTGTTGGAAATAATCTGAAACAAAGAATCATGTTGAGAAATGTGATTAATATTATCATAAGATATTTACCTCTTAAATAGGAGTAGAGAGCAGTGAAAGAACTATGAACAACAATTTACTCAATTTGGCCAGTCTAGTAATTCTAACATTTAAAGATGGAAAAGCAGAGGTGATGGATTACGCAAGTGTATATAAATAATGCACATGCGAGTAAGGCTGGCAAAACACCTATGAAGGAAACAGTCTCTTAGGAATGAGACATTTCTACCTTTAGTCAAGACTGCATTCATTCAACAGATAATTTACAATCTTATATAAATAAGTTCATTTCGGTCTTCATTATATTTCATATTTTATTCAGCTTTATTACCTACCAGACTCTTATGGAACCAAAACTATTCCATCAACTCTTGGGAAGATCTATTAATGACTACACTAAATAAACCAACCTCATTTATATTGACTAAGGTGTCAAGAGAAATCATTCAAAGTGAAACACACTCACATACACAACTGTTTGCTTTATGAAAAGAGAAAAATGAAGAAAAAGGTATGAAAAGAGGAAGAAAACAAGGGACCAATAGGTGGTTTTCACTTCTCAAATGAGAAAATATACTTTACAGCCATTCAAATATGCAATATTTCAATATTCCTATTTATTTTTTTCATTTTACTAACACAAGATATATCAGCAATAAATTTATCCTTTCTTTAGGTATGAACAATATGGATGTAATTTCACCTGAAAATCAACACTTGATACATTTTAAAATCTGGCAAAAAAAAAAAAAAAAAAAAAAATAAATAAATAAATAAATAAAATCAGCATATTAGATTTTAATGCAATTTTCAATACCTATTTATTGAAGGATGAATTTTTAAAGAATTTATTTTCCATTCCAGATATTGGGAAAGAAAAATTTTTTTTCATACGATTCTACCATTTTGATTTATTCATACATTGCTGTTTACATTGATTTTTACACATTTGATAGAAATCCTTCGAGATGTTATCTAGGCTTACCTTTTTTAGAGAAGCGCCCCGAAAATGCTCTTATTTTTCTTCACAGCAATTTTAGTTTTATTCAATTAATCATAATTTAGGATTTTGATCTAGGAATTTCTTTTTTTTTCTTTTACACACTCAATTTTTCTTTTAAAAATCTTTATTGATTACACCCAGTTTGAGCAATTCCAGAGAGCTCTTCTAAAAATAAAAAAAGTAAACATAACATCTCGAGGCATTTATACGTTAGATGTGGAAAAATCAATGAAAACATCAATGTATAAATAAAATAAATCATCAAAATCATATGAAAAATATTATTCCTCTGACATTAAAAATGAAAAAAAAATTCTTTTTCTTCTCAAATACGTCCTTTAAGAAACAGGTATATAATTATAAAAATTGGATTTGCTGATTTTTGCCAGATTTTTTAATTTCTCGGTAAAATTTGCATTCATATTGTTCATACTAACCTTTTATAAACTAAGCTATCCATATCATAATCACAGTTAAGGTCAAGAATCATCTGTGATTCAAAATTTAACAGAGGGTTACTTCACGGGGGGGGGGTCAATATTCAATTTGGCAAGATGTAGGGGGTGTACAGAAGAATAAGCAGGGTTTCTGCAAGGGAATCTAAATTTTGTGTATAGTAAAGGCAAAGAAGTGCAAGGTATAAAATGATGTGAAGGTGTAAATCAGGAGGCAAGTGAAGAATGAACTGCAAGATAAAATAGCAGCACAGCAAACAGGACACAGCACACAACAAAACATGCAGCTTGAATGAACACATGCCGTGGAACAACTTAGTTACCCTTTTTTGAGTATTGGTTCTGGCAGATTTGTTGGAGCCTCTAGACACGTCTGATTTCTTCTCAGAACTGTCATCTTCTATACTAACAGCATCATTTTCGGTTAGATCACCATCATCGCCATCTCCATTTTCATCACCACATGAATCCTTTGATGACAAAGTGCAAGAAATGAAACAAACTTTTGTCCATTCAAGCAAGTTGGTCAGTGGAGGGAAAATGTTTACAAGTAGGGATGCAGTTCAAGTCAGTACAAAGAATCAAGAAAATATATTTGCCAGCATAGTTTATTTGGAATAATAATTAGCTCTCAAGTGAGCTGTCCAAGTCGGCTCCAAACAATCTGAAAGGAAGTCTGCTTTAATAATCACTTATTTTATACTCCTGCGCCGAAAATACATTATTTAAAATTATATTTTTCTTTTAAATTCTACCTCAATCGCAAATAATTGAAGATAGTCAATGTTGAACTTTTCATTTTTGCTATATTTTTAAAAAAATGCAACATTCCAAACACCATTATGATCAACAACATTTCAAACAACATTATGATCAAGAATCAAGGGACAAGACCAGAAAAGTACATTCCACTTGTGTTTGTAAATCTTTTTATGGAGCTTCAAGCCATATAATCAGTTGATCAGGAAATAGCTGAAAAAATATAAATTTCAAACACAAAACGTTGAAACTGAAATAATTATTTTAAATGATTTCTCATTCCATAAACATCGCAAATGTTACTGGAAGGCTAAGCACCAAGTGCTATCCTCCTGAAGAACAATTGTGAACAAATTTCTACAAGCGTCATCATGGACCTCTGTCTAATGTGGTACTGTTTCCAATAAAATTGCTATCTCAGAATATAAACTTAGACAAAATAATGGTATAATCAATAAAAAAATATTTTCTATAACTTTTAGACTTGGGATAAAAAACATTTCAACACGACATTTCAAATGAATTCAACCCCCAAAATAACTATGTGAGCATCTTTTGAAAGATCATGAAATTAATTTTTCATCAGCTAATTACATTTTTAAAATATTCAAATTCCAATTTAGTGTTTTTAATCTTAATTGCAAGATTTTCTCATTCAAAAATATAATAATATTCTGGAGAGATAATACCCTGCTGCTTGCGGTTTTAATGATGAAGTATAACATTTAAAATCTTTTAGATTTCTAAAACTAAGCAAAGAAGTTTTAAAGTACTTCATTATTTTTCATGAGTTATTACACATAAGAGGTGCAACTCAAAAGTTCCAGTAATTTGAACACTGCCGGGAAATAACCTACGCTATCTCCTAGTTCCAATTGTCCCCTTTGAAATAGTCCCTTTGGCATGTATACAGTGGTCCCAGGGATTTCTTCTACTATTCCATGCATCCCTGAAAGGCTTCAAGCATAATGGTCTCCAGTACCTCCAAAGATTCAAGATCTCAATCAAGTCAAAACAACACCCTTTCAGTCGGAATTTCAGTTTTGGGAAACAGGGAAAAGACACGGGGACAAGGTGAGACAAATAAGGTGTGTGGGGGAATGACTACCATTATTGGAAGCCAGGAACTGCAGGACAAGTGATTGCTCTCAGCACAAATTCTGCAGCAATGTGTCTCATGCCCAATCTAATGTGCTGATTGTTCCCGTATGACAAACATCATTGATAGTTTGCCTACAATCCATAAGGATAGCCTGGCACACTTTTTCAACATTTTTTGTTGTTGTGCATTGAGAATTGTCAAGATTGGACCTTCCTTGAAATGTTAGTACCAGAAAAAAGACATTCTGGTTTGGGACATGGTACTGTTACCAAAGGCTTCCTTTAGAAACCGGGGAGTTTCTGCAGCTGTCTCTATCTTGAAGCAGAACTTGATGCAGGTTCTTTGCTCTCTGAGATCAGCCATTGCAAAAAAGGCAAAAAACACCTGAACAAAAATAACCCTAACTCATCCACTCACACAGCTGTTGGTGCACTGATATATAAAGAACTGCATACGGTTTGCTCTCACTGTTCACATAACTGAAACTTTTGGGTATCACCTCATAAATTTATAAGGACATTTTTATTAATAACAGGCAACTTTATTCTAAAATGTTTACCATCAAAAATTCAGCTTAACCTTTATAGAAGACTGATAAAATAAAGACTGCATTATTCATAACCAAACAAAAAGAGAATTTAACATTTCATAAGAAAAAAAGAAAAAAAGTTTTACATATGAGGGGAATCTCTCCATCCTATTTTTGAATTTTATAAATCATTGATTGATAAAGAAGTTTTGAAAAGGGTGTTTTTTGTATAGCAAGAGAACTGGAAACAAGTACATGTTATCAGGTGGATTCATCTTGATGCTCAAAAATATACTGAATTATCTGGTCATGCTGGAACTTTGCAAAATAATTATTTCAGATATGTCAAACGCTATTTCTTCATTCTATGAATCACTCGGTCAAGTATGAAGATAACTAGACCCAATAATTCACATCAAATCATCAGACAAAAATTATTCCTTTGATTTCCAGTACTTTTTCATGCAAATTAAGTCACACAATCAAATTATTATAGTTAACCTACTGTACTCTAGAAAGCCTTCAATGCGGAATACTTTACAAGAGAAAAAAACTGCAGTAAGTGATCCCTAGATTAGATAGGAAGGATCAGGATCATATATGATGGGAACGGATTCATATCTCCTTTCAGCTTATTTCAAACTATGTAACAAATAATAAAAGTGCATAATTTCATATTGGGGAGGGAGATATTCTACAAGTTTCAATAACTTCATCCAAATCTGTCTAAGTATATGCATATCTCTATATATCTTCTGCTTTTCAGAAGTACACAAATGATCTAATATAATTCTTAACTAAGGTAACCTTGAATTTAATAAATTTTCCCATGTTTTTTCAGACAATAGAGTAAGATCAACTATAATTTTTATTTTTAAGTCTTCAGAAAAATTTCTAAAATTTCATAAACCCATTGAATCATAGATTTTTTAATTCCACCTGATAACATCTGAGCCATAGATTTTTTATTCAGATGCTTGATTACATTCTAGATCTTCAACTTTTTAAAAATCAATAACATCATTAATTAGTAGGGTTCACAAGAAAGAGAGAAAAAAAAGAGAAAAAAGAGAGAAACCTATCTTCTAAAGAAGTGGAGCAAATCCACATATAATTTATGCACAAATTTTGAAAGGAAAGTGTATAAAAGAAAGTGGTTAAAAATTTAAAACCATTAATACTTCACATAATGTCTGACAGAAGGATTATAAAAATAATAATCATATCTTATAAATAACTGTATGTAAAAAAAAGTTTTTCATCAAGTTATCTAAAGCTATTAATATATTCTTTGTAGTCAAGTGAATCATAAGATGGAACAAATTTGGCAGTGCAAAGTGTTTGTTTCCAAGCAATGACACCACCAGCACAACAGATTGCACTGAAACCAAAATAAGAGGAGGAAAGCATAAGGGTGAGACAGCAAATTCACAATGAACTAGAGAGAATCACTTGTCATGTGTAAATTATCACAAGTGTTTCAATCTAAGAAAAAGAAAAAAAAAGAAAAATTATAACAATTGTTTACTTACCTTAGTGAGGGAGGCAGTCTTTCCATTTCCATTATCCATATCAACGAGATCGGGATTCAAGCTGAAAATAGCTTCAATCTCAATCTGAAACAATTATAAGAAAACAGTTCTTTAGAATTCTTTCAAAAGTAAAAATGTTTGTTATTGTTAGGTGCCTCCCACTTTTGACGAGAAAGCGATATGTGACAAAAAACGCCCAAAATAATATAAATATCTTCTTTAAAGTTTTAATTTCAGATTTAACAACAAGAAAATAGCCACAAGTTAGTCATATTTATAAATGATAGATGGTCAGCTACCGACAGAAAAACTATGTATGTTACCATAACACAAAAAACAGCACATAGTTGGCAGAAATTTTTTAGCCCTGCATTTCAGATGCTCAAAGAGAATAAAACCAATCCAGGAAATTTTCACTTATTTTATTATGTTTTAGTATTGTGCATTAGAGTTCATTAAAAAATAAAATGAAATTAAAAAAAAGGTAACTAAAAACTTATGTTTACGTCTTATTGAATTTTATTTTTCATCGATTTAGGTCATAATTTACACATCTCCAGAAAAGGTTTTGAATATAATTTTATGGATTTAATTTCTTATAGTTTTTATAGATATTTTCAATAACAAGAAGATGTTTTTTGATTTCTCATAATAAAAAGAATTAATATACAAATTTTGAGTCTTTTTTTGTCACATCAAAAAGCTTTTTTCAGGATGTATGGAAGTACCAATTCAGAGTAAAAACCGTTTATACAATCACCTCTTTTGTTTGACAGCATAGATTTTATGAGAGAATCATCTTTTTATAGATAGAGTTATGAAAAGGTTCAGTTGTGGATTAACCATTTTAAAAAATTTTATTTTCTGTTATACAAAACTAGCTATAATACCTGGGGGGGGGGTGATAACTGAAAATACAGTTTTCTCCTAAAAGAGAAATAAGAAATGAAAATCTGGTTTTGACCCTTAAAAGGTGAATGAAAATTACCCTAAATTTCAACCTGCAAAAGTGAAAAAGAAATTCCCACCTTCAATTTTGATCTCTAAAAAGGAAAAGAAAAAAAGTTCCCACACCCTGATTTTGTGGGGGGGGAAAAAAAAAAAAAAAAAAAATTAGCCTTGATTTTGAATGAAGACATCACAATTTTGACATACACCACAATTTTGATACCGTAAAAGTGAAAAAGATTTCCCTCTATTTTGACCCCTGAAGTGCTTTGCCCCCATTATACACCTTGATTTTGATCCCTAATTAGGAAAAAAAAAAGATTTTTTGACCCATAACAAATAGTTTCCCATTCTAATCAAAATTGAAAGAAAAACATTCCTAAGATTTCAACCTCAGAAGTGGAGGTAAAAAAAGATCCCAACTTCTTCCCCTTACTGAAGAAAAAAATAATTTTTTTTTATTTTGACATTGTGCGTGTGTATGTGTATGTGTGGTGAAGGAGAGATATCTTCCCCTCGATTTCAACCCCTAAAATTGGAAAAAAAAAGTTCCCCTCGTTTTGATTTTGACCCCCTAAATGTGGGAAAAGGTCTCCCTCTTGATCTGACCCCTAAATTGAAAAACAATTTCATGATCTAGAAAAATGATTAACACAAGGGAGAGAAAAAATTTACAAAAAAATTATATCAACATGAAGTCATGTAAAAAATATTCTTTCAAAGAATAAATATACACAGAATAAGTGTTCTAATATGACATCAGTGTTTTCCATTGGAAACATAAACTGGGGGATCCAGTTCAGCATTTTAGTCATGTAGTGAATAGAACACACCCTCAAAATGTTACAAATTTATTTTGCACGCTCTAATCCTTCATATTTTAGGGGTACCTTGAATCATTAGCTTTGGCTGAAATGTATCATTTTGGAGGAGAAGGTAGACAGATATAAACTTCCTCAAATATAAGAAGAGAGAACCGGTATATCATAATCTGGGTACCTGCTGTGGAGTGAGGGTTAAGAAAGCTAGTCTCAGACTAATGTAGGGAGTTCAATCTTTAAAGAGTACTATTATAATATAGTGCCAAACTAACCTAAATTTAGTTAAGATCTATATCACTTTGCATGGCACTAGTTCCCAGACTGATCTGTGATTAACATCAGTTTTGAAATTGTAATTCTCTTATACAAGGATTCACTCTTGCCAGGATACCTGATAGAGAGAGGTTGGGTCAAATTTTTACATCAAAATGCCTTTCATGACCAGAGTTTAGTTATGACAGCTTTATTTAAAGTTGAGAGAGAGAGGGGGGGAGGGACCTCATCAACGTATTTGAAGTTGTTTATCCCAAGTAAGACATCCTCTTTGTATATTAAAATACCATGGCGACTAGCCAAGGGAGGAAGCCGATAGGTGCTACACCTTGCATAAGGCTATTGTGCATGCTATATATGAAATAAGCTGAACGCCCCAAACTTGTACAGGAGTCAGTCAGAGAGAAAATGTAGCAAATAGGGTTAAATTTCTCAGATTCACTAGAAACTAAGAAAACAGGTCTGGTTAATCAATCAAAAACCGTCTCATGACCAATGTCTTGAGGCAGCATCCCGTTATTGATTTAAAAAAAAAAAAAAAAAAAAAAAAGATTGGAAAAAGAGGTGATTAATGAATAATTCATTACTCTCATCTCTTGTTGGGCAGTGATCACTAAAAATGTCTGAATTTTCAAAAATCAAACATAAATGCTGCCAGATAAAAACTAAGGAACCAATTTAACAAACTTACATTGCACATTGAATCTTCGTTAAAACCCTAATGGGGTGGAGAGATTTTCATAATCAAATAAAATGTTTTTTCATAGACATAGTAAGTAGTAAATACTTAAATTTTAAGCCTTGTAGCTCCATTGGTATGGCTTGTATGTAGTATATGTACAACTTGAAAACTGAAAAAAATCTGTGGTTATAGTTTTGTTTGACGGTTCCTAACATATCCATGGAAAGAGATGCAAGTTTGACCTATAAGCCACCCTATAGCTGATTAGTGAACTTGACCAGTGACCAATTTCCTTTCCATCAACATAATTGAGAATCAATAAACAACAAGGACATTCCTTTATCAATGTCTGATTCTAATTCATGTCAGCACACCTGGCAAAGCATAAATCTAATCAGTAATGCCATTATTACATAGCTTTATTCATGTATATTCACTATGTTGCCTTTTAAACCAATAAAAGCAAAAGCATTTTTCTTATCAGAATGAATAAAACTAATCAGCAACTTCATATTCAAAAGAATTTTAGTTATTTCACAGTATCTTTGTTATCTCCAAAGATATACCTTATCAAAATGGTCATTAATTCTACATAATGAAAAGCAGATGGGCAATTTGAATAGAGCAATATGAAAAAAATCTAGTGCTAATTTAGTAACAAGACTTCATGATACACAAATATTGTGCAGGATGTAGACAACTAAATAATTGTATAGTATTTTCTTACAATTAGAAAATTGTATTTGAAGCATAATTTTAATGAGGGGTGAGTGGCTTATGACTAATTACTTGGATTGAATGTCAAGAAAAATTTAGATCCCAACAAATTATGAATGCTAAATTTTCTTTTTCTATTCAAGAAAATAAACAAAACATAGTCAAAGGAAGAATCAGATGTATATTGAGATATATTCTGTAAGATCAAACTATTCTTATTCCTTGCATAGTTCCAGGTCACTCTTGGGCAAGGTGTACTTCTTGATAACCTGTTATCAGGGGATTACTCTCACTGGCCAACAGCAATAGGCAGAGGAGCTAAGAAGAGATTTCCAGTTGCTGCAACCAGCTGTGACGGCAGTCTGTGCATTGCAGGTCTTGGCCAGTTGCTGCACAGGAGCTCATCTACTGCATGTTGTTGTCTTTGTACATGCAGTTCTCAATGTTCATAGGAGGAGAGAGTAATATTGTGGCTTGCAAAACCCCAGTGTTACCATACACTTCAATTTTTCTTCCTGCTACACTTACCTCATCAAAACCCTTCAACTCCCATGGTGAGAGATAAGTGTTGATGGGGGGGGGGGGCATAGGATGCTGCTAGAAGCCCCTACCCACAAGCCTTCGTGTAAGTGACTTAAGTGTGATGGTCGCCCTGCAGTCGACCCCTAGCAATGACAGTCTGTATTTTACCAAGTGACAAAGCAGCTCTGTTCAGAGGAAGCACTGCTTCCCCTGAAAGGGATGGAGGGTGGTAAAGAGAGAGAATAAAAGTATCCCTAAACACTGCTTTCTCCACACCCATCAGCTTGCTAGCTGCAGCAAGCTGATTATCCAGTCTTGCAGTTAAACACAACACAAAATCTCAGAGAAAAAACAGAAGAACCATGTCAACATCTTTGTGTGACACTCTTAATGTGATTTTACAAACTGGTGAGAAATTACATCCGTATAAAAATATCATCAGGATTTCACAAGTGAAAAAGGGTTTGCATCAAATTTTGCGAAAACTAAAAATTGTCCTTTTCCTTAAACTGGCTTGAACTAAGAAATTCCAGTCAGAAGAAGAGTTCCTGTTTTAGAAAATCCAGTGAAAAATAAGCATTTCGTGTACGGGGTCAGGCTGATAGCGATTGATCCTGCAGTCCTTATCTATATCCGCCAGGGTGCAATTTGGTTGTATCTATAGATCTAAGGTATTGGACAAATCCAAAGTCCACACTTCAGCCTCAGGAAAAATGCTTAATGAAAAACCAACTTGAAATTAATATTTTGAAGATAAAATTAGTTGACCAGACATTAAGTCCCACCTTTTCACCCATGCCATTTGAATTCGGGTTCAGTATAGTTAAGTGATGAGACATAAGGTGTGTGTGTGTGTGTGTGGTCAACCCCTAATGGCAATGATGCAAGGGATAGATCCAATATAATTGTCAAATTTGGCGGGCTCAAAAAAAAAAAAAAAAAAAAAAAATCAAACTGAGTTTTCAAACTTGGGGAGCAAAGAACCACTATGAGAGGTGATCACTTTACTGAGTAATTAATAATTTTCCTCCGGTTCCATCAACCCCCCCACTTTTTTTTTTATATAAGCAATAATCTCATAAGAGGCTAGGTTTTTGCTCCAAACAGAGAGAGAGACACCCTGAGGAGATGACAGCATTTGTTGAAATCTTGATTGAATCTATGTTGTTCTGCCGAGAGTAGCTTGCCGCTATAAGATCTTTCAGGCTCTTCAAATAAACCATTTTTTGACCATTAATTTTAGATAAACGCATCATGTCACCCCCAACAGGGAAGGGTTGATTGCTGTAACCCACAAGGAAATAAATTCAACACATTGATTTCCAACCAGAGAAGTCATTTTTTTCCAGTCAAGTAATTTTTTTTTCATTCTTTTTAAAATTCAAAACAAACTCCAGACACTTCAAGCAGCATCTGAAGAAGTCCTTGATCTTTTGCCCAACATGAAATGGGACAGCAACAACTGGTGTGGGAAAGGTGTTATAGTTGCATGGAATGCGCAATTTTGGAAGGACAACCCAAATATCTGGGTGCATCACTCAGCAATAGCGGCCAAGTAGCTCACCTCCCATAGGTCGGCAGTGCTGAGGGAGAGGTGACTGCCAGACTCAAATCAGCTTGAGGAACGTGGTTCTGACTACACGTTCTCCTGGGGTGGTCACAAGGTGAAGGAGGAATTCTTTCAGGAACAAGACCAACTCATTGATGCCACACTGCACACAAACAAGTGGCTGCTCCTTGGTGATTTTAACATTTGCATTGGGCAACCATGGCACAAGGTCATCAGCTATCATAGCATTGAAAAAGGAAAATTTAAATGGCACCCTCCGGCTGACACACTGCGCCACTAGGCAACTATGCATCACCAACACACTCGACAACTTGGAGACACTAGCGGTCTGGCCACTGGTACCACATCAACTTTGTCATCAGCCATCAGTGGGACTGGCAAAATGTCAAGTTGACATGGGCCACCAAGGATATGACATAACTCTCAGACTATGCGCTACAAAGTTTCATTCTTGTTCAAACAGAAGAGAAGTTTTTAATGTGTCAAAGTGAGAAAGCTCAACATTGCCATGCTCTCCAATGCTGCAATGTGGACCCAGCTGGAAAATAACCCTAACAACTTCCCTCTCTGACTTCCGCAACATTGACCATGGACTACTTGACAGCCACAGAGAGAATCTCTGCACATAGATGTTTCAATCAAGTGTCGACATGATTGGCTTTGCTGAACACAAACACAGGCGGATTTGAGGAGAATAGTGTGGCAGTCAGCCTCTTCCTTGACAGTCTCTACACTGTACACACTGACTACATGATCAACAAGAAAGGCCATTATAAGCAGGTCAAGCAACAGGCACAAGCCATGTTGAGGGGTATGAGAAACTAATGGTGGCTGGACAGAGGAATTGTAAGCTACCACTGATGCTGAGGACATGGAAGGCCTTTTACAACCAACTCAAGCCAGTGCACAGAGAAGCAGCCCCATATCCAACCTAGCAAAGGGGATGCTCATCAAAGATCCAAACCTCATCACTATATGATGGGTGGAGCACTTCCACCAGCTCCAAAACTGTCAGTCAATAATTTGTGAAAAAGCACTCACTGAAATCCCTAGTCCTGTTATCAAAGTGTTCAATGCTGTTCCCATGATTCTAGAAACAACAAAGATGATCAAAAAGATGGCAAATGATAAGGCATCAGGGGCTGACAGCATTCAGGCAAAGATATATAAATATGGCGCAGACACACTAGTGCCAGAACTGCTCTGGCTGTACAGGGTCATTTGGGATACAGAACAAGTTCCTCATGAACACAAGGAGGGCTCAATTGTCCACCCGTACAAGCACAAGGCAGACAGGTATGTATGCAATAACCATTGAAGCATCATTCTATTCTTAATTGCCTCATAAACCACCTTGATGTCACCATACTGGAAATTCAGTGCAGCTTCAGATCCAACAAAGGAACCATTGACATGATGTTCTCAACTAGACAGATCAAGGAGAAAGGCAAGGAGCAAAACTGTGACTTCTACTAGCCTTTCACTGTCAACCAGGAAAGTCTGTGGAAGCTCCTGTCAAAGACTGTGACAATGATCAAGTTCAGGAGGTACTGGGGAGCATTCAACCTCCAAAGTTTGAAGTAGTCCATATGGATGATAACCGCATACCTAGTTTTATAGAGAGATCACTCAGGTCCACAGATATCAAGGTAGGGATACAAGTATGTCCTGTAGGTGACTCTCAAAGTCTGCATCATTAGCACCGGGGATTGAAAGACCAGGGTGGTCAACAGAGCTGGATGGCAGAAGACCTACCATGAGGGTGTGGAAGACTTTGAGAAACAACAAAATAAGGAGAAGCAGCAGATCCAACATACATGCTACAATACAGCACAAGACCAGCCACCAACTGGAGAGGAATTCGTTTGGACTGCCAGTGCCACTCATGCATTAGACTTGTCGGCCACCACAGACACAATCATCCTCATCATTAATAGTGCAGAAAAAAAGGAGATCTGTCAGATCCAACGGCTCAGTCCATCCTCAAGATCAAACTATAAATAACTATTATAAAGAGTCATCGATTCAACAATTGGTGAATGATAATGAAATTCATCTTCAATAAAAGATATAAATAGACTTACAGACTGAATAATACCAGTTGAATGTGTAATGAATTAAATATAACAATACATTAAAAGTGTACTTATTTGAATATAAACATGACGATACAAAAGAAAGATGTTTGAACATAGATGTAAGGCTAAAATACAACAGTTAAATAAAGCAACTGCTTACTTCTTTGCCCTTGGTTTCACCCTTTTCAAACCATTCCACAGTAACACTTCTTGAATCTTTGTGGATGCAACTGATCACAGCAGAATGAACACGGCCTGAATTGAGAGAAAAGGGGAAAAAATATTACTAAATATTGAAGAAAAAAGAATACATCAGATGTTATAAATAACTAACAAGGAAAAGTGTACTTAGTTTAAAGGAAAATTCATTAGATGAATTGCATACACATTTTCTTCACATGTTTTGATTACCTTTACACATTTGGATTAGAAAGATTCTGCAAAAATAATATATGTATATCACATGGTTAAATAAAATAATTTAAGACATCTTTGATTTTTTTTTCTCAACACAATGTTATGATTGGTTATTTTCAATTGACAGAATGTAATGGATTCTTATAATCTTTAATACAACACAAAGCTTTCGGGGAATGAGAGAGTTTATAGACAGTTCTAGAAGTTTTTAATTAGAATGTGTAGAAATGAAAATTTAAACATTTCTAGAAAGCAGAATTTTCACAAACATTTACCAAACACTTATACTTACATGCTAGAGAAATGTTTTGACAATCCATTGATAATAGAATGTGATAAAATATTTATCTTTTTGAAAACTTCTTGATATAAAAGCCAAATTAATTTTCCTTAAATTTCTTTCAAGAACTTAGATATAACAATGAAGTAATGATTGTTTTATTAGTACTACAAACTGAAAAGTAATATACGGGCATACTTTGAACACTAAATTACCACAGCTCCCTTTATTTGTTCACAAATTTAGGCAAAAAAGAAAAAAAAAAATTCAAATGCAGAGCTCCAAATCTAATAAGTCAAAGACATTCACCCAATATAAATACTTTGAAATCAATTTGTAGCTTTATCAAATTTGTACCTAAACTTTTAATCCATGTTCACAGCCAAACAACATACTAAAAGTCAAAATTATCTTTTTGTTCTTCTTCCATAAGATCCTGAAACTTTTTATGATAAGATTTAATGTATTGACATAATATTAAAGTCAATGACAAATGATTCTAAGCAAATAACATGCAGAAGACCCTTGGATTAACGTGGTTAATGCATCCTCAAAAATTGCAATGCCAATCAAAACCGTGTTAATCAAACTAAAAAAAAAAATCTATGGGTAATAATGTAATTATTCCTGAACTTCAAATTCAAAAAACAATTCTTTGATACATATTAGCAAAGGAAATTAAAATCTTGGTGTGATTCGCTTGTTGCTGCTGTGAAAAGTACGCACACACACACACACACAGAGTCCCTAATGTATAAAACATTTTGGAAGAAAACCATACAATACAAAATTTATTTCATAAAAACTAAATTTTTAATTAGCCTTTAATTACCATACTAATCAAATTTTGAGGCATGCTATTCGAATTTTACAACAAAATTTTTTAGCACATTATTAAAAAATGTGCTAATGGGAACCATTAATTGGCAGTTTCCTGTAACTACTTTGGTATGAAAATTAAACATTTCAGACAGAATAGAAAACTAACCTACATCCACTTTTTGCATATCTATCAAATAAAACGGACATTTCAGGAATTCATACTTTTAAAAGAGCTTTGATTTGTCTGTTGTAATAAGATCTTTGGAGACATTTTTTTGTATAAAAACAAAAATTAAAATTTGAAGTATGAATAACTAAATGGCAATGACTTTGGTAATATAGCTGCTTTTCACATTTTCTTGAGAAAAAATAATGGAGCCAACATGAGCTAGTTCAAATGAAATATTTCTGAACCATTCTGAAGAGAAATTCTAGGAGTGTTGTAATTTGAAGAAAGGAACGACCGAGACTATCCTTATAATAATTTTCACAACCAGAATATGCAAGAAAAAAAATCAGATGAGAGTTCTGGTGGTTAAAGGCTTGGCATCTGTTTCTTTGAGGTATCATAACGTACAAAAGTGTATTTTTAGAAATCAAAGACTCAGAAGAGTGACATGGCATATCAGGAAATACACAGAAAAATATATTAAATGGGAAAATATAGACATCATTCATAGATGAATTTTTTATGTCTTCTGAAAAAAAAAAAGAAAATCCTTTTTATAATAGCTCAACAACACAGTTTTCATTCTTTGGCTAATTTATTTAGTTCATTCATTGTGAATATGTGAATATCCAAGTGTTGCAAAATAATTATTTACAATGGATAAAGTTTATAAATAAGCCAATTAGGAGAGAACTGAAATTCTTCAAGTAGGAGTATGAAGATTTATTCCTTGAAGAGAGATTGGGAATAATTAATAGAGAGAAGAACAGGGGTTAAAAGTAGGGGCGGGGGCGGACTCCACAAGAGAAAATCAGGAGGTCCTTCCTGTCATGATGACTGGAGTAAGTAAGGAAGAAAGCCCTTATATAAATGAACAGAGGACAGGGTGAACTGGTTAATGAATTAAGAAACCATAACCAAGCAGTCGGATGGTGCAATAGAAGGAACTGGACTCCAAAACACATTTTAATGAAATTTTCATATTTAACCACTGGCAAACACAGTATCAAGTTGTATCATTCCATTCCCTTCTACATTAATACTATCATGACTTACAAGTATACTGAAGTAAAAGCTGCAAAATTACAAACTGCCTGTTGGCAGGTTGAAAGGCCTTATTAACTATCCCCTGAGAGAAGTTGTAAAATCTGTGTTAACCAAATAGAATAAATTATTAGGAATTTCTGCCCATTAACTCTTTTCAAGCAGCAGTCATCTTAGTTTCTAGGATGATACAAAAAATCCCCTCAGTCTACCAAACAGTAATAATTGGAACTTGAACATTTCTTCTATACTGCTTTAATTTATGAAGCAGCTACTTAATACACTCAGTGATTCATTTGAATTTATAGCACCAAGTGGCTGAAGTGATAACCAATAATATTGCTCAATTTTATATTTTCATTTCAATCAGAAAGTAAAATTTGATGATTTGTAGGATATAGCATAAACATAAATAAAGACAAGTGAAACTCAAGAGTAGAATCAAGATCTTAACACACGTGTACATATGATGTGAACAGAATTTGCCAATAAGTTTTTTTTAAAATGATCAGAAGGAAATTTCATAAATAATAAAGCCAATCAATGGTGATGATTTCCTTTACTATTAGAAGAGTAGCCAATCCACCAAATTGTTGTATAGATGCCAAGCTTCTTAAAGATATATAGTCCAAGTTAATCTGAAGTATTAATGTAAGTTGGTTACTCGCTGAGAACACATCTTGCGCTTATGTACAACAATTGGATGCAGTCATTTGATTCAGAATCAACATTATGTACGAGAGGTAGATATCTTGCCCAAATCCCAAGTTGAAGTCGATCCAGGCTATAATAATTACAAAATCATGATAGCATAAAAAATGCATTTAAAACTGAGAAGTTTTCAGAGGTAAAAAGAGAGAGCATGGCTGTCAAATTACTATTTGACAGGAGAAAGAATTTGAAAACTTTCCTGGACACGCCCAACTTATGATAAGTTATTTTTCCCTACAAAGCATGCTGCAAATCTGATAAAAGTACTCTAGAATTTATCTTATTGGTTGGCTATGAATATTAGTCTCCAATAGTACCATTAAATGCATTAAGCCTGATGTAAAGTGGAGAACTTTACAAATAGAGAACTTTACAAATGGAGAAACAGAGTTAATCTTATTGTTAGGTGTAAGATACTGTTTTCAAATGAGGAAAAAAACTGGTCCAATTCATAAGGAACACAAACAAAAAGATTTGAGAAGAAAGAATAAGAAGAGCTAAAAATGAGAATCTTTTAAAAACTTAACGAGGTAATAAATGAACGACAAACTTTGGTACAATTTAAACTTAAAAAGTATTTACATAATTATCTGGATCATCTTACTCTTCATTTTAAGCAACATATGATTGGGAGACTTTATCTTATTTTTCAAACTATTCTTTCAAGTACATTTCTAAGATTGAAGTTTAACAAGGATGTAAGTATATAATAAACAAGTAACTTCCCCGATTCTGTATATTTTCAATAATAGCAAATACCTGTCACTAAATCAGTTTCAAAATCAGATAAGAGTTACAAAAAGTAAATGATTCAAATCAAGGATATCATAATTGAATTCATTCACCTGTGTCCTCTTCGGTTTAAAGAGCATTGTGTAAAGACCATAAAGTGGTCAACAATAAACTATTTCATTAAATAATCAAAATTAATAAAAAGATGTAGAAATAATTTTAAGTATAGTGACAAGTTTTGAATAAAACGTTCTTGGCCATATACTTCAAAATCCTTTTTATAGTTTTTTAGTACAAACACTTATCTGTATTTTACAACAATAGGGTGAGATTCACATCCTACAGTAAACAAAAATGGTATTCACTAAAATATTTTCATTTTTCATTAGAAACAGATGAAAAAGGAAAAAGAAAAAAAATCATTTTAATGATCTGAAGTTAGATATAAAACAGTAAAAAGGCTGTGCAAAAAATTTTTTTTCACACTTAATACCAGGAAAGTCAAACTAGAATTAGATATTCATATTTAAAACTTAGTGTATAAATATCCACAAGCTTAAACATATATACTTGATGCCAAGAATAAAGCTTATGCCAAGTAACCCAGATATTTAATACTGGAATGATTTTTTTAATTTCTCATTTCCCAGTCGTATTATTGAATATTGGAGTCAGCATGTTTCTAAAAGAAAATTCTGAAATACTAAAAGCAGGCAAAAGGAATTTGTTTGCTCCATTTTATTTCATGGAAATTTCTTTATTGTCTTTCAGAACAAAAACAAAAAGTTAGTATACATAAAGAAAATATTAGAAAATTATTGACTAGAAACCTGGTAACGTTTATTTTCTGAAATAGCTGGTGTATTTCTACTTTTTAAAGAACAGAAAGTCATCAAAAGTGAATCTTATTGATTAATAAATGATAAAATGTTTGTTTTTTATGGAATAAAGTTAAAAAAATATCGTGACTGCCTGGCTTTACAAGGATTTAGCAATATATTCATTTACCAATAGAAAATTTAAATATCATCATGAGCTTCAAAATAATGAACAATTTTGTGTTTTTAGCCCTTTGCAAGACTAACCTAATAAGGTACCTAATGTCTGAATTAAAATGTCTCAGATTTCTAAAACAAATCTTAAGAACATATACATCTCAGCAGTCACAGAAATCTTGGAATGTATTCGAGAATAATGTTCCAGATCGTAAAATATAGTTCTTCACACTAATCAAATAGAAAAAGATAATCTTCAAGATAATAAATGAAGTTTCCTCTGGCATTACCTAAATGTGTAAATGGCTGTTTTATCAGATCACTGTAACCCCACAAATAGCACTAGCCAGCCAAGTGGGCAGCAGATTCTTCGGTCTGTCTCCTTGTATATGTGTCTCCGGGCACCCCTGGTCACATTTTTCGGGCGACAACCTTGAAAATTCGCATGAGTACACTACCAGGCACCAAATAAAAATGATGGGGGGGGGGGGCTTCTAAGTGTTTTTGAAGGCCTCTATGGTCATTTTAGATCAACAATACCCAAATTTTGTGCTGGTATTTTTTAGGTTAAAGATCCTTTATCAAGTATTTTTTTAGTTAATTAGTTCTGGTACACGCACAAGCTACAGTGATTCATTTATGAGAGGTATGAATATTAATATTCTATCTTTGCCTGCATCTATTAGGATAACAAAAAATATCAGTGAAACAACTACTCCGTATAATTAGTTTCGTAATTCTTTCAGCTCAGTTGAAAAATTAGTCCATTCAATAAAGATATTAAAACAATAATGACAGACAAAGTTCATCAATTAGACAAACTTTTAAAATGTGTTGCTAATTACTGTTGTAATGACAATAAAATGGTTTTAATAAACTTAGACAAAAAGAATCTACAAAGGAAAACTACACTGATTTTGCAATATTTGTGAATATCACTCAAATATAACAGAATTTGGACAAGAATGATTTTTTTCTAAAATCTGCTTTAGTATCAATAGAGTTAAACAAACAGAATACTATCGATAACAGAAAAAAAAAACAAGCATAACTTGTGGAAAAGACATATACTGGTTCTTTTACAACTTCAGATAACAGTTATTTAACTGGATTATCATTTGCTATTTCTATTATAATCAATATAATTTGGTGTTCAGGTCATCTTGGTTCATTTTTTCAAATACTTTCCATATTCTCAACAATAAAATGTTAGTTATCAGGTTCATCACATCAAATACCTTTATATACAAAATGGGTCATTCAGCAATCATTTCTATTGTGACCAGTTTGCTTCGATTCAGAAACAAAATTTTAAATTCATAAATAATTGAAGAGAGCTCTAATACAGTGGTTATAACACAAACCTATTGATTAAAATGGAAAAGCACTCAAAGAATGCATACCTCTGCCAACAGGTGTATGAATTGAGAGTTTGTCTCATTTTTCATATATATCTCTAAAGCAAATTGGTTTCATTTGTAATACATTTCAAAGAATTCATTGCGACACAATCTAATTCCATATTCCTCACACCATGTACCAATTCTGGTGCCTTTGTAATCAGCTTGTTTTGGCTTGGTACAATATTCACATTTCATCATCTCACCCTCTGGGATTTTACTGATGGAATGCCTAGGTGACTTTCTTGCTGAAGGATCACCAATACTGGTCCAGCCAACCCTTATAGGTGGTTCTTCATACCCAACAGTGAGTCCTCCTATTACTGATATGATGAATTTCAAATGAGTCACAGGAGTTCCCTGTACATTTGGATTTTTCATGTACAGGATGCAGGTATTTGTTAGGGTTCTATCAAACAAGTGAAACATGACTTTTCTCCAAGAGTTTATACCTCTAAGCTCACAAGCATACTGATCAGTGATCTGATTTATTGATACCACCCATAACAGCATTGTAAGCCATAACAATATTGGGAACATTCTTCTTTACTTTCTTGTAATTTTCTTTGACTGGGAGCTGCCATTTCGAAAGACTGATTAGCAAATTGGGGAATATCCATCTGATATCGAACACTACAGAATTGTTTTGGCTATACAGGTATTGCATTAGACAGGCAGTGCATCTCAGCTCAACGGAGTGCTGAAGGAATCAACAAAGATGCTGGTAGAAGGACTAATATTCAATAAACACAAAATGAACTTGAAATTAACAATATGAAATATTTTTTTCTGATGTTCAAAATACATTTTAGATCAAATGAGTCCCATGGCTTAACCAAATATTTTGTTTGATTCAAAGTTTTTTGGCCAGTGTATAATTAATAAAGGCAGTATGAGCAAAGGTTTAATTAGTGGTTCTTTTTGTTCATGTACTTTACATTTTTATAACCTACAAAAACTAGTAATGCTGAGAAAAGTTTGAAAGTATGTTTCAAAGATGAGACATGGTAAAATATTTACCGAGCAAGTAACAACCAAGAACTTCAGAATCAAATAAAATGACTAGAATAGACATTGACAAATTGATAAACATTGAAATGAAAACACTGTTCTTAAGTACGAATCTCGACAATTTGTTACTGCTAGCTCATACAAATCATCACTGTGCCAGTTCTAGATGTAGCTATCTGGACAGAGTTAATTCCATAAATGTTAACACAGCATTTATTTGATACTTATCAAGCAGCTACAAAATTATATTTAATAAATTCAACTGAAACAAGGATAAAGCAAATGCCACACAATACATCTATGTTTGTTGTTCCTCGTTTGTATGACAAGTTTCTGAAGGTCATCATTTTGAAACCAATGCAATTCCAGGGAGTAACAAGAATCATAGTTACTAATCAAATGATTATAAAATATTTGAAGTTACTTCGATTTTTCTGTAGCTGTATGATAAAAAAAGAAAAAGAGAGAGAAATCAAATCAAGTTGATTTAAACCATTGGTTTCTCAAGGGTGAGGTATACCACACTGATGACAGGAAGATTCAAGGACAATCATTAGAAACATTTAAACATTTATGAAATGAGAGCCTGTTTCTTTCAAATTAGATCTAATATAAATAAGATTATCTTATTCACATCTCTCATTTGGTTTGTATACTTACTTAAGGTTAGACACTAATCTGTGAGTTAATTTTTGGAATTAATTACGTTTTCATGTAGTTACATTGTTATATACTTTCTGTTAAGATTTTTTTTGTGGCTTTCTTCATGTGTTTGTCAATAAGAACTTTACTGAGGCTCAAACAATTTTTTTTTCTGAAATTTGGTCCAGAGGTAGAAGTTTGGGAACCACTGAACATTTAAATGTAAACCATTTCAAACCTAGAAAAATATACTGATACTATAAAAGAAAAAGAATAGCCAACTAAATCTTTATAAAACATTTAGCAAGCATAGTCACTGAAGGAAGCAAGTGAATGATAACAAGTACCAACAAGGTTGTATAATCATGTTGTTGCATGTACATACAGGCATAGACAGCCAGCTCTGCCCTTTCAACATTATATAACAAGTAGACCAAAGGAATAAAAAAATTTTTAATTTCAGGTCCATTAAAAAAAGAAAAAAATATATCACACAGAACAGCCCTGAATTTCTTTAATTTAAGCAAACAAAAAAAATGTTTATTGTGGAATTCTTTTTTTAACCAAGTGGAACATTTTACAGTCTGATATTATGAAAAATATTTAGTGTTCTTAGAAAAAATTTCAGTCAAGTATTTAATACTCAACATTTTTAGTTTTGCATACACAGTAAAATTTCAAAACATTGATCATAGTAAAGTAAGTATATCAAAAGGAGTTTGGAAATAATTTAAATAAAAAAACTAAAAAAAAAATTAGATAAACCTATAAACCAGATTTAAGAAAAATATGAAGTTATCAATAGAGAACAATAGAAATGACATGCAATTCAACTAAAGATTTTCAATATCTAATTCTCTGAAGTGAATAGAACATCTTTTATGTTTTTTGTTTGGTTTCTATATTCTCTAGTCAGGGAATGGAAATTTCTATCAATGCTCTGTAAGTATTAATTACGATGCACAACTAGTAAAACCTTGAGGATTGTGCCCTGTATAAATTCCAAGCTTAAACAATTATACATAGGAAAATATTTGATATTTATTTACCCCAATAGTTATATAATACTCCTAAATTTTAATGTAGAATGCATGAAACACAAGTCATCTCACTCCAATTAATGGTTTCAGTAGATTAGTAAGTACAAATTATTTGTTTAGTAAACCTAACTAAAACATTTTTACCAGCTTCAACAAACCAAGAGGGAAAATAAAGAAACACCACCCAGACAGAAATTGAGTAAACACTTTCTGCTTATATCACATAAATTGTGTTGCCATCGTAAATAAGTAATATTATTCATCGATTTAAAATATCTTATTAAATTAGAGATGCTGAAAATTAAACTTTGCAAAACAATGATTGTGTTAGTGCCCACGCAGCTAGAAAATAAACTTGACAGTAATTGAATACAAGCATACAAAATTAGCAGTATTTAGCCTTAAACATAGCTTAATACAATCTATGATATACAACCGAAGTGACCAGTTGCTTGTTCAAACATCGTCAATGGTTAACTGAAATACCATTTGTTCACAGGTTTGATTTAAATTCCTGGATTTAGAAATTAAATTATGGGATGATGATTAAAAAATTCATAATTGTGAATAGACGAATAAGATGTGTACATCCCAATGCATACGACTGAAATATATGAAAACAATCTAAATATAATAATAATAAGGTGAATAGAGTGAGGTGCTAACAATACGTGTCTATTAAACATTATCATGTAGTAAAGTGCTATGATAAAATTTCAAAACTACAAGATAAATAATTAATAATCAAATCATACATAGGTAGGTTGAATATTTGCGCAATATTTATGAATTTTATACAAACAATTTAGAAACAGACTGCAACTATGGTTTCACTTACTAATGAAATCTAGCAGACTTAGCCACAAAAATGTTACAGACTTTCAAATATTTATTTCAAATATTTACATGGAAAGAAAATAGCTTCAATTTCATGAGTGAAATAACTATTCATGATTGCAACGGATGAATATCTTTTTTCAAAAGTCTGCTGGAATACTTTACCTTCTATTTGCAGACAATCCAATTTCTTTCGAGAACCTGGTTTATACAAGTGACTTAGAGAAGAAGAATTAAAAATATGGTTCAATATACTCAAGGCAAGGCATTGGCAATCATGAAATTATTCCACTTAATATGCAATTTTCATTTTGCATTTTAAAATTATTCAATCAGAATATCGTTCAGGATCATTTTTTCATTAGTGAGGAAAGATGAATTTTTTAAAAATAAGTTAGAATAAAAAAATTGGAAAGTTCACTGCAAAAGAATTTGCTGGAATGACTTGTATATCTAAACCTTTTTTCCATTCTTTAATACATGTCATAAATAATCAAACAACTTAGTGATGAGTCAGTTGAAGTGATGAGTACAACCTATTATTCTCTAGTTACACTCACTTGATAAGTATTGTCCAGTTGAGCTCATTATCAACTGAGGATCAAATTTGTACATTTCTTTTTGCAAAAATAAAACTCAAATTGTGAATACTGATCAGAATTATTATATCAGCTACGTTAAATATCTACCCGCTAGAGTATAAATGTTTGTCATATCGAAATCGAAAATACAGACTCTCTATTGGCTAAAAACCAAATATTTTCACTCGATAGCTCCACACCAATTGGACAATAAATAAGTCAAATCAGAATATCTGATGTTGGTTAAATATAGACAAGAGCTAGAGACATCCAACATTGTATCTGTATCTGAACAAAATGGAATAAAAAAATTTGAAAGAGACCATATTTTACTCAACAACCTTTTCAAGTTCTTGTTTCTTCTGACACAAAATAATACATAAAAACTGCAAGCAGATTGCATTGTCAACATTATTTTGCAGAAAAAAAAAAAAAAATTGCACCAAATTTCTGCAGAACCCCTGATAATATCGCTTATGCCAGTTGAGAAAAGCAGATATAAATTATCAGAATGAGCATAAATGCAGGCCCAATACTTATTGAATTGGACTAGTACTGTGCAAACGAAAGTCTCACTGTGCCATTTTTACTGTGTAACAAATGTACAGAAATCTGATTATAAGGGATATCTGAAAAATTACTTTTGATTGGACAAATTATTGAAGTTAAAACTATTGTAGCAAACCTACACACACATGCACATATATATGTACATACACACACACACACACACTATATATATGAGTTGTAATACAACGAAACAACTCTCTGTGGATGACACAATTATGAAGTAACCCTCCCTTCTTTAGGGTTGAGTACTCTTAGATAGGGCACTCTACTATAAGCTACTATAGCAATGCTCCTCCAACTCTGGAATGGAGCACACTTGTGGATGGGGAAATTATGCGTAAGCAAATATAACGCTTAATTCGGTCCTACTGACCGTTCAGTTCTGTGTAGGGTAGGGGAAGAGCATCTGCCTCTGGATCTGAAGCGAAGGTTTCGACCTTACCTAACGGTACTGGATTGACTATAGCCATACTGAAGAGTTGTAATACAACAAAACAGCTGTCTGGATGACACAATCATTAATTATATATATATATATGTGTGTGTGTGTGTGTGTGTAGTCAATCGAATCTGATGAGTTCCAAGAATAGAGAGTAAATAGGTGCAAAATACTAATATGAGACAAGATATTAAAGTACAGGAGGAAAGTCTAAACCAGCTTAAAGCCAGCTGTTGATCTCCGTTGAAAATAGCATTTTTTTTACAATAGCTTTAGAAAATCGAAACAAAATATTAATTAAATCATATCACTACAGTGGAAGCACTGTTAACAGTAAAAGAAGACTTAAATAACAAAACGTTAATTGTAAAACCTACACAGTTTTGCAAAATACGAAAATTATACAAAATGATGAAAGATTGTTTTTTTTCTCTGAACCCCACCAATCTATATGAACCAAAATGCAATGTGAATATAATTGTATGATTACAAATCTATTAGACTGATGCATCAAAATTACATTGTTATAGAAAAATTAATTTTAAATTGATAATGAATTTAAACATAATAGGTATATATGCAAATCTCTTTGTTTGTGCATATGCACTTATCATAACCTCTGTCGATAGTGGACTTGCCATAATCTGATACATTCCTGTCTAAAAGAGAAAACAGAATAGGGGAGAATATGTGATAGTTCACAGTCATAACAACTTTACCTCTCCCAACTAGAGTGTGGCAAGAGGGCAGCTGCGGATGGTCAACTTTTCCTCTTTTTTTTTTCATAAATTTCATCTCATATTTCTCAACAAATTTTGTTTGATTCAATAACATAAAAAAAGTTTTGCAAGAAAAATCATTTGATATCATGTGATACAAAAATTCATATTCATTGTCTGGGCTAAAAATATGTTAAGATTATTTTCTACAAACTATTAAACTTTTTTCATAATTAAATTACCTACTACATTGGCTTTTGGCTCTTTACTGCCAATTCATGCATAAATAACACTTATTTTTTATGGGGATTTCTAGTCTTTACATAATAGTACAAAACAATACAAGTAGAAAACCGTATCCCTCAGTCAATTCAATTCAGGTACAATTTTAAAATCCTTTTTGATTATACCAGGCTGTAATCATACAATTAACCAATCAAAACTTAGATACATAGTAGATTGATAAGACTAGTCTTTTCTTGATTAAATAATGATTGGTCAGTAATGAACAAGTAACTAGTAGACCATGCCATGTGCTCCAAAGAAACTAACATCTCTTGAGACATGACCTGTTTTAGATATCCCTTGACCTAAATTGACACCTCTCTCAAGTGCAATTGTGTGTGAAAATATAATGCAACCTCTTCACAACTCATTACACAATTTCTGAGCAGATTATATGTTAATTGACACTTGCTGTGATCAAAGTAAGTCAATGAAAAGGTGAAACCAATAAACATGTTAATAAAATCAGCATAAAAATGCTTGAACACAAATTTACTTGGATAACAAACTTTACACAAGTGATTTGAAATTAAGGGCATCAACAACATGATATATAAAAACGGAATGTAAAATATTTCCGCCTTTAATCTGCTCAGTCATTGAACCCTGCTGACATGTGTAATTTGGGAAATGTGAGGAGGGATATTAACTTTTTTTTTTTTTCATTTTTCATGTATGTTCTATGAAGTATAACAAGGTTTCTACATGCATTGAATTTTAAGTATCTCATAAAATCACTTTTGTAACTATTTGTAGTTCATGTTCAAGATAATTATAAATATTAATTGTCCCATCAAACCATTTTTTACTAGGAGATTAAAGCAGGAGATACAACAAAAATCTACTTTTGAAAAATTAAAAAAAAAAAAACAAAACAAAAAAAACAAACAAGACCAGGCAAAAATGGTAGAACTGACCATAAGAATATGCTTGTAAAAATTTTTTTTTTTTTTTAAAATGAGTATACATTTACTTCTTCACTTTGTCATCCCAAGTCCTTTTAATCAAACTGAAACAATTTCAATAAGACTAATAGATACATATTTATAGGCAATGGTTACAAAACATTGATTTGCTCACACCTGAAAGTTCATATTTTATACAGATTCAGGTAAGATTGAAACTGAAAGTGCTCAACATAAACTGGTGTAATCATTTGTTATGAGAAATAGAAAAAAAAATAGATTAAAATTGTTAATCTCAGACTGACTCTATAAAAATAAAATATATATTGACTTAATTCTCTGGTGAAATTGAAAGTAAAGATTTACAAAATTTTAAATATTAAGCAAAATATATGCACAATAGATAAATATAAAGACCAACAGTGATTGCTGAGCAAACTTATTTTGAAAATGGCGATTTTTAAATCTCAAATATCTTCATGTTGCCATTGTTATTATTCATTAGACTTATGTAGGAAAAATGTTTAATTTTACATCGATTAGAAATGCTGCATAAAAGGGGGAAAGATCAAACTTTTTATTTATTACAAGCAGCTGCAAACAACTCAGAGTAATCACTTTTCCCAACATTTAAATAAAATGTAATAATTGAAGTTGGCTTAGTATCAAATAAAATCTATCAGTGAATTGCTATTCATTTTTCTCAAACTAAATGTAATAGATGAAAACAATGCTTATTTCAGTCAATGGTCAGTTATTTACAGGAAACAACTCCAGAATTAATAAAGGATAAGTATTTCCTCACACTTGATTACTCCTTAACAACAGGAAGAAACAATTCAAATTGTTTCAAATCCTTGAAACTTACATCTTTGAACCAGCCTCCCAAATACAGGTCAGTTCAATTGAATAAATTGAGGAATAAAATTCAAACATTAATCTGAATCTTACCAAGATCATCACAGCAACTAATCTCAGACCAAGTTTACTTTTTGTACTCAGAGACTGACCATTTTGCAAACAGACACATTTGACTTAATACCGGGAAACATCATTCAAATGTCAACATTTTAAACAAACAAATAACACATGTTTACTGAAGTTACTTACCCTCAGAAAAATGAGTTTTTTTTTGTTGTTTTTTTTCATTAAAAAAAGTAATTTTTGTCCTTTCAATCCCAAAAAGTTGATTAAGGAAGAAAAATAATTTTTTTTTCGTTAAGTTTTGAAAGTTACTTATCACCAGAAAAGAAAGAGAGAAAAAAAAAAAAATCCTATCAAAGACAGTTTTTTTAAAGACTAACATTATTTTCAAGAGTTACTTACCCTAAAAAACAGTAGTTTTTTGTGCTTTCAATCCAATTGCATAAAAAAGTCGATTATTAGATAAGAAAACAGAAAATTTTTGAAAAAGTAATCTTTCAGAAGAAAGGGGAAAAAAAAAGAGAAAAAAAAAAGTATCTTTTGTGCTTTCAAGCCATTCTCAAAACTGATAAATTTACAGAGGTAATGAAAGTCTTCATCGAATCTAAACCCAATGATGAGGAACCATTTTAAACTAATGTTTGAAATATAAATCGAAATTTCATATTATACTTACAAAACTAGGATAAAACAATATCTAAAAAGTTTTTTCTTCAAATTCCATTGCATGTCACCTAAAACCTAAGCATCTTTGATTCACCATCAATGTCTTCACAAAAAATAAATAAATAAATAGTTTCAATTAGATCAGAAGTTAATTTAATCAAAACACTGATAACTTCTTTTTTTTTTTCTCTCTATTCAAAATAATAAAAAAAGGGGAAATGTCCATTTAATCCAAAGGATACTGTAAAGAAATTGTCTCACAAATTTAAAAAAAAAAAAAAAAAATTGTTTGCCTCTCAAGCCACATCTCTTCCTTTAAATAGGATTCCAAATGAGATCTCCTACATGCAATCATTAACTTCATAAAATGTTTCTAGCAATTGCAATAGCTCTCTATTGTTTATGTGTGAACTTTGTTTTCTTTTAACCAAGAAGCAAACTGAATGATTCACAATCTTATGAGGAATTCTCAGATCTTGCCTAACCTGCTTGTATACCTTCTATTCATCGCTGTGAATTGTTGTTCCAGGTAATACAATTTTTTCAAACTGATCCATTTAACCAATGGCAGGATAATTATTAGTATCCACTAAACCAAAGACCCATAATGGTGTGCACAGAGTTCTTCTGCAATGATGCTTCAGTTTATGGAAGAAATAGGATTCATCCATTCCAAACTCTACATCAGTCTCATGTCATTTTTTTAAATTTGTTCTTTCAGATGACAGGTGGCAAATATCCACGTGTGTGAAGTTAAGTATAGATTTTTTTTTAAATGAAGTAGAACAGATGGAAATTCTACTTTTGCACTGGTGCAATCCTTATTCTTGCTAGAAATTTTTTTTTTCGATTCATATTCTAAACACTATTTTTATGAATATCTCAGAAAAATAGACCCCTTAAAAACATACCTACAACTAATACGAATGTAAGTGACCATCCAATAACAGGATCATCAAAAAGAAATTGAAATTTCAACACATCTGAAATTTTTTTAAAAGATTGAAAACTACTTTTTTTTCAATTTTTTATCAAATATTTGACTTTTTCATGCAATTATATTGAAAGCACAAAAAAAGTACTCCTTTTTAGGGTAAGTAAATTTCAAAAACAATGTATGAGAAAAAAAAAAAAATTTTTTTCGATATAAAATATAACATTTTTTTGTTTTTCTGTTGGTAAGTAACTTTTGAAACTTAACAAAAAAAACAACATTTTTTCTCTTATTCAACTTTTTTTAGATTGAATACGGAAAAAAAATTACTAGTTTTTCTGGGGGCAAATAACTTCCATAAACACGTTATTTGAGTGATGTCATCCTTTGTTAAATTAAATGTGTCGCTGACCATCTCAAGGTGGGAAAAGTAAACTTGGTCCCTAATCTCCACATGCATTTTATCATCTTAATATGTCATCTCAAAATACTAAAATGTTCAATTATCATAGATATTAAAAGAATATTTTGACTATCTAAACAGCCAATTTAAACCAAATTTGTGAGCATGCAGATTTGATGGGATATTCTTGATGAGCAATTTATACAGAATCATCTAGAAGTGTTAGAGATCTGATTATTATATTTACTCCTGGATCAACCAGATACATGGGGTTGAAATAGGAAACCTCTCATCTAGAAAGAGCCTCATAATGAGAAACCTATGAATACAAGAAACGCTGAAATGTAAATGTTATCAAGACTTGGTTTTCAACCTTGATTCAACATTTTTACTAAGATTTCAATATCTTTACCAATTTTTAACAAAGTAGATCCTACCCTACCATTATGCTAGTAACTTTCAGGCTGATATTGCAACTTAATAATAGAGGTTGATATTGAAATATAGGATCGAAACATCATCACACAAGCCAAATATTAAAATGATCAAGTCACCCAATCATACACTAAATAATCGAGGGTGACACCATAAAATGTCCCTCTCAGAAAAAAACACCAGTCAAATAAATGCAAACAGAAACTGCATAAAAAAAATAAACTTTAAAAGCAATGTGGTTTTCACAATGGTAAGCAATTTTGTGTTCATGGTATGTATAGTGATTTAAATAACTATATATATATATATATATATATATATATATATATATACACACACACACAGAGAATGTTTTAAATAAATTTTTTTTTTAGAAAATCAAAGTTCAAATGAGATTAGAGAATAAACATTGTGTAATAAAATAGGATTGAAACATGCTTAGAAGTAATAACTAAAAAAGTTCCATTTTTTATTCAAGTATTTTGTCAGGTATATTCTACATCCTCTTTAATTGACATAAGATGGTTCTTACAAAAGGCACCAATGAAGATTTTTGTATAAAAGCTTTTATAAGCCACCAATAGATCAGAGGGCTTTACCATACATGTTCAAGGAGGTCAAAGAAGTGTAAGCCATTTTCTGCAACAACATTCACTTTCAAGTGATTTGCTAAGAATAATTTTAGATTACATTAAGATGTAAAATATGGATTGAAACAGTACCTGGTGCAATTATGTACCTGCTACGTGTCTATACTGAAGTGTCCCAAAGCATATGATGAGCTGATAGAAGCTGCACCAAAACTACTGAATTCATTAAATTCAATAACATTTTTTATGGTCAGTCAGGCACAATATCATGAACTTCCAATGAAAAAACATTTTGCCATGCAGCTAACATTAATCTGACAATTACAATTAGTGTTCCTACAAGAAAGCAGAAAATACCTCAGTAACATCAACTAAACTCAAACTAAATGTTTTAATTTTATTTTTTTAATGCATTCTAAAATATCAATATACTTTAATTGAGAAGGTTATGCCAAGTAGTATGTAAATTTGTTATATTCCAGCAATGCATTAGTAGTCTTTGATTTACCAGTTTATGAAATAGATGTATGTATGTAATGACGATACTTATTCCTCTTATTGTGTTTGTTGCAGAACAACAGGAGGGAGATATCTGTTTATAAAACCAAGTAGTGTACTAGTCGATCAAGCAGATCTCTTTATACTTTCCAATTAGAATATATTTGTTTTGCATTTATACTTAAAAGAAAGAAAAAAAAACAGCATTCTTCACAACAGATTTGAAAATGAAAAATATATGGTACTTCATGAAAGAGATGAACTGAAAAAAGAAAAGAAAAGAAAAACACTAGTATATCTTCTCTTTACACAGCATTAGTTTATTAGAAGCAATGCTATAGAAGGAATAGACAATAAAAGAAATAAGAAAATATTGGATATTATTTAAATATATTCTTTTAGTAGTAAATCTTCATTGAACCAATTGCATCTTTCATGCAATGTTTGAAGTTTCTTTATCCCAGTGACTATGATACTAAGAATCTAAAATATCAATCACTGTCAAATCATGGTAAAGTGTCAGCCTCTGGCTTGGTGGGCTGCAGTTCAATCCACTGCAGAGTCATATCATAGACTGTAAAAATAGTACTCAATGCTTCTCTGCTAAACTCTCAAGGACAACAATTGAGGATTCTTTTCTAAAGACTGAGGGGTTATGGCCAAATAACATTAGGCACACTAGCATCTCGTAAGATCACTGAAGTTAAGCAATGTTGAACCTGGTCAGTACCTAAATGGGCGTCTATTAGGGAATACCAGGTATCATAAGCAGAACAAAGCTTTGATAGGCCTGACAAGCCGGAAATTGGTCTTACTAACACTTGTTAGTGTTTACCTAACCCCGCATTACCCTCAAAGAAGAGAATGAGGATACATACAACAGTCTGAAAATATCTACAAAGCAAAATTACAATATGAAGAAAGACAAAGGGATCAGACTTTTGTACTTTGGACAAAAATTCATCTTGTTTTCTACAAGAAACACATTCATATAAGAATAGCATGATACATATTTTCATTATTCTACACATTTTTCTTTCGGACACAGGATATTCCCTCTTTTCAGCTTGGCTCATATGTATGTTGCATCCAATAACTTAAGAAGTCAATGAGATTTTTTTTCTACCCAACAAGAACACCAGTTTTAAAAGACAGGACTCCGTGCCAAAGTTTCATGTTAACATGAAAACAGAATCTTGAGAAGAAAACTACGTATTTTTTATCAAGACCGATACAAGGATTTGGTATATTTATATAAAAGAAATACCATTTTAATAAGATTCAAAACAACTTGAAAGTTTACTGGGATAGGAAAACTATTTCAATGTCATATAAGACTTAGTAGCTTATGTCAAAGCAAAATCTTACATTGCAAACCACTCCTTCAATCAAATGTTAATACAATATCATGAAGTAACAGCTCTAATGACGTTATTCATGTAAGCAATCATTACTTAAAATGTATTTTGCTATAATAAATACACAAGTAAAAAAAAAAAAAAGACAAAGAAAAAATAAATATAGGTTTTTATTCTTTGCTGAAACATTTCTTTTAAATTAGTTCCTTGAAAGCTGTGATTGTGTCGTAAATATAAACAAGACTAAAAGAATACAAAAGGCACTACTATAGAAATTTAAATTCTTGGCCATGAAGTGTACCTAATCGTCTGAATAAGTGACAAGGTGAAGGAGTTTTCCTCTAGGTAAATTATGATATCAAAACTCATCTACTTGGCATAAAGTTGTATTCATGGCTTCAACAATAAGAGTATTACCAAAAATTTAAGTTGGAAATGTTTATTAAAAAAGATAAAGGCTTAATTTACTCTCATGGAAACATTTGCTCAATTCAAAGACATACCATGGTGAAATACACTTTCAACAGTACTAGGTTGAAATATATCCACAATATTATATATAAAAAAAAATGGATACTGATATATACATTGCTTTCTTCTTTATAAGCAACAAATCTTGGTCGAATGAAGAAATACTGAACATGTATGCTTTTAGCAGTGGTATTTGAAATGTAAGTATAATCTAAAGTTTATAGTTAATAACTTACTTTATAGTAAACGGTAAGTGAAAGTTTACAAATGTTACATTGTTTTTAACCACAGTTAGGGCATTACAAAATTTACGAGTCTGAACAATAGAACAAAACAGAAATGATGGTAATTGTTAAGGCAAAAGACTATTTTCAAAAGATGATTATAGTTCAACAGAGAATGTCTGATGAATTGTAAATACTATGATTGGATCTGTAATAGTCATTGATGGTTGGGAAAAATCTGACTGGAATTTTATGAACTCAAACTACAAAGGAAGCATATAAAACCTATATAAACATCTTTACAAAGTTTCTTGCATGCTTCCAGACACAAAAATAGCTCATTGCATACCATGACACATGTCTTATAAAAGCAAAGATAGAATACACATAGGTGCCACGATAGGTGGCTAAACATGTGTAGTTTCTCTCTCTCTCTCATATATATATATATATATATATATATATATATATATATATATGCAGATTCAAGTGCAGTTCACATGACTTGTATAATTACTTTTAATATATAATCATCGTTCTATTCAAAAAAAAAAAAAAAAAAAAATGCTTTAAGACAAAGAAAACAATTTAATACTAATTGCATTCAGATCTTTATTAATCAGCTGTTAATAAAAGCAAAATAGAAAAGATAATCTATTTCATGCTCCTAAGCAGACATACTGAAGTGGAAATCAAAACAATTAGACGTGCTGATATAATTGCACTGTCAATATTCTGCAGATCTTTTTAGCATAGATAAACAAGTGAGCAAAACACTCATGCAGTATAACAAAACTTATAAGAGGCTCTCGATTTGTGGTTCATCTCAATCTTACAAGCCACAAGAAGGCGTATAAGTATGTGCGCAGATATATATCACATAGCACAATATGGCTGAATCATCGTTTATCAGGGACTTGAACTTGATTTTTTAGAGGAAATATCTTTGCAATATATAAGAAAAAAAAAAAAAAAACTATCAAAGGATTACAGCAATAAAGGAAAAAGTGTACTTTGTAAGTGTTCATACAGGTGAATGAACATTAAACCAATGGGTCACCTTACTTTGAAAGATTGTTAGATTATTACATTTACTGATTTTAAAAGCAAAACAAAGAAGAGAATTTTGAAAATACAGAGGAGAGAAAGAGAAAAATGAATTAGATGATCAGGAAGCAAATGTAGAATATCAAAATTCTGAAACAATATTCTTGCTATAATGCTAATAAAGAGCTGCACACAAATTGTTGAAAGACAGACAACTCATCAAAAATATACCTGAAGATCTGTATTTGTTTACATAACAAATTACATAGCAAGTCCATAATTATGAGATTTTGTTATTATAACTAAAATGATAAAGCAAATTTCAATATATTTTTATACTTATCGCATTCCATTCACAATTATTATCACAAAGAATATTTGTATTGAAATAAATTATTTAGTATCAGTCTGCATACTGTGATTCCTTACATATAATACACTTTTTCAAAGAATTTTGAGGTGTGTATTATCTACAGTAATAGAATTGTGAGACATATTTCCAGCACTGTCTGTTGGGTGTAGAAGGTCATTTGCTAGCCACCATTGCTGAGATGCTGACTGATAGAGAAAATTTTTAAAATACTCACCAGATGGCAGTAATTTACAACGAAAAGAATCGTTTAATCATATCTTTGTGAAGTTATTACAATTAAATTTTCTTTTTTAAAATGTTAGTTGAGCTAAAATTACCATTCCTAATTTTTCTTTTATTTCTCTGACAAAAATAAAACTACAGTTGACAATAAGGCACGGAGAATTATTTTCAAAATGTTCAAACATACTATCACCATATAACATAATACATGTAAACATAAGACAAGGCAAGTATGTGACTATTTTATAAGAGAAAACAAATTTCAATTCATTTATTCAACTCCATGTTTTCAGAACTGGGGTCCATGCACAAATAATTCACTGAGGTCTGCAGCAGTGTTCCCTCTAAACCTGACATGGTGAATCTGGCGACACAGAAATATCATCCAACGCACAGCTATCGAAAAACAATTATCGCAACAGACTTGTACCATAGAATAAATATGATTTTAGAAGGTCAAAATTGTTTATTATTGCAGTTCATGGATAACAACCTAAAAACTAGATGCTTGAAAAAGGGACTCACTAAAATATTTCCTCTATAGAAAGAGCCCTTGTGTTTTAAAGAAACCACTGAGCCAATATGTTGACTTCTCCCTTCTCTACTTATAGATATAACACTGACAAGAACTGTATTTTCCATAATAACAGTTCTTAGCGACACTCAATCATTCATAACTAGTATACATTTGAAGACGAATAATATTTACTACCTGGCGAGGCTTGTTAAAATTTACATTTTCCGACTGACTGCTAACATTTCAGAGAAGCTGATCAAATCAAAGAAAGGGGTGCAGGGTATACACAGATCAGGTTTTTTTCATTCAAAATTGAAGATTATTCAGGGTGTGCAGATCATTTATGATGGCAGATTACACATAGGAAATTAAGGTGAAATTATTTTATATGGTGTTGAATTAATTGTTCATCTTTAATCACATATCAATGATTACTTTTCTCGATTGGTTACCCAACATTACAAAACAAAAATATTATTTGGGCACTTGCAGTCCCATTTAAAAGATTTGTGATTAATTCTTTGTGCTTTCAATCCTTAAGAACTTCCTCTCCTCAGGGAATTTGTCAGTTTTTAAAAAAAAGTTGATTTTGAGTTCAAGTTCAGGAATCAGGAATAGTTTGAATTACTTTAAAAAATGGCAGTCATATTGTGGTCAACAGTGACATCATGCACAGGAACAATAGGTTATGTAATACTGAGCTGGGTATCAACTTTTACCAATCAATACCACTGAGATCAGTTGGCTATAAAATAATCAATGGTTCAAAATGAGGTTTTTAGCTAACAAAGAAATAGAATGTAGAGTAATAATCTACTGGTATTTGTTCCAGTTGATCTTTAAGGGACATTACAATCCTTACAGAAAAATCTTCACCTTATGATTATTTGCATGTTATCATTGAACAGATATATAAAAAATATTCTACAAGAGTATTTTACACAAGTTGAATGGATCTTTGAAATCCTATTATCAAGAAGGTAATTAATGTTCACTGTAGATTTTTCTTTAAATGCAGTAACAACCTTTTCACCTTTTATTGTAGTTTGATATAACAGTAGGTTATCAATATCAACAACAATCTTGAGTCATCATTCTCAGATATTTTCAAGTGATTATCCTTTTGTGTAGCCTCTATACAGTATTTTCTCTTTAATTAAAGAAGCAGATTTCCAAGACAAAATCTGGTTCTCTAATTCAAAGGTTTCGAAATGGAGTCGACTATCTTTTTCTCACATACATCACCTTGCACCTAGACACTTCAAGGATGTTTCTTAGGGTCATTCAGTGTTTTGGGTCTTGCAATATTCTGGCACCCTCACCCAGGTGGCCCAGTCAGTGTTGATCAAGCCCCAGCTTGTATTCAAGAAGCACTACCTCATCCACAGCTCTTCTTTGCTGATCCACAGTCTCCTTGAAGCTACTTCTGCTGCTTTGATGGCCCCTCACCCACAGGCTCCTACGATGCCAAACATGCTGCAGTCCCTGCAGAGGGACTGGCCAGTAAACCCCCTACATCCCTCCTTGCTTCAAGATTCTTCTTCAGCAGCTCTTTACTCTCTTCCTCTCATTGACCTCTCAATGCAATCCCCCCCCAGGAAATGGAGAGTTCAAAAGAGAATGTTCTGCTTAGAGGCCTCCAAGATCAGCACCATGTTTGGCCTCAACAATGTTGTGGTAACAGTTTCTGGGAGCTTCAGCCCCTTCCTCCCAAGTTCTGTGCTGTTGCTGACAGACCCAAGGAGGTGGTTTCTACTAACTCATCTATACCTCAAATAAAATAAAAACAAAAAACACGAGTAACCAGTAGTGGTCTGTTTGGAATGTAACATAATCTAAGGAGAGGGGGAAGTGATCAAGGAGTGATATTTAGCAAAATCTAGTCAGAGTTTCTTGTAAAATTTTTTAATCATATATCATTTGATGATCAACCCGCTTTTCCTCAGAAGCATTTGAAGCACAAATTAAGCTGGATAATTTATCTTTACGATGACATTTGAATAATGAAAGCCTCATATCCTATTGCTAATTCTTGAACTTCATAGACAATATTACTATTAACCTTATTAATGTTCATCTGCTTCAGTTGTATTAACCACCTTTATTTCAGTTTGTTTTGGCTGTATTCATTCTGAGATGAACATATCTTAATAAAATGGTCATAAACCTATGAAATCAGCTTAACCAGCAACCTGATCTCAAATAAATCTACACCACATGATAACAGAATACAAGAGTAACGAAATCTACAACACGGCAACATACCAATCCACGACTTCTCCCAAATGCAAATACTCAATGAATGACGTCACAGATGCTCTCGCCGCAATACTACTACAAACGCACTTCTCTGGTGTACATGCTGCGACAGCAACCAATGCAGCCAGGATTGATAGAGTCCATTGCCCAACCATCTCCACTGCTGGTTCTGGTGAAGAATGGTTTCCTTACTAGTTGGCAAGACTACAAGGATACAACCAAAATCAAAGGCTGAGACATTGTCATTCAGCTCCTCGAGTGTGATGACAAAAAGCTCTAGAAAGATTTCACACCAACAGCAGCTGGTAGCCTCATAAATAAACCTGAAAATGAAGTATTAGCAGCCATGAAGACACTGGCCATTAGAGAAGAGAACACAATGGTAGCCCGCATCACACTCTATGAATTGTAACAAGATCGAGATGAAACTATCCAATCATCTACGGTTATGCAGGAGTATGCGTACACATGCTCAACTGTCTTTCCTGTACTGCTGTGGTAGACTACACCAACCAAATCCTGGAATAGCTGATCCCAAAATACAATTAGATTTATTGGGCAGCATGAAGCCGGACATTATACTCAAGGAAGTCTTCAGATTCATTGATGCAAAAGAAGTTGGAAAGCATTCAGCAGACAATACTGGAGACTCAAGGTGTAGAAAGTATACGCAGTCAATACCAATGTGCTAAACTAGAGGAACTACTCGAACATAGAACAGATTGGCTGTAGTAAACACAGCCATGGCAGATGTGCCTTGCTTGCAACCAATGCTGACACAATGGTCACTTCCATCACCTTGAAGCTATATGTCAGAATGAAGAAAAAGGCACCTACCAAGGGAGAAGAAGGTGTTGTATTTGATGCCCCAAGTGCTACTACCACAATTCACAACACAGGAAAAAGTGGTATCACCCTAGACCATAATCTGCAGCACTCACTGCAATGGCCAACACTGGTTGCTGAAGCTGCTTTCCTGGTAAGAAGATAATTCAATACATTGGTGTATCTAAAGTCCTCATTCCAGTCAACATGCACACAACAAATGATAATGGTATTTGAATCCTAGGCACTCAAATGATGTAGTAGTTAGTACCTCTGCCTCACATGCAGAAGGTCACAGGTCAAAACTCTTCATTGGACAAATTTTCCAGTGCACTAATCAAGCACATTCCAAATTGTGTGATTTGGGTGGACTGCATGTATCTACACACTTATACCATAGACAACTCAGATAAACTCTTCCTTAACCATAAGATATGCATTAAGCTGGGAATGATATCTTCGACATTCTCCACCATCTATGATACATTGTTTTCTACCACCAACAATGCTACCACCACTTCACAGCTATCTGTAACTGCCTACATCACCAGGCGCTACCATTTAAGTCTATAAAATTGCCTTTCTTACCAAACGCAGCCTACCGTGAATGGATCTCGCAATGGCTCATCGAATACTATAGATCAAATATCTCCAAGACCTGTAAACACCAGCCCTTATCAATGATGAAAGGTCTTCCTCTCCTACTCATGATAGACCCAAATGCCAAACTTGGATCAAAACAAGGTTGGGAGTCATTGAACCTGTTCCCATTGGCAAACTGGTCACTTGATGTCATTACATGGTCATATAGACAAAGAAGAATGGTAAACCAAAGTGAAAGAATGACTTCAAAGTGCTAAACCCCTGTGCTAAATGCAGAACCCATCACACACAGTCACCATTCAACTTTGCATAGTACAGGCAAAAAGAAGACTATGTTCAACTGCTGGAATGGCTACCACAGTGTAGCATTGCATCAGGATGATTGCCACTTCCCAACATACCTAACTCCATAGAGTCAATATCAGTAGAGAGCTGTACCTCAAGGTTACATAGCATCCAGTAATGGGTATTCTCTCAGATTTGACGAGATTGTTGCCAACATACCAAACAAGATCAAATACACTGACGATACCCTGCTTTGGGTGGACAATCTTTGCCAGAGTTTCTGTTGAATGGCTTGACATCTATGGACACCATGTATCCATACTCAACCCAGACAAGTTCTTTTCCAATAAAGATACTATCACATTTGCTGGATTCAAAATTACTGCAGATAGCATGAGGACAGCTAGAAGGTACCTCATCACCATTCACTATTTCCTAACACTACTGATGTCTGCTTTTGGTTCGGTCTTATCAACCCAAGTCTCTTACGTCTCAGTAAATCATATGCTGCCATAACCCGATACAGTGTTCTCCTGGAACGATCAGTTGTTGGGAGAATCAAAATCCATAATAACAGGAGGGATTGTAGAAGGCATACGAATTCATGATCAGACTAACTCAACCTGCCTAGCAATAGATTGGTCAAAGACTGGGGTTGGATTCCATCTCCTCAAAAAAAGCACTGTCAATGTCATCAGATCAAGCCATTTTGTGGTTGAACTGAATTGCGAACCACTCGTTGGTAGCCACTTCACGCACTTGAGCGGGAGAGGCACTAGCAGAGATGGACATCTTCGACAAGGTATATTTCGTTGTCTCAGGCTGTGACAAGCTCATTGTTGCAGTCGATCATAAACCACTTCTTAATATCTTCAGTGATTGCTCCCTTAAAGACATCAATGATCCCAGACTCTATAACCTCAAGGAGGAAATACTTCCATATAGATTCAGAATAATGCACATTCCAGTTGTAAAACACAAGGTTAGCATTTGCCGTACCAAAACCAAACTGATACCTCATATCAACAAGAAGTTAAGATCAGCAACCAATGGCAATAAAGTCACTATAAGCCGTCACACAGAAGTCAAACTGATCACAAATAGCAACATTGAGATGTTCAACCTTCTTATCTTGAAGTGGGTTTCCCAGTTACCCTAAACAAATTACCAATTTCTCCAAGAATTCTATCAATTCTGAAGCCACTTCCCCACTACTGAAGGTGTCATTCATGCCATGTTGTTATCCAACCTTCCCCACTTTGCACACTTATGACAGCACATGCTGAGAATAGTGTTTTTTGGCCAGGGATCACAAAGGCCATTATTGACTTAGGACCTTTATTTGTCCAACGGTATCTATTCCAATGCATCTGTGCAGATTCCTTAATGCTCAAAGGATCAAATTACCTTGTTGCTATTGATCAATATTGACCCATCATTGAGCAGGGAGATGACAGTTCGAATGGCAAGGAACCTTGCAGCACATTTTCAGGACATACGGTATCACCGATGAACTGTTATCTGATGGCAGAACTGAATTCACCTCATCCACAACAATCAAGTTCCTGAAAGATTGAGGGGTGCATCATAGACATTCATGTGTAGCATTCCCTCATTCAAATTTCATGGTGGAAGTTAGATTCAAAACAGTGAAAAAGTTACTCAATCCCAAATATTTTTCTTTATATGTAGGACAATGAGACCCCCCTCTCATTGAAAGAATAGAGTCCACACTTAAAAGAATTCAAGTATAGATTTGTATTACAGCTATACTGTGATGTTTATAATACAATCAAAGTCTATCTAAGTCAATGAGCATCAATTATATTGTCATTCTTTAGTTGTGTCAGATTATGACTCTCTGGTATATTGTCTAGAGTTTAGGGCCAGTGTTAAGATTGATTTAAAACTTAATTATATCCACCGGTCCATAATTTCGGTTATTATTAGATTTTCATGAAGGGATATCAATCAGTAGTCATTTTGTCAGCTTATTGGTGCAGTCAGAGGAATTGAAGGTTCTTGTTGATGTAGATTCACAGCTAGAGACTCATGATCGGTTCAGAAGGGTTTAATCAGTTCATCTGTTTAATGGAACTGGAACATTCCTTTTGTACATATTTGCAGGAAATGATGAAATACTTTTAAAAATCAACACTTCCATTTCACTGGTCTTTGATGACCATTTGGGGGTCCACATTGTGAATCATGATGTCCAAATGTTGTCTGACTTTCCTGCAACATGGCTTGTCTATTGCAATTAGAGTTTTCTACTTGTCTTTATGATAACTCTGACTCCTGTTTTTTTCTCCAATATCATGTGAAAGTAATAAAGTCAAGGGAGGAAAAAAGGCATCCTCAAAAATGCTAATGTAAACTTTTTTTAGTTGAAATTTTTTTGGATAGAATGGCCTTCATAGAGTTGGTCATATTTAGTGATGGACCAGAATATCAATCCAGCAACAGATATCCAACTGGATTGATATACTGGTACATCACTGGTCATATTCTCTGCTTTCATTTCATTACTAAGATGTAAGCTCCTCAGAAGTTCACTGAGATCTGATGTCAGATGTTCTTACCAAAGACCCAAGTCAGCTTGAAGCAAGCACCTTTATCCAAAACTGTGAGTTTGGAACAGTCCTTTATATCTCATATGGCATCCCCATCTACAGGATCTGGTTATTTCAGTAAGCTTCTTCATGCTCTTAAGCATGTGTGATGAAAACTATAGGGCATAACCTATATATAGTAGAGGATCTTCATCATGGCAATAAGTTCGAGGATGATTGAATGGGCTCCCTTCTTTTTCCAATTTTTTTAAAGGATTGATCAAATTTGCATAGATCCATATTTCCTACACTTGATTACAATTAAATATTATTTTAATTTGGTTTGATTTAATGCTTTGACAGATTTTATTTGTTTCTCAGTTATATTTGACTTTTAAAGGCAGTTTATTGACTATCAGTATTTACATTTGAGAAGATGGTAAAAAAATAAGTATAGAGATCTTTCTTTTGTTCGTTCTTTAATTTAGAAACTGGGCATTATTAGCGATCTGAATTTATTATCCATACCTTACAGTAACACATTATGAAAATTGGTTCCCATTCCTATTTCTTTTTTTTCTGTGTAAATATGAATCAGGAGAGAAATTAAAACAGACAACGTAAATGCTAAATATCAGCTTATTTAAGTATTTTCTTACTCTCCAGGATTTCAATCAGCAAAATATTAGTAAAGCTTTAGGTGTGTTACGTTCAAAACAATGAGTCAGGATAACGATGACGATATTATCATACAAATCTTTACATCATTGACAGCAGTTACACGAGACGAGCAAAACGCAATGTGCCAAAAATGTGAGGAGAGGATGATACAGTGATCACCAAGAGGAAAATTAAATGTAATAGATCGGAAAAAAGGTTATTTTTGTGTATCGTGATTTCATGCCTAAAAAAAAAAGTGACCCAAGTAATTGAACACACGATGGCGATAAACTAAAAGTTTCAAATGTCGACTAATAATACGTAGGCAAGATGATTCATAAAACTATCGATAATAATGACGACAATGATTGAAGAGAGAGAGAGAGAAAGATAAGCGATAAACTTGAATTTAGCAAAACATTATCGCATGATGATAATTATGACATCATTTCCATAAGGATACATAAACGTTCAAGAGAAAATATTGCAAATATTTTCACCGATTTACCAAAAACGCAGAAAAATAAAAATGTAAAAAAGGCATCCTAGACAAAGACCACACCTGTATCTCAGTTTCATGCACAAAGAGTACAGTTATTACAAGTCTAACCATACTGATTGAGACTTACAATAGTACCTACAGCTAAATATACAAAAAACATAATATTCTAATTTAGTTTTTCACACTAGACTTGAAAGAGAAAACAACGAGTGGCCGACGGCTGTTATTATTATTTATTTATCAAGGAGATAACCAAAGATTAAGAACAATCAAACCTAATCCATATCAAAGCAGTGTCATTATAATGCGGATGAACTGAAAAGGGTAGTGAAAACGTTAAAAGGGAAGGTTTATGTTATGAGAGAATACAATAATGTCAATGTCGTAATAATTACATCGGCCAGCAAGATTCGTTCATTCGTTGTTATCGACCGTTAACAATACTACTACTACTACTACTTGTGATTAGTAGTAACTCAAATAGCACCACAGTACCAATGCATGGTTGTTGGTCAGTTATTATTCATGGCATGCTTATGTTTACTGTACAAAAAACAACGGTTGTTTTTGCCAGAGTTTTCTGTTATCACAGATAGCTTCTTAAATGACAATTTATTGGTTAGTAGTTAAAGACCATAAATAATGACTTCAACGAGATGCAGATAATCGACGATAGGGGGCTCTGCAAACGATGTTTAATTCTTCCATTCACTAAATTCAAATAAATATACACACAAGATGGTCATTTTCATAGTAAAATAAGATTTCTTATCCTCTCTAACCTTCAGTTGAATGTTTGAAAATGGACTTTTATTTTTGTGATAAAATTCTGTGATAGATTTAAAAAGGTTTCTAACTGAAATACATCTCATAAACTAAGAGAAATGTAAACAAGAAAACGTGTAGCTACGACTATTTAGAATGATGTTTTCTCGTCTCTATGCTCTCAAGCAGAAATAAAAGAATAGTTAATGTCGCACACCACGATGAAAACTCGACGAACTGCGTGTTTTAATCTTCCCCTCTTAGAAAATGCGTTTTCTGGTCGGGATGGGGGGGGGGCGAACATATTCACTTATCTAATTCGCAATAAATGCAATCCTCTCACAAAAGGAAAAAATCACAGAGGACGTCGTGTTGAAGTGATCTAACTATACCATTTACACTTGATTATATTATAGAATTTTTATATCTACCTACAGATATATGGTGGATAAATGTTTTTTTTAATCAGAACTCTTTATTTTAAGGCTATTGATAGACTACAGGAGTAAAGCTGATGAAATTTTTTACGCCGGTAATTCTCAACGGCAACAAATTAATTTCAACAACTTCATATTTGAATTTTAAAACTTTCAACCATTGTCGAAATCGACAAAAAAAAGGAGAGGGAGCTGATTGCAACTGATCAAACATTAAAACCAAGTATTTAATTCAATACTTAGCATTTATATGTATATAATAATAATCAATCATAATTACAGCGGGTCATCATGTCTAATCCAAATTCTGTTTTTCTTCCATTCTCTTATTTCTTTTTGAGTGAGCACCGTTTTAACATCGAGTGAGCGAGGACGTGAAACTTTACAATACAATCACGACCACCACCACCACCCCTACACAGTGTCGAAAACGGAAAAAGCATTTACTGTGTTGGTGTTAGTCACTATTTATGTCTCTTTTTGAAGTCATTAAAATGTTTTCCTTTTATGCATCTTAAGTCGATTTCGACAATGATTAAAAGTTATGAGAACCCAAAACGAAAGAATGCGGAAATATCTTCTAAACCTGTACATAAAATCACCTTAGCCTTGCATAAGAGAGTCGAGGTCATTGCCAATTTTTGTTTCCATCGTAGACCTTGATCGTTGTTGACAACAACTTGAGCGGAAATGCATATAGAACATAGCTAAAACTAGAAGTTTAAATTTATTCTCTTGTCTGTAAATCCAAAACCTCTAGGTCCTGAGACTTTCTTCGGTAAGGATTGGATTACTTCATGTTTTAAATAAATTCCAATACAAAACAATTCCATTCGCATTGGCTAATTTAAAAGTGCGAGTGTTGGGGATAGGCTTAAATTCAGTACTAACGCAACAACGGTCAAAACATTTTTAGATCTCTAAGCAAGATTGAAAAGGGGAAAAACTGTTACTTAAATCGTAATAAGTAGTAGTAGTAATAGCAGCAGAGGTGGAGATAAGTAAGTAACCATGACACAGCAACTAACACAGCAGCCAGTAGATGTAGAGATGTCATTTTTTAAAATAAATACAAAAATTAGGTGCCAAATTGGAATATACGAAATTTCTCTCTCGGTGGACTGGATCAACTCGGAAAAATTCAAACGGTGAAGCTGACAAAAAACAAACACATACCCCACCCCACAAAAATTCTCAAGGACCGTGTTTTGGGGGTAAGGATATGTTCAGTTATTTTCTCTGTAGCCTAGCAACCCTTCGAAGATACGAATTAAGGAGCAACAAACAACTTGACCAGGGGGTAAGAAAAGTGGATACGAAAAAGAAGACTATTGCATGTCAGCAACATCTTACCTCATGTTTTGTTATAAATAAAAACAAGAAACGAAGTGCATACAATATAAAAGTTCAGGTGCAGAAAATTAGTAATACATTCCCATTTACTTTATAACTCAGTATTATTATTATTTTAAAAAAATAGCAGAACAAGAAGCAATTTCCTCCCAAGTAACTGCTACATACATGTGTGGATGTTGTCAACGAGCTAAAAGTTTTACATAAAAAATAAATATGTTGCAGGGACTATACAATAAATAGATGTTCTGTAGTTGCATTTTTAACGAAAATGACAATTCTTCAAGAACCGTCTATTTCAGATTTACATGTTCAAGATTCCGATTCAATCATTTCTTTTTAAAACTTTGAACGTAAATTAGACCAACTTGACCAATAAATCACGAGCCCCAAAAAGTGATGGGCTTAAAGTTACTAGAGGATTTCTATTGGCCATAACAAGATCAATTTATTCATTAATCTTCATAATTCTCCTAGATTTTAGTAGATAAAGAAAAGTTTGATGACACAAGAAAAGATTCGACGGTTAAAACGAATCCGAATCGAAAAAAGCAATTGAAAGATAGAACATATTTTTGTAAATGTTAGTTTACTGCATCATCAACTTGAGTTTAAATTTTAGTCTCGAAAAAAATAACGTTGAAATTAACTGAATATACAATGATCTCAAATTTAATTTGTCTTCAAGTAAAGGGGTTGGATTAGGAATGTTAAATTAATTGAGTCATTTATATCCAACATCCTTAATTTGTCTTTTACGACATTAGAATTTACAGGGGAGGGGAAGAGCAATGCAAAATGCCCTTTTCTCTCGTGTTGCTCAAGAAACATTGGCAGACATAATATTTAAAACAAAGAAAGTTCCAATTTTTCGCAAAACTTACCGTCAGTTCGTTGAATGTCAACGTTCAGTCCGACCGCCAAGCAACCGAACTCCATGGTTGGTTTTTGAAATGGCTTTTTTAAAGCCCAAGTAGTAAAAATGAATAAAGAGCCTTCCTGGCTGAAAGGAGAGGGGAAAATAAAAGGGGGGTGTCCTTCAGGATCTTTGTAAAGAGGTGATGGTCGTGTAGATAGGGTTTCTTAAGAATGCATAGCAGAGAAAAGGGACTATATTATTCAAATTCTGTGTATACACACGGCTGCCAGGCAATGGTGGCCGTCGTCTTCTCTTTCTTTCCTCCTTTTTTAGATGATGTCGATGATGCTCTTTTCTAAACGCTGTTATCTCCTTCATCCACACAAAACAGAAAACGAATACAAATATTCTTCGATGTACAGGTAGGTGAAAGTAGTAACAAATCCTCTTACTTCCAGCCTACCTACCTTTTCTTTTCCTTAATTGCAAATCTATCTAAACTCCGAGCAGCACAACTATTCAGCCGGGCCGGGCTCCCTCGCGTTTTTCTCTCCCGTCTTTTCAACATCAAATTAACACTAGAAACCGACGCCCAACAAAAGAATTTAAAGGGATAGTTAAAAAAAGGAAGCTTGCAACCGTGGCCATCCACAATCGCCGCGGCTGCAAGAAAGGATTTTCTTCCTTTTCTTTTGAAAATAGAAGAAAGATAACGGCGATCGGATATTTTCTTTCCTTTACGATGGATCAGCGGCAGTAGCAGCCGTTAACAGAATTCAAAACTAGTCTGCGCCTGCGCAACTTCCGGTTAGCCGCTGCTGCTGCTATTGTTCACATTCTGCTTAGTAACTGCGCCAAACATGGCATCCACGTGTTTCTCCTTACAACATTGCGCCAACCAACTTGTCGTTTTCGAGAGATTTCGTTTTTATTTGGTTTTTAAGAGAGAGCAGCTGACAAGCTTGATGTTCGATCGAAAGTTCTGGACCGATGGCGCGCTTTACCACAAATTTACCTAATCGAACGAAACAAAAACAACACTTTTTCACTCGTACTAGAAAAAAAATTCTTGATAAAAAAACTTGCATAATCCGAATCGACTTAGCAGTCACTAGGCTGTTCGATTCGGTGTTTAAAGTTGTACTGAATTGGTGAAATTTAACGACAAAGTAAACACTGCCTTAGTACTCAACTTCTGTGTCAATCAATTTGTAAAATCTGCAATAGGTTCCCTATTTGATAGCATACCTCACCCCGCCCCTTTTCAACGGGGAATATTAGGGGGAAATGCACTTCTGAATTCCTCCTATTTATCACTCAGTTTTTAAAAAAATATTTTTCAATTCTTATCAGGTCCTGGTCAATATTGGGCTGGGCAACGAAGGTCATGTTTACCTTTTTGGCAGAAGGGGGGGGGGCTCATATTCCGTCAAATACGGTACATAATTTTGTCCGAAAAACTTGCATAGTGACATACTTATAATCAGCCGTTACAAAAAATGACACCAAGTATTCAAAAATGAAATTCAGTAAAAACCTCGCTATAACGAACTAATTGGAAGATGGTCGTTAAGCCGAGAGTTTGTTATACTTGATGGTTGCTCCTCGTTACGTTCGGTAAATTAGAAGATTTGTAGTTCGCTGCATTTTACAAACATCGTTCGGTAAATACAAAGACGGTTTTCATTTGGAATGAATACAAGCGTTTACTATTTGTTGATTTTAAAATTTCTGTGATTCAATAATCTTTTAACATATTATTCATAAAATCATATAGACGATCATTCTGAACCACCTATTTACTTTCCTAAACCTACCCATCTAGTATAACAGATTATAACTAGTAATTTTGGTCAGATTTACTGGAAACTTAGTCGAAAAGTGCCCCTTGATAAGATGCTTCTTACTGTTTCAAGTCAGATTTCCTTGTAACCTGGTAGGTGTTTCTTGATATGATGCTTCTTACCTAGAAAAAACTTCCACTCAGGATCTCATGATCTGTCAATATGGCATTTAAACTTTGTTTTAAAATGAATTTTCTTAGCCGTTTTGAGTAAGATTTACTTGGAACTTGATAAAAAGGTGTTCCTTGATAAAATGTTTCTTATCTAAAATTATCTCTTACTTAGAGTCACATGATCTGGCAATAATGGCATTCGAACCATATAGTGGATGCTTAATTGAACTTTTGGTTTTTGTTGATCAACAATCGTGTCCTCTATCTTCTATAGATTATTTGGCAATAACTGTAAAGTGCTATAAGTCCATTGCACTTTACAGTTATTGCCTAATAAAAGATATACATGATTTTTGTTCAAATGATTCATTATCTCTTATATGCATAAGTTGATTAAACTTTTTGCACAGCAGTGGATCTTAATTTCAAAGATAAATAATGATGAATATAAAAGTAGAAAATTCCAACAACTTATCAAATTTTTTCTACATAACTCTACATCAACACACAACTTGGAATTTTCGTTCAGCTCATTATTTCAGCAGTTCATATATCAAAGTTACAAACTTCCAGAGAGCAAAAACAAAACTGTAAATTCAAATTTTGAACACTGTGCAGGTTCGTAGCTTCAACCACTGTGTAATAGATTGCCTTACAGTAAGCTACTCAGCATCACCCAGTAAACACAATTCAGTTATTGTTGTCTCTCTGTGAAGTTATGGTGTTATTGGCGTTATCTGTGGTTTTCACAAATATATATATTGCGGATATCTAAGCTCTGAGTTTATCTTCTTTAAAAGGATCGTAGTTGTTTGCGCAAGAAATTCTCCTTTGCTCAAATATCCGTTACTCATTTGTTAGATTTTTACAACTGTAACATGCAGTGATTTCTATAATTAGAAATTAGTCTTTAACCTCCCTTCCCTTAATTGGTAGCAATGTAAATTATTCAGACTGAGCAGCAAAACTTCAAAAGGAGTAAAGGAGGGTTGATGCATTAGAACATTTTGAACTCCAGAACATTTGGATTACAAATAAGCCCCGGGAACCTAACCTGTTCGTAAGTAGGGAAGCTCCTGTACATTTCTTTTTACTTACATGAAATTCTCCCATACAAACATTTTATTATATTGATTTAATTGGAAAAGATGGATCTAAGGCTATATATTTTGAATTGAATATTTGACAAATATCCTTAATTTCATAGAAACTTCATTCGACAAGATTTGAACCAGTAATCCTCTGTAAGTAGCAGGAAACAATGCACTTACCACTGAGCCTAGCGGCTTATCATCATTTAAGTATAGAATGATGTTCTGAATATGATAAGTCTCCTAGCTACTATCTAATAGATTACATATTGGAAGACAATGAAAATATCATGTGTATGCAGAAATGGATGAAGAATAATATTATAAATGCATCTTAATCTACTTTTTACTAGCATAAAGCCAACCATTTTAAGGGAGGTGAAGTTTGTCTTCAATTTGAGCTTTCTCCCACTTGGTGTCTGGTACCATATAGAAGAACATCAAACCTTGTTGCTTCAACTCTCTGCTCCAAAATCGAGCTAAGTTATTCCGATGATACAAAATCCAGAACCTTTGAAGATGGTTTTGAAAGAAAAGACACTAGATAATTATAATCATATCAACTGGAAATGATTGTATTTCCCTGCATCAAAGACTTTCCAAGCTCAAGGATACACTTAAATTTTGGAAAAAAATTAAGAGAACAAGTCTAGTCAATCAATAGAAACTGTCATGTGACCATTGTCATTTGACAACATGCTGTGTTGGGGGTGATCAACAGATGAGTTACTTCTCTCACCTTTTGTTGGTTAACTTAAAAGTCTGAATTTAAAGAAAAAATAAGTGTAAACGCTGTCAGGCACAAACTAAAGAACCAACATAAACTTGCATTGCAAATTGAACCTCCCATGAGAAACCTCTTTTGAGGGGGAAATTTAAAAAACAAGAAAAACGGTCTTCTCTACCCATAATGATAGAAAGATGTTTGAATTTTCAGCCCTCTAACTTTATTGGTGCAGCCTGTACATGAAACATAGTCAACCAGTCAGACTCATTTGAAGAATGAAGAAACCTACAACATTTTTGGTTGATCATTATTAATAAAAATAGGGTAGGCCTACAAAAAAAAGTAACACAGTGGAAATTATGAAGACTTATTTCAGAGAAAAATAGCATCTACCCTTGGAGATATGTTATTTAAAGTTAGAGTACAGTAATACAAACAAACAAAAATACAAAGTTCTTTCTAATAAAAAAACTGATTACATTTCAAACTTTCTTTGGAAAAATCTTTTTTTCAGAGTATACGTACAGCTTGTTTATTTTTTTTTTAAATTTTCTTCATTACATTGACCAAAAATCACCTCAAGTAATGACACATGCTTTTAAGAAACTAGGTGCTTATTTTCAAAGCAGACAGCAGGGGTTTAATGATTTGGTCAAAGGCCTGCAGGGTCAAATGCACTTGGAGGAATACTTTTTTTAATTTTGATTAATTCTATCTCAGTTTTTGCTTGATATCAACGGAAAAATTCACTGCAATACTCTCTTCATTCAGCCTGACCCCAATTTTCATTTAACACTACATAAATCGGGTTTGTCAGAGAAATATTCTTCCAATAAACTGAATATCTATTCAATAATTTTCAAAACATACAATTCTATAGTATGCAAGCACATATATGTATATATGTGATAATATATATATATATATATATATATATATATATATATATATATATATATATATATATATATATATATATGTATATATACGTTTTTTTAATTGGGGATATTTTTTTATTCTGCTCACCATAACTCATTCCAACTCTAAAGCCTAGTCATTGGTAATTATTCTCCTATCCATAATACCAATGCATTTGACAGTGTGATATTTGAATACTCATATTTTGGAAAAAAGTATAAATGTGATATATACAGGCTTCTCCTGTAACAACACAATGTGTTATGTCGTAGGTGGAAGGTGAACCTCAAAATAGATTAGTTCCAAAATAGGTAAATTGGCAACTCTGGTTATCGCAGATTGATTATAACACAGTTGGCTTTCTTGGACCCCAACTCCTGCATTATAACAAGATGTCCATGTATAGATGTGTGTGTGTTAGAGAAAATGTTATGCTAATGTAGAGACATTACTCCTTTCATTTGTTCAGTGAACTTAAAAAAGTAGATGAAGAGTAATTGTTTAAATTTTCCTCTAGCTCCATTGTTGTGGCCTGTACATGTGACACATACATAGAGAGCCAGCCAGACTCACTTGAGAACTGGAGAAACCTGGTGACAGTTTCTTATAATAATACCATATACTCTTGACAGCTTTCTAGGTTTAATTCTGTCGTTATGTACGAATAATCTGGTTATCAAATTATAAAACCTTGACAGGTTTCGAAATGGACTGTTGAAAGCCAGGTTTATACAAGACCTGTCCAGTATTCTTCATTCAAAATTTGTCCAAGAACCAAACCAGCTGATTACAGAAACATTTTAACCAAAAAAAAACATGTTAGCCACACCCTAAAAAGATATCAACTGTATTGAGAATGGCTTTCAATCCTTGATCCTTTCTTTTGAGCATTTTTTTGCAGCATATCTGAAACCAGGGTCAAAGAGAGTCTAGGCCTCTCCTGTTGGCTATCTTCCAAATGTACTTTCCCATTTGATTTCTTAGTGTATCGTGATACTATGGAAGATCTATGTGTATGTTGGGGGGGGGGGTAAATCGAAGTGTAAAGAAAATGTTTTCAATGAAAGGAGGGGTGCTTGGTGTGAAATTAGGTGACGCCTGTAATGAGGTCTGTCCCAAAAGTGTCCAGCTGCTTTGAATTTCTCAAGAACCTGTTGCACAGCTTTGATGTAACTTGGTTACCAATCAGAGGGAGGGACCCTTACTGCACATACATGAACAAACACTCACCTGTGGGATTATTCAGTCAGCAGTATGGTGCTATTGAGTGAGCTTGTGTACTGTGTGACCATCGCATTTACAATGACCAAGCTAGTCATTCTTCATGTCCTGTGCAGGGATCTTTGGCAAAACATTACATCAACCAGGTCTATCAGAACTCCAGATTTAGACAAAATAAAGGGGAATATGACAAGGCAGTTGAGGGCAATCCCAAAAGAGGACTTTTCAAACTGTTTTGAAAAGTGAAAGAACACTGAGATAAGAATTATATGGTCCCAAGGGGAGTTTTTTAATGGGTTCTAAGGCATAATTACCTTAGGTAGACCATTTTTGATTATTATGAAATAGCTGGATATTTTCCGGACAGACCCCAAAAGCAGCAAAAATTTTCAATTTATTTAACGCACTTCAACCATCTACTCAAGTTGCTGTCTCCATGTGGCTTCCTAGTTGCACTTATAAAACTCTGAAACTAAATCACTTGTAAATTTCTTACCAACCAGGTTCTTCCTTAGTGCCCAAAGTCTAGACAATGATGGATTCCTTCGAAATTGCACTCTAACCCCTATCGCTTGATCAAAGCATACTTATTGTTAAGAAAATAGAAGTGGTGGTGATATGATATTCATTCATTCCTTTGTGTACAAATAGCATGAGAATGAATAGATAGCCTATACTAGTGTTCTTTCTATCCTCTATATAATTTTTTTTAATGGGTTCAATTTGCAAAGTGAGTTTTTGCTAAATCTGTTCCTTAGTTTGTATCCAGCAGCATTTTTGAAAATTGAGGCATTTTAGTGATCACCACCCAATAAAGGGTAAGAGAAGTAATTTATTCATTGATCACCCCTTTTTCAATTTAAAAAAAATTATCATCCTCAATGTGACGCTTTCTATTGAGTGACTAACCAGGCTTGGTTTTCTATTTTTCATGCAGATATTTTAACTTCCTGAAACTAGAGACAAGCTTGTTTGCATCCCATTCTCATTAGAAGGCTAGAAGGTGGTCATGAAAAAAGAAGCCAATATTATCCTTCACTCTACATCCAATTTATTACAACTTCATCATTTCAATTAAACATTGTGGTTTACATACTTGAACAAATGGATCCTCTTCATTCCTTAAGTACAATTATGAATTCTTTTTTTCATTAATTTCTAAATTCAGTTAGCAAAAATTAATGATAATTAAATCACAGAAACCAACACATGGATTCTATGTGCCCTGGGCAAGACTTGAAATTTGTGCCCATGGTTGTATTCTAACAACCATTTTTTCCAGATTTTAGTGTGTCCCTAGGATCTATACTCCCTAGGAGATTGCTAAGTTCACTTAATGGACAGGATAGTCCTGAATAACCAGTTTAACCAGGGTGATGACAAGCAACTTCGTAACTCATATATGATCTAGTTTAGCAGTGCAACAATGTTAAAGGCTACAGATATTATACTTATCTTTTTTTATGACTTCTTATTATATCAAAAATGTTTTTTTCAGGATAGTCTATCTTTTTTAATCAGAAATATGCTATACTGAACCACTTCACTTTAATTGAACAGAAATAAAAATGTTTTTCTATTTAAACTTTACAAGATTATTAACCATTGCCCCATGTCAGATAAACTTAGTTTAGTCTAGTACTAGGCCACAAGTATGAAGGACCCAGGGAGGATCAAATTCACTATGGTAGTAATAGTCTGTGAGACTAGTTTACTAAACACTACTTTGTAGTGAGGTGCTCAAGCTTATAACTATTATTTTGAAAGTGGCATTGGGAAATGATCATCAGAATGAGTCATTTTTTGATCCTCCCATTTGAACTAACAAGCAATTATGAAACATTATACAGAAGAATCTTAACTGTCTTTTCCTTTGAAATTTCACTATTATTTATACTTTTTTTTCACTTTTTATCACATCAAATCTTGATACAAACTGTTCACCATCCTCAACTGTTATCAAGCGAACATTTGCTGAAAGCAACACAGTTCTTTTGTTTCCCTAATTTGAAAAAAAAAAAGTAAAGGACAGATCACATGAAGTGGTTAATCAAATTAATTGAATAAAGTAAGTTAGATTGACCAAAATATTCACATAACTTTTTTCTCACAATTCAGACAGTTAATTAATGTTGCTCTGTTAGCTCAAACAAAGCCAATTATAAGCAAGCAAATCGATGGTAGGACATGTTTATATATTATCAATTGAATAAACTTCCGTGTTGTCATTCATGATGACTTTTCTCTTGTTTTAGTTTTTTATTCACTCAAAGATTGTTGAATTTTGTTGAATCCATTGAGAGTTAGAATGAATATATACACACACATGTAAAGGCAAAATTAATGAAGAAGAATTTGATTACATCAGTGATTGCTTAAATTCTAACAATGAATAAAGTAATGAAAGAAGTATTTCCTAATTTAGGACATATTTTTATAATCTTTTTGATATTTCATGTACTTTTGTTGATTCACAAGTATTTAAAGTTATAAATAATATATTCTCCAATTTGTATGCATATTTATGTAATTTCTAAAATATTTTTGCTAATAATTGACTCGTCTAAAGATAAATGTATGTCTATTTTTCTTTGTTTCCAAATGAGAAAAAATTAAACTTCTAGGTATTTTTATGAATTAAAGATCAATTTGCACTGTTTTTGTTCAAATATAAAGTATAAATGCTAAAACCATAGAGACAATCAAAAAAGAGATAGTTTCTATAATTTGCAATAGTCAACTGTTTGGCATTCTGGAATCTTCAACCTCAGGATTTCATGACAATCAACTTATTCCAATTAGTATTCATGTTTCATCAAATAAAATCATAATGGGGTATATCTATTATTAGGATAAGTTATTTCCAAGCCTTGCTTTAAAAAAATCTAATATCCTGCCTGAAGTAGAAATCATTTACCATTGTTATGATAGGGCTTAGGCTATGTTTGAAGAGATTTTCATTAACACTGACCAAACAATAAAAGCAAACATAAAAATAACGAGTGTCTATTTCATGCAAGTTGGACACACCTAGCCATATATGCTGGACTATAAGACAAATGGTTTACAAGGGTATTCGGAGGACTACTACTCACTGCATCTCATCCAAGCCTCATAACTATCCATATCAAGCTGTAGTAGACAGTCCACAAGTCATGATATCTGTATATTAGATGCAGTGTTATATTTGCATGTGTTTTTTTTTTAAATTAAAAATCAGTTTTATCAACCAGCATGTATGGTTTTTGAAATGTAATGAAAAAAAGTATTATCACCCCAGAAATTTCACGAAATCTGGTTAAAAGAACATATTTTGTGAAAATTAGCTTCCACAATATTTTTCCATGTTATTAAGACTAATATGTATGTGTGTATGTGAATAAATATATAATCACTAAATTAATTGCTCACATATGATAACATTGTTGTAAATTTTAGCATAATGGTTGTTGGCACAGATAATGGAATCAGCAATCTTAGTTCAAATTTCAAGCAAAGGCTGCTTATATTCAATTAGCACTAATGCTCTTTGGGAAGGGATGAATCCAGATCACCAGATATCCTGACAAAAATGTCTTATGTCTGACATACCATAATGATTGATGAAGAAGAGAGTCAGACAGCGATGACTTGCACAAATCACTCTCTCATAACTTCCGCCAGGGCAGTCATAAATGTACAAAGTTGTTACACCTATTGTTAATCTTGTTTATAAGAAATGGCAAAAAAATTGTCATGTTATTGAAAGGAGTTTAAGGTTGGTACTATTTTTGTCAAGTCCTTTGATCTCCTTGTAGGATGGCAACCACTCTGTTGCGGTTTCAGTAGCAAGTCAGTTTTGCAATGTGGAGTAGCTAGCCTAACACTTAACCCTCCTTCTTTAACCAGGTTTGGGACTAGCTATGGCAATTGCTAAGCTATAGGTTTTTCTGTCAAAGTAATCTTCTCTTAGATAGACAGTCTAATCGAGCAAAAGGGTGCCATCTACCCTGCTATTTACCCATATATGAGGAGGTGAGAAGTGGATTCATGCTTTTCTCACGGATATTGAGTTTTTAACAATACTAGGACAATTTCAATTGAAGTTGAAACAATAGAAACATCAAGTTTGCCTTTCTTTTCTCATATTCTGTACAATGGTTCCATCTAATTATACTTGCCTTTAATATGCGTCATATTCTTGAATGTCAGCAGCTCATGACACTTCCATTATATTTTTCGTCTCCATCCTTAGTTAGGTTTGGTTTATAACAATAAAATTTACAACACTTCCTCACAATGGAAATAGAAACCTACCAATAAAATTCAACATCAGTGGCCATCAAAGATGGTAAAGGTACTATCCTTTTTTTTATTGTGCATGTGTTTATGTGTTTGTGTGTTCCCATGCTACTGGCCATACTGTTTTGTCTACAGACTTGAAAATTGGCATCAGTACTCCACTGACACTCCTTCTAAAAAAAGATTTTTTTCTTTTTTAAAAAAAATATTTTTTGACCTTTTTGGGGACTTATTGTTATGAGTTTATTAGTAATATCTACATTCTCCAAAAGGTATGTGTTTCTAGATGTTTTTTTTACACTATTTTAGATGTTTTCCCGTGGAAAACACCAGTGATGTCATAAATAGAATTTATTCTGACCATATTTATTCTTCGATTGAATTTCTTTATATGACTTAAAATTTAGATGCTATAGTTGTTCAATTATTGACTATGATGGCGTGTCATTTCTATTTTCAATAATGATGAGACCTGGCCAGAGAATCTTTGTAGATGTTGGTAATTTCTAATTGAAAAAAACAAAATAACACTTGGCATACATACCTCTGATATATATATATATTATATATATATATATATATATATATTATATATACATATATATATTATATATACATATATATATTATATATACATATATATATCATATATATATATATATATATATATATATATATATATATATATATATATATATATATATATATGACCTGTGTATTGATGTGGATTATAATTCATCCGACACTATTTGAGTGAAAAGACATTTCAGAAGACTATGTTGTGTACAAATGAGATTTCTTCATTTAATTTAGGCATTTCACTAATTCATAACTTTCTGAAGGGACAAGTTAAGGACTAGCCAAACATTGAAATTATATAAGGAAATATCATTCGTACACAACATGGCCATCCAAATTGTCTTTTCACTCGTGTGTGTGTGTGTATGTGTGTAAATGAACAGAGATAGATATAATCTGATAAACAGATATGAGCAGACTGATATCATGTTAGTGTGATCATGTGAACAGAAATAGATAGATATGAATCTACTCAGACAGACAGGCAGTATGGTTGATAAATTTAGATATGACCATATACATTGGTTTTTCTGTGTTAAACTGACATAGAATACTGGTCTCACTGGACTGACTATTAATCACCTTTTGTTTTCCTCAAAGACAAAAAAAAAAAGAAAGAAACTAGTGAATTGTCATTGTCTAGTTGTCCATTCATCCGGTACGTTGAGAATAACAAATATAAAATTAATAATGATAATAATAATAAAATTTAAATAACCTTCAATGATAAATGCTAATCAATCACACCGAAATTCTTTTACCTACCCATCTTATTTATTTTGATTACTTTCTCTCACGTCTTTTCTCTTCCCCTTTCTTGTTGTCTTTTCTTTATAATCATGTCTTTCTTCCCTCGAGTGTACCGTACACAGTGAAATCAAAATAAAAATATATTCATATACGCATAAGTAAATCTTAATCGATGAATTAATTACTTAATAACTGATATTTGAAACAGAAAACTTACATTTGGTCCGGTAAGTTGTGGTTTGACGGATGTTTGTAACGTTGGTTCGAAATACGAAAAACGACAAACGCCGTTGCAATTAAATTGGATATGAAAGAAACTGAAAGAGAAACTACATGAAGGAAAAAAAAACACGTAAAATTATCGATTTTTAAAAAAAGTAAAACGGTTTCTCTAAGAAACCACCGAGAATATTTAAATACTACAGTCTTAAGATAAAAAGGTGTCCGGGTCAGGTTATTATTATTTAAAAAAAAAAAAAATTTTCAAGAATTAATTCAAGTTTTCTGCATTTTTTTACATAATGCCCTGTGAATGCCCCCCCCCCCTGCAAAAAACTAAAACAAACTAGTTTTAATTCTTCGGATAAATTAAAACAAAAGTACTATTTCGTAAAAATGTGCGTTGGAATGAAAGAAAAACTAAAAAAAATAATATTCAGTTCCTCGCATGGTGAGAAATAGTAAAGATTATAAGAAGAATAAAGTTTTTTTTTTTTTTATCAATCTAACTGAAATACTTGAAAAAATGAGAATGCAACCTAGTACAGTTGAACTTTTTTGTTGTTTTTTTAGTCTTGAATTTAACGCGGAAAAGGTAACCATCACCTGATTTTAATTTTGATTTTTAATTTTGATTTTTGAATGTTTGATTTAATATTAGATAAGAATTTGCACAAGATATTTTTCTATGACCCTCAAAACGAACGGAAACGGGATAACATGCGCACTAATTTGAGACGCTATAATCAGCTGTTCAAAATATGCGTTGCGTAACTGCTTGCGGGATGTAGTTGTTGTTATTGTTTTAATACGTACACGCACACACGTACACACACATACCAGTCCAATTTGGGGAGTGGTTTATAAATGATCTTGGTGAATTTAAATTTCATATTTTTAAATCATAAAATGTATATGTGAAAAAAAAATCCATTGACAAAATTTCAAAATAAACCGTTAAAAGAAATCACGTGGGACGTGGAAACATCTTTTCCTTCGATGGATTTCGGTCGGATTTAATCCAGAAAAAAAGGGGGTTACTCCCTCTATATTCCCTTCGGGTCTATTTTATGTTTGCATTTTACTCATTACGGAGTATTTCGATTTCGTATGTATAAGATTTTTTTTCTTGGTGTTGTTGAGAGTTTGTTGGAAAGGGTCCCCAATAGTTAGAGCAAATCGATCAGCTGATTCATGGCTAACGGAAATTTATTTTTATTCTCTGTGCACTACAGATGACATTCACGGCCTTTCGGTCCAGACGGAGTATAAACTATATTACCAGGACACCAGGGATCCCCCTTAGGGGATATCAATTCTCCATTGCAATGCAGTTTTTAGTTTTAGAATTAGTGCTAGAGTTCCTAATACAACGTTGAAACCCGAAGTTTTCTTGCACTGTTATTTTGTACAGCAGGTGTTTTAAAACCCCTACCTATGCAAATATCTATCAATGCTTGTATACACCCTGAGAGAGGAAAGAATGGAGGCCGAACTGGAAAAAAATTGTTTGCTTGTCTCTTGAAACACGAGTTTCATATATAGGTTGGTTGGAAAGAAACTCTATATCGGAAATTAATAATATCTTTATGTATTAGTTATTGGTGGATTGTAGTCGAACTAGCTTTATTTTAGATCATACACAAGTAGAACGTGACTGCTATATTATAATTCAGCGTTGTCCATCAATTTTTGTAAGTGTTTTGGTATGATCTTAACGTAGTTAACCCGACAGTATGTGTTCATCCAGTTGCTCCACAGTTTGTAGTTTGGTGCGGTTCACCTCTTCCTTTGCTCACCCCCTCAGGAAGAAGTAATGAAATAGAGGAGAATTCACAAAAGTAATACGTAATTTCTAAAAAGGAGTTAATTCTCACCCACCCTGTAAAAAGCAATGGTGAACAATCCTAGAATACACTCCCATTAAAAAAATCAATTAATTTCTGCTTTGAAAAATTATGGAGTAATAAGATGATGAATCAGAATTTTTCTTTTAAATGGCCTCTTATACAATTGAAAGAATGTTTTGTGAATGTGCGGGTGGCCAAATAGTTATCAGCACGATAAATGGAATCATCAAACCAAGTTCAGATTCTGGCCAACTTCAGAGCTGGCTTTGCACACACTTTGCACTAATGCCCTTGGTAAAGTTATGAATACACTCCTCCAAATTATGGATAAATAACATAGCAGACAGGGATTTTTTAGCCTTAGTCTCCTTCCAGCTATGGATAAATAGTAAACTGTGCTGTCTAGTGTTGATTGGCAACTGTCATGGCTTATTCCTTTCTGCTGGTATCATGTAATCCAGTACAACTTGTTGCATATTTCTTGGAGAGGAGATGGGCACTGCCAAGTAACTCCCATTGCTTCTGAGTAATGCCACGAAAGAAAAATTGAACCTGAACAATTTATGAAGACGTGCCGCTTAGTAAACAGAAAACAAAATCAACAAATTACTGCTTGTGTTCTCTTAGCACTGATGCCCTTCGGAAAGGCATGAAACCACCTCTCCCTGTGCTCTTCATTGCCTGATATCTTGACAAAAAAAAATGTCTTGTCTGTCATGCCATGGTGGTTGATGGAGACAATAGTAAGCAGCCGGTTCACCTACTCTACCATAACAAACTTCCCACTCAAGCATTAGAGTAATGACAGTAAAAAGCTGTTACAACCATTATCAACCCTGACAGGGGCCGTTCACAATTTAGAAAACATCCCTTTCTTTTACGTTTTTTTTTTTAATTTAAAGACAATATTTCATCAGATCAGATTTTCAATAAATCAGTGCTTTAATACATTCTATGTATTAGAAACTATCAACACAGTTTCCTTCAATTTTCCAGATGATCTGACTGGCTATGTATGAATATACATCATGCATAGTGTGTGTGTGTGTGGGGGGGTCAATTTGCAATGCAAGTTTATGCTAAATCGATCCTTTAATTTATGTCTGTCCACATTCATACTTGTCCCTTTTTTAAAATTTAGACTTTTTTAGTGATCACTGCCCAACGGAGGGCAAGAGAAGTACTTTATTCATTGCTCATTCTCATTTCAAATTTTTTAATTGATCACCCTCAACATGACATACTGCCTAAAGATGTTGGTCACGTAACGGTTTCTATTGATTGACTAACTAAACCTGTTCTAATGTTAGTTTAAATTCTCAACTGTATTAAAGCAGCAATCAACAGGAGAAATGAAGCCACTCTTGAGTAGTCAAACAATTAGATTATGTCCTTCTCTTCATCAAGAAGCCTTTAATTAACACAACATCATATTAACCCATTAACTGCCGCAGGTGTTCTAAATTCAGCAGTAACTTTAATTATACAGGGTGGCGCAAAATAAGCTGAACAATTTGCTTTCTCTGTTGACAATGGAACCTTCCACTTGAAGTTACGGACAGAGAAACATACAGAAACATGCAGGAAAAGTTGTCTGTGACTTTAAGTGGAAGGGTCTGTTGTTTAACTGACAATGATGACTTTTAGTTGAGGATGAGAATATCGACTTGGAGAGAAACAACTGGTAAAGATTATACTATGATTATGATAATCAACAGATATGTGAAGATGACTCAATGCTCCAAGTTGAGCTGAAGACTGAATTATGATTTCAGAGATCAGTTGAATAGTAAGATCAAATCATAGTTGTTCATTCAGGCAGTTAATGTGTCAGCCAGTTCTTTTTTTCAAATCTAAATGGCAGTTATAGCTAAGTATCTTTTTTTAGTGATTATTTGAGTCATGTTATATATTGATTAATCTTTGTATGTTTTGGTTCAATTTTGTCAGTTTTATGATATAGTTTCTTTGTCAAAATTTGTTCTAGCATAAACTTTGTCATTAATCTATATGAATGTCTACGTGTGTGTATGTTTTAAACATTTTCATTTTATTTTCTCTAGTGGCACAATTCACAAACAGTAAATACTAGAGATGGAAGTGTGCTGTGCTACAGAGGTTTTGGCCAAGGCTGCTTATGTTCACTTTGCTTTAATGTCCTTGGGAGAGACATGAATCCACCTTCCCCTTTTACTATGAACAAATAGCAGGGCAGTTGAAGCCCTTTAGCTCTGTAAGGCGGTACATTTTTGGTGCAAGGTTAGAAACTCCATCCTGGGAAACTTGCTCCCGAAAATGCAATTTGATCAAATGCTCAACAAGGGGTCTCCAGAAAAAAATTATATATATATAGTCATGTGACTCATTTTTAATCTGATCTGTGTTATTCCAATATGCAGTCTTATAACTGCTTATCATATAATTTGGGGTTCTTGTTTCATGTTATCTAGTTTTATATGTATTTGTAATTTTGTTCTTTATCATGGAGTCCATCAGCTGTTTTTTCAGGAGTATCAAAAAAAAATATATATATATATATATATATATATATATATATATATATACTCTCACAGCACACACCACTGAAGATGGGAAAAAATCCCGAGACATGTCTGGACCATTAACATCTAAGGATTAATAAACCTTAAATCTAAACACTTTATTCCCGAGTCTGTCTCACTCTTTACAGTTCATATCATATATATATATATATATATATATATATATATATATATATATATATTGCTGGGATGCCTTGTTTATATGACTGCTTTGTTTTTGAATCTCCAAAACGGTTATATGGTAAACACAACTGTTGATCCCAACAAAAAAAGATTTACACATAGTACCATAATATCAAAGTATGTGAAAACATGGAAAAAAATGAAAAGTACATAAATTACATTAACAAATATTAGGAAATAAGTGACTGAAGTGACAGAAAAAAAGTTTTGAAAAAACATTTGTCTAATGTGTTTAGTGTTTAAAGCTGTGAAGCTTTCTAGACTATATATATATATATAGTTCATTATGTATTTTCAAATTGTAAGAATACAAAAAGTAAGAAATAGAAAACAGATTTTTCCCATTGTTGTTGATACTTAATCACAGTGCTCAATATTTAACACATTAAATAGAGTTATTGATTCATAAAAGTAAGAATTACAAGGATCTATATGTGGTGAACATAAACTTCTCATGCCTGAGGCACTTATCAGTAACTGACAATATGTTTTATTCTTGTAATTGCCAGTTGCTGATGGGTGCATTAGGCATGAAATGTTGACATTCACCGGATTTATATCCTTGTAATTCTTATTTTCATATATGTGCATATATATATGTGTGTATATATATATAATGATAATGATATGAGACTATGAGTTACATTAGATTCATTTCACGACTATGTGTTTCTTGTGAACGGTATTTGGGTTAACCTCTGATTTTACCATGCTGCTGGTTTGCAGTTGTCAGGTGAAATTCAATTCGGTTTGTACCTATTGTGATTGCCCACAGTTTGTGAACATGTTCATTTTTCACTTCTTCCTTGATTCAAAATTTTTAGTCTAGAAAATAAAGTCAGTCAAGGTCGTCTGGGTATGAAGTCATTCATGCCGTTAATAAAATGCTACATTGAAGCGGCTACCCTATCAGTTGCAGGTTCAATTCCAGCAGCAGCCCCATTTTCTCTAATTGTTTATTCTATTTATGTTGTCTGGGCTAAGTGATACATTAACCATCTAACAGCAGGTGATCATTCCAGATAAATGTTTCTATATGATATAACGCAATGTATAATTTTATATATATATATATATATATATATATATATGTAGTTAAAACAGGAAACATTTAACAAGCTCTAATAAGTTTATGAAGACATGTACCAGACAATAGTTAATATTTCTATTTCTCTGTGAGACAAGAATACATTTTGATTGACTTATTCTTTGACCTTCACAGAGTTCAAACAAGGTCTGTAGTGGTCATGTTTACTCCTCAGTAATCAAATGACAAATAACAAGTTCTAACTGCTTCAGTCCTGTGAGGCAGACAACTACAATTTGCCAGAAAAATGCAAAACGCATTTTCTAATCGATCAGAGTATACAATTTCTAAATTCAGTTATTGAACTCTTCAAGGAAGTTGCTTTGGGCCCTCAAATACAGACGAGCTGCAAGATGAAGTCAGTGGTTCACCCAAAACAAGAACTGGCAGATCTTCCTTCAAGCTATTCACCAATATGCAGCTATCTTCATTCATCTTTCAACAACAACTCTGATGGCTCTCTCAAATACGACCATTCATGTCATCCAGCTGAGCTGAAGTCCTTTCTGTTTACAACTATACAACCATATGACTAGCACATCACACCAAGTCCTGTACATTGCAATTAAGGACTTCATTTTTGCCCACAAACTTTCTTGTACATTAATATAACCTTTAATATCAAACAGCCACTTTACCAGTGTATTACATGGTAAATATAGATTTGTTATTTTCAATTCTGAAATTTTTTTTATTGTGGTATACTCACCAGCATAGCTCCACTACTAGAGATCATACCAGAATACTCAAAAGGCCATGTCAGTTTTACATAGGGTCAAATGAAAGCAAAGCATGGGATCTGGTCATGGGGAGAAGTCAACAAAATGAAAGGGAGTCAGAGAGAGGGGGATTTTGAAATATTCCCACTCTTCCATGCAGTCGGAGATGATCAGACAAAATGGATTCTCTGTTTGACTGAAGAAGAAACTTCATCCCTTGTTCAACCTCTCTCTCTTTCTCCATTCTACATCAAAATAAAGTGTCAACACTCAACCACAACTGAAGAAGCCTGTGTTGTATTTCGATAACCAATTACTAAGAAGATTACTGGCTATTTCACAATTTCTTTGTTTTATTAAATTATCTTATTACCTCTGCCAACTAAAGTTGGAGAGATACATTACATACATTAGGTAGATTACTTCTTTCTGTCGTTCCATCTGCCTATCCACATAATATCTCCAAAAGTACCAAATGAATTTTGTGAAAAAGTAGGAAATGGGGAAGGAAGAATTGGTCAAGTTTTGGGGTGGATTCAGGAATACTTTTTTGATAGAGAGATATTTTTCTATTTTTTCTTTCATACATTTACAAATATGTGCATATCTGTTTATATGATATATCCATAAGTTTTCAATGAACTTCAATGAAATTCTGTGGAATGGTGGGCAATAGGCTTCAGAAGAAGTGATTAAATTTGTGGATAGATCTATGCGCAATTACTTCCCCTGACACTGGCGTTGGCAACAGTATGCACTCTCTGAGTACTTTCTAGTTGAGTTATTTGTTGTAAATGCTTCACAAAGGACTTTTAGATACATTCTATTTACTAGTTTTTATCTGATGATCTTTACCAGGTGGCTTTACGTGTTTTAAGCACGTTGATTTTGAAGGTGTTTTTCATCAGTCTGTTTTCAGTTGTTGACACGATTCAACAGTATCAACATAACTGATGTTAAAAATAGATTTTTAACACATTCTAATGTTTCCTTCAGACATCATAACATAATTTGTGTTTAAATTATCAAGTTAATTACTATAGCTAGGAACTACTTGCAGACAACTGTAGTGACTGGCGCCATGCTGTTCAAACTGAAACCAAGGGAGATGAGGAAAAGTTCAGCCAACAGCTGGAGGACAGAAAACAATGCAAGAAACAGAGAGAGTTAACTCAGACCTTCGATCTGCACTTCAATTTTGTCTACATCACCTGCGGAAGAGACTATCATATGAGGATCAGATTGCTGAACCACTGAAGACACTGGACTGATCTTGACCCTTCAAAGCGCTACCATTATCTCACAAGATAGACAGATGCCAATTATTCTTTCTAATGATTGCATATAACTGTGGCCATTGACAATCCCTTTTTGTTCGATTTTCAATGCACAACATGCAGATTGAGTGATGAAATTTGAGCAATTGATCATCAATTTTTTCCCTTCTCTCAGAAATATTCACTTTGTTATTACAGAAAATCAGTTTTAGTAAAGTAGAAGAGTGGTACTATAGGGATAAAGCTAGTGGACAATGATAATAAAGGCTGAAGCATTAAAATACAACTATGATAGCCAGAATTTCCTCTGTCTCTATTTAGAACCGTCAACCAAAACTGTCAACATAAGTTTCTTCAGTTTTTAAGTTGATCTTGCTGGCTGGCTGGCTGACTAGCTACATATGTATGCATACATGATATGTACAGGTCATACCAATATAGCTTGAGGGCTGAAAATTTAAACATTTACTCCTTATTATGTCTAGAAGCAAAGTTTGTTTTTTAGGTTTATTTTTCGATTTTCCTTCCTCAAATAGGTTTTTGAATGGAGGGTTTGATTTGCATTGTAAGTTAATGCTAAATTGGTCCCTTAGTTCATATCTGTCAGTATTCAAATTTGATATTTATTTCAAATCAATTATGTAAGGTGGATTCGTTATGCTTGATATTAGAACATTTTTCCATTGACACAAGATGATTTAATGTTCAGCTAACACATTGGATTTAAAAGTTTTCAAATTTCTCAGATGGAGATTTGTCAATTGTTATCAACTAGTTTACCCTTGCCATAAAAAATGACGACATATATGAGATATATGGATACCCATTGCATTTTATATGTACATGGACAATAGAGATTTGAATTGCAGTGAGCTTGAAGAATAGCGTTCTGTTGACCATAAATGGATTTTTATTATTATTTGTTTCTGTTACTTTTTCCATTTTTCTATGATTCTTTAAATTCAGCATTTTTATAACGTCATTAGAACATGAATGGAATTCTATTATACCTTGTCATTTGAATATGAATGCAATTCTATTTTACAATATCATTTGAACATGAATGAAATTCTATTTTACTGTCATCAGAACTCAAATAAAATTTTTTACTATGTCATCTATGTCCCTTAGCATGACAGGAGACATCTGCACATTGTTATTTAATATACGTGTGGATTTTTGGCTAGAATTTCTCTTATCACATATCTGTTGCTTTTTATCACAACTCTCAAGTTCTTAGTCTATGATTGATTAGTAAACAGCTTCGATTAGAAATGAAGATTCAGCTTTTAGCATGAATTGAATACATTTCCTTATCCTTGAGAGCCTGTCTTATTTGAGCAACGTCTGCTGGTGAAGTCTTTGTGGCTGAATCAATAAGGCACTGTTAGTGAGTTCAAATCTTGTCAGAGGCTAATTTCAAATTTAATGGTCATAGAATAACGATCTGAGAGTTGTGATTAAAAGTAATAGAAGTGAGACGAAAGAAATACTAGTCAAAAATTAATAATAATTCACACATATGATATCAAGATATTTTCCAATCAATACATTCTCTGCTCATCACCAGGTGACAGGTGGGTTTAAAATATGGGATGTTAAAATATTTTTTTCCTCAACTAGGATCTTATTTGAAGCGTTTCCACAATCATGATCAACTTTTCCAATTCCTAATGGTGCCACTGGAAGTACAGATTAATCCCAAAATATAATCCTATATAAGTATATCCATGAAAGAATGTCTGCATATAGAATTTGGTATATCAAATGCAAGGAGTTAATTCTTCATCCAGCTCTGCCCAGATTCCCTAAAGATATTATTTTGAGCCAATAGAGGGAGTTGTAAATGATACCTTGGGAGTGGGGCAGGTGAGCACCCCAACTTACGTACAGGATTTTCCCAGACTGTAATCCATACTGCTCAATGACTGAAATCTAAGAGATGAGATATTTCAAGTGAAAAGTTGAGTATTTGTAGCCAAACACCTACGTGCTTGTTTTGAACTTGTGCACTGGAATTGGCAAATGGGAGCTAATGAAGTTTTATGGAAATTGGGAACAGGAAAGAAAAATTTTGATATGTGGAGGTGGGAAAATTTTCAATAAAGACATATCAAAAACGTAATCCTTGTGTTTTTATTTATATACATATATTGAAGTAAATATATCAGGTTGGTTCAAAAATAATTGTGTTTTTTTATTTTAAACTTTAATGCTTATTTTGGAATTAATTATTATTTAACAATGTTCATGTGTTATACCATTTTACAGAGTTAATTTTGCTCTATTTATTTAAGCTGAGCATTTTCTTTTGAATATTTATCCTGGATTATTAGAGGCTGTTAAATCACAGAGGGGAAAAAAGTAAATTCCAGTTAGTTTGTTGTAAGAGTTCAAAATAAAACATAAAGCAGCAGAAACTGCTCACAATATCAACCAAGTATTTGGCCAGAAGATTGTAAAGAAATATACAGCTCAATATTTGGTTCCTAAAATTTCGAAAGAGAGCCGAGAACCTTAAAGATGAAGAGGATCATGGGTGTCCCTCTGTGATTAACGATATCTATTTGAGGGTCATTATCAAGATGGAACCACACAAAACAACTCAAGAGGTTGCAAAGGAACTAAATGTTGACCATTTAATAGTTGTTTGACATTTGCACAAAATTAGAAAAGCAAAAAAGCTTGACAATTTGGTGCCGCACAAGATCAACTAAAATCAAAAAGTCTACCATTACAGAGTTTGCTCTGCACTTCTTTTGTGCAACAGAATTGATCCTATTCATCCACTACAATTTTTAAAATTCTTGCGAAAGCCATCACAACAAAGAAGCAAGAAATCGACAAAATGTACCATAAACTGTAACGTTTATGCCCAATATTGGTAAATCAAAAAGGACCCATTCTCCTCCGTGACAATACTCAACTGCAAATGACCTTGCAGAAATTGAATGAACTGGTTTACAAAACTCTATCTAAACCAGTTTACTCAACAGCCATCTCTCAGACCAATTACCACTTTTTCAAGCATTATAACCACTTCCTGCGTGGGAAGGTCTTCAACAACTAAGCAGTAGTTCAAAATGCCTTTGAAGAATTCATTGGTTCTAGAATAAATGGACTTGTTTCTTCTTGGCGAAGAAGTGTAGATTCTGAAGATTCTTATTTTGATTATTAAGCTTTATTCTCAGCAGAGATATACTGCTTTGATGTCGATGGTGAAAAACAGCAATTATTCTTGCAACAACCTAATAACTGAGTATACTCATAAAATATACAACAATATATCAGCTCATATATATTATACCAGCAGGAATACTCGGTGCTGCCCATGGAAAAAAATAAGTCAAAATATAACTAAACAGGGAAAAATATGTTCTTTGATACAGTTCTTTTTTAGCCAATGAAAAGCAATTATTTAGGCTATGTGCACATGAAAAAGTAGCTGTAACGGAAGGAATATTCTGATGACACTCCCCCCCAAAAGTGTCATGGCTCCTGACATGGCTTCTGACTACACTAGTGTTTCTCCAATTGGGTGCCAATATGAAGAGGTTGGTTTGGTACCCAACCCTAGAACAACCAAAGTGAAGCTGCCAAAGGGAAAAGCTTAGAGAAGTCTGTCAAAGGCCAGTGATCTTGAAGGATCATCATTGTGCCTTATTACAATTACTAGAAATTACCTCAGATGACCTCTAGTGACCGCAAGCATCAATTTCACATTGTCAATAAATTTTGCTTTATAAAGATGTACCCTTATGTAAAATTTCTGTATCCTTGGTGCAATATTGTAGCCAATAACTTAGAAAATTCACTAGAAATGACATATGGTGATCTCAAATGGCTGTGATGTCTAAATCACATTTTTAAATACGTTGACCATCAAAGGATCTACCTCTATACTGAATTTCAGTTTTATATGTGCAAAATTGTGGCTTACAATTTGGAAAATTTGATAGTAATAATCAAAAATGCCCTCACTTGACCTCAAATGATTTCTAAGGTCAAAATTGCATTGCCTATGACTTTTGCCAAGAAATGATTTATCCTTAAACCAAATTTCAGTTTAACTTTGAATTAAATCATTGCCAAAAATTTGGAAAATTGAATAGAAATGACCAGAAATAATCTCTGATAACCTTGAATGACCTTCATGGTCAATCTCACTTAGCTTGTTGCCTTTGATGTGAGAAGATATGCCCTTATCCTCAATTTCAGCAACTTTGGGGCAGAATTATGGCCCAAAACTCTGAAGATTGGTTAGAAATGACCTCCGGTGACCCTAGAGACCAACTCCTTGTTGCAAATGACCTTTGCCATGTAAAAATGTATCTATGTACCTAATTTCAGTTTTATAGCTAAATTGTGGTCAAAAACTGATAAAGATTGTGTTAAAGTGACCAGAAATTACCTTTGGTGGCCTTGAATGACTTCAGAAGTCAATGTCATATAGATTGCAATATTTGCCATGGGTAGATGTAGCCATATGCTAAATCTTAGCATCCTTAATATAAAATTGTGGTATAAAACTCTGAAAATTAGCTAGAAATAACCATAAATGGCCTTTGATAATTTCAAATGACTATGGAGGTCAACTTTGTATTTCATGTGACCTTCACCACAGAAAGATGTACCTCATGCTCAATTTCAATTTCACATGTCTTAAATTGTAAGTAAAAATTTGAAAAATTGTTTTAAATAGATTAGAAATTACCTTCAGTAAATTTGAATGATCTCAGATGTCAACACCATATAGATTGCAATCTTCACTGTGAGAATATGAACTTATATGCTTTTTTATTAACTTTAACTAAGTGTTTGGAAAATGATAGGCTATTGGCCACGATATTATTAAGTCCTTTTACTCATTATTAGTATTTATTAAACCAAAAAAATGATTGCACCTTACTGAACTGAAGGAATATATATTCAGTTTTTTTCTGTTGCAAAAAGTGGCCTTAACCTACTCTTAAACAATAAATAAAATTCACCTCATAAAATAAAACCATAAGCTACTTTTACTGAGAGTATTCAAATTTCAGCGCTCTCAAATTATAATGCAAAAACATCAAAACCTCTCCATTTTCAAGACATAAACCATTACTCACAGGCTCGTATATATTACCTCCTGTACTAAACACTCTTTTGACAGAAGCTGGTGCACTCAAATATTTTAAGCTAGCTTACTAAAGAGAGAAAATGTTTCTTTTTAATTTTTCCACCTCACAGATAAGTTATCATTTCTTGGTTATGAAGATAAATTCAATTAATCCTACAATTCTTAATTTAAGTGAAAATGATTCTTGTCCCTTTCATTTTTTGTTCTTTTCTCTGTAGTCCTTGTTGCTGCTAATATTCTCTTTCACCAAAAGCTAATTCATCAAATAAATTCGAGAAAATGAAAGATGCATTTCCAGGTTCCTCATCATCATCAGAACCAGAAAAAGTATCTCCAGTTGAACTCTCTCCAGATTCAGAAGTGTCAGCATCTTTCAAGGTTTCCAATGTCCATTTTTTTATTTTTTTTTCTATCATATCTGTTCTCTGAAATGTCAATTTGAATTTAGGATCTAATAAAGAAGATAAACACAAAGACTTGTTTTTCAAATTCACTGAAAATCTGTTCCAAGCTGAAGATTGAAGTTCTCTGTGGCATGAATTCCATTCAAGATACTGCTCGTTTTTTACTTTTGGAAAAAAAGAAATTCATGGCTGAATTCTGGGGATAAATATGAAGGAAGTGGTTTCTCTCTTACTTGCTTCCATAGTAATTTCTTTGAATGGTTATAGAAATTGGGCAATTTTTTCTCCACTTGATATAAGGATGTTGGTATATACAGAAGATACAAGAGCTTTTTGTTGTTCAATATTTCTTTCTGGCATGTTGTATGTTAAATTCCATTGAATTTACAACATAAATTAATGTTTCTTTAAACCTAGCTGACCCTGTAATTCCTTCAACTTGATTACTGCTGAAGCAGAATGGTTAAAATGCTTTACAATATTTCTACTGGTTATCATCATATTCTTTAAAGCTTGCTGAGAAAATATAGATTTGTTTAATGAAAGTTGAAATATGTGTATGATGTATCATATATTATATAAGAAAAATTGATCGACTGATTAATCGGTAATCAGCCAATCATTTTAGGCCAATTAATTAGTAATCGGTAATCAACTAATTTGCTTACCGGCACAACTTGATGTGTGTCTGTGTAATATATATATATATATATATATATATATATAGTTAAAAAGTGGGTGGTGTTTGATCAACACTGCTGGGGTGCCATGTTAATATAACTATTTTTTTTTAAATCCCTGAAATGGTTACATGATAGACAACTAATGATCCCAACAAGAGAAATTTTACACATACTACCCTAATATCAAATTTTATGTAAAGCATAAAAAAAACCCTGAAGAAAATTATATGAATTACATTAACAGATATTGAGAAATAAGTGACTGCAGTAACACAAAAATTTGAAAGAAGTTTGTATAATTTGTTTTGTGTTGGAAGCTGTAAAGCATTCTAGACTACAGGTATACACACAGATAATATGCACGGTTATGTATAGTCTGGTGCTTATCTATATATAGATGTTTAATTGTATATATATATATATATGTATATATTTATATATGTAGCTAAACAGCCACCAATAATGTAAAGGCCCAAATGACTGTTTCAACGACAAATTTCTATTTTTGCTGATTCACAGTCTTTATCTGCTCTATTTATTTCTAAGTTATCAAGAAATGCATATATGTTCTGACTGAATGATTATGAATTGTGTTATATTATATGGAAACTGTTATTTGAAATAGTGACCAGTTATTACACAGTGCGGCGGCTGTTAAGCTCAAAGGTAAGAGCAATTGTACATTGAAACAGCTACCCTATTGTTCACAGGTTTGATTCCTGCAGCAGCCCCATTTTCCTTAATTGTTTATTCTATCTACGTTGTCTCAGCCAAATGGTACATTCTCTGTGTAATAACTATTTTTTATATAATATAATACAATTTATAATCATTCTATCGAATCATATATCAATATCCAACAAGATGTCCTTCCTTTTTTCAATACACTCAATTCAGTAAGTATCAATAACATAGATCGAACATTATACAGTGGAAATGTCAGGACGAAATTCAACCTTGCCAGGCTATGAACTTATTGATCCATCCTTGTGTGATCAGTATGATTACATCCATCCAATATGATTTATTTTGATTTCATATTAATTGAGAGTTTTTTTCTCCTAAGCACACTTCAAGTGTTTCTAACCCATCTACTGATAAAAGTCTGATTTTGTTTATCTCTGCGTGACCTCAAAGTTGCTGAAACAGTCAGAGGTATTGGATTAAGATACCCTTGAAATGCACTAACTTGAAGAATGTAAATGGAGTCTAAGTAATTTGCAACTAAATGATAATAGTGTGGAGTCTGCATTCATGCTCACTCTTATCTGTATTATAATGACTGATTTGTCAAGAGAGATCACTCATCATCATCATAATCAGTCTTTTAATGTCTGTCGTTGGACATAGACCTTCCCAAGGATTTGCCACACGTGGGCGTTGCGGAGCCAGTATTTTCTAAATTTGTCCAGTTCTTCTCTCCATCCAGTATTCTGTAAGCCTCGGTTTTACATGTGATCTCTGGGGATCCATGTTGTGAGTCGTGATGTCCATCTGTTGTCTGTCATTCTTGCAACATGGCCTGCCCATTGCCATTTAAGTTTTCTGATAGATTCATTGATATCTCTGACTCCCGTTTTCTTCCTTATTAAATGCTAATTATGGAGCAGTCTACTTTTTAAAAAAATTATTTGCAAATGCATAAGAATCCTGGTTTATTCTGATCAAAACTGATTGTACTAATTTTCTTTTAAAGAGTGACCCAACAGGTCGCAGGATTGCATAGTAACCATTAAATCTATCCTTGTTAATGGGAAATGTCACTAACCAAAGAATCAGAATTGTCAAGGACATTTTGGAATGTCTCCAAGATTATAGAAGGAAATGATAAAGACTTAATTTTCATACCATATTTTTCTCTTCCAGTCAGACAATGCACTGGGACTTTATTTGTAAAATCCATTATCAAAACAAAAGGTCATTAGTGATATATTATTTCATTGGCTGGACCTGTGGAAATTCTGGAGTTGTTGACAATTAAGATTTATCTCATGCCTCTGCTGTTCTCTCCGTCCTCTCCCTGTATCTTTTCATTCTCTCCCTTATCTCTCTCCTATCTCTGTTGCCTGGACACATTTTATCTAAATGTTATACAGACATTTTCTGTATAATGTTATGCGAACAAATATTGCATCTTCTCATTTATCTGTCTTTTGCTCTATCTCTCTAAAGAGAATTATATTTCAATGTATTGCAAATTTTATGCCTTTTCATCCTACTGTTCTTTCTTAGTCTCTTGCTATCCAAGCTGCAAGCGTGTCTCTCTATGTCTTTCTTTCATCTCCATCCCTTCCCTGTTTCTATCTATCTATATATGTATATTGATTTTTTTCCTCTCACCTGGTTTTCTGGCAATTTGTCTCTAGAGACACACCCTCTTTTTCCCCCCTCCATCCAACTGTCTTTTCCCAATTCCTTCCTGCTTTATATTATTATGTACGTTTCTCGGTCAGAGGGTACAACTCTGTCCAGCTCAGAAAGGCTGGAAATTGGACAGAAATTACACTCTGATCCTAGATAAAAAAATGTACTTGTCATGCATACAAACAAGTGCTATTACAAATGCAACCTTCTGTTTTTTCTGTTACTAATTGTTAGTATATGGCAAAGATTATAAGAAACTGCTCTCGGTGTGGACTGGACACCACTAGTTCATCATTATTTGTATCTGATCGATACTGCAACAAGAAACTGCTGGTTACTTGAACCATAACGGCTTTCTTCATTGATATGTCATTTACATCAACTTCAACTTGACCTACAAATGGTGCTCTACTTCCTCTTGTCACTCAACTGCCAACCATATATACATCCTGGTTCTAAGCTGAACAGAAGTGGTAGGAGGTGACACCACAATAGCAAAAGTAGTCTTCATTCAACTATACAATACTTTCATACAGTGCTATATTAACCATGAGGCATAGGCTCTCATGACTCTACAAGGCCCCAATTTTAAAAAACACTAAGGTTGTGGTGGTCAGCAAGACCTGATTAGAACCTCCTTGCTAATCAGCATGTGAATGGGCTGTTTCCCAAAGCTGTGAAAAAACTTTTCCATAATTAATAAATTATCTGAATCCGCTCCCTTTAAGATATCTCAGGCTTTAAATTTAGAGCCAAACTCTTGGCTCATCATTGAGTTTTGTGGTAAATACTACCAGTATGTTTTGAATCTTAAATTTATGATTAAAAAAAGAACAAAAAAAACGGTTAGTCACTCGATAGTGTGATCAATTAAACTTCTGAAAAAGGGTGATCTTTTCTTACCTTTTGGGGGCTATGATCACCAAAAAGAACAAATTTTCAAAAAATAAGCATGTACACTACTGAACACAAACTGAAGAACCAATTTGGCAAAAATTTCCACTGTAAATTGAACCTAGCAATAAAAACCTATTTTAGAGGTTAAGTTTCAGAAAACAAAACATATATTGGTTCTATTGAATTCATTCACGATGAAAGGTTGTCAATTATAGGTTTGTGGGTTCCTATATTGCGTGTGGGATAGCAGTAATGGTGGTAGATTTCTGTGTAGCTACTGAATGATGTAGTTGCTGAGGACAAAGGAATTTGTTTCCACGTGTTTTGTTTTGTTTTTACCGCCACATGCTGATGTCACAATAAATGTTGATGAAGGAAGGTAGTCTGTAGCCAACATGACAGAAGGGAGAATTTGGACAATTACGAGAGTGGATGTGGAAATTAAACAGAGTTTGTAATCATAATGAAGACACATATGAATGATTAAACAAACAAATAGAACGTACATTTAATAAGACATTTATAAGAATACATATAAGGTAGAAAAGAAAGTACATGTAAAAATCAATAAGATTGATCATGGTAGAAGAGGCCCATTTAGACTAGATTACTATATAGCAATTTTATAGGGAAGAAGAGGGTTGGTTATTAGGTTATTAAAGAAGGAGATTGGGTTCGTGATACAAGGGTATATAGTGCAAATTTGTGGTTAGGTATGATAGCAAGATAGAAGATATCATCTAAGTGAAAGGTAGGAGCTCTGTGCAGAGTATTTGTAGTAGCTGTGCATTAATGAAGCAGAGGTAACTGAAATGCTTTGAATCCATAAGGCTTGGAGAGGACCAAGGAATGCTTATGGAGACTGGATATCAGTGGTATGCCTAACTGCCAAGTTGTGGGCAATGAATTTATGATTGCTTATGAGCAACTTAGAAGCCATTTGCAGACACTGAAAAATACTTGACAGAAAGACTACTCAAGCGACAGAAAACACATGGGGTTTAACCCATGTGCACTTCCTAAAGTAAGTAGAATTGAAAAACAGATTATCGTGACTGTTGTGTAGTAAATGCATCGTCATTTCATTGACTGGAGATGGAGATGTGAATACGCATTTTGAGCTGGAGAAGACATGATTGAGTAGCTGAGTGAATGAGAGATACGTCAACATCTATGAAATAAAATTGGCAATGTTTTAAACAGTGATTGGTCAAAGTGGAAAAAATTGAAAGTTTGAATTGACTGGGAGGTAGATGAAAAAATACCAATCCAAGAGAGAAGGGAAGGAAGAGAGAGAAAAAGGAAAGTAACCAACTAAGAAAGTGGGGGCTAATGAGCAAGTGAACACGTATTCAGAGCTTTTATTGACAGAAGCTAAAGGAAGTGATGTTTTGTACATATGGAAAGGTTTGAGATTTTTTATCTAAAGCTAATATTTATTTATTTTTGTATTTAATTTTGATAAAAAATAAAGGAGTCACCATACACATTTTTCCTACTCATTAAGAGGAGTTTGTGTGCAAAGTTTCTACTCTGAACGATATGGGCTGGGATAAGTCTGGATAGATAGATAGATATAAATTTCAGGACACATGAATAACCTAAACCCAGCCCCAGTGATTAGACTGGTCTGTTGTGGGTAGTGGTAATTAAAAAGAAATACTATATACAAGTTGAAACAAAAGTATAAATGATAAGAACTAATTCATTCACTTCCCCTATGAAGAAATTTTCACTCAAAAATTAAACATTTCCAAAAGAGACAAAGGTCAGATTCAGTCAAAGCAGTTCATACAGCATAGAAAAAGTATTTTTTCATCATTTTTCACAAACTTTTGCTGAACCAAATAATCAAAAACTAATATACAAATCAGTTGGTAATTCTCTTCTCGTATTCAGTGAAATCACAAATTTATTGGTAAATTTGAGGCCTGCTTCCCCCCGATAAAAATTATTAAGGAAGCCCCCGGTCGCCAAGATATTCAAAATGCCTGGATTTTGTCCAGGCAGACCTTGTAAAAGCCACTTCTGATTATACTATTTTGTGGATGATGTGAATAAACATTGAAATATCAACAAAATCAAGTACAATTTTCATCAAGTACCAGTTTTACAATCAACCACAAAAATTTGAAGAGACAATCGATCAAAATTAAATTGCCAAATAATTTAGAAATCAATTTTGCTTAGTTGTCCTAATCTAATCCATTCACCATCATAATCCAAATATTAGAAACCGTCAACATCATGAAAACTATCAACATAGGTTTTTTCATTATGTATGATATGGTGAGACTTTTTTCCTGATCTATGTGTTCATTTTTTGTACAATGTCCTAGAACCAACAATGTGTGACAAAGGCCAAAGGGTAAACAGAAAAAAATGAACATAAAGATGAGGAAAATGATCCAATCATATCATACATAATGATTAATACATTCCATCTAAAAAATTCAGACGAGAATAGGTTTCATCAGTTTTTAAGCTGGTTTGGCTGGCTGGCTGGCTAGCTGGAAAGCTATCTATGCATCACACATATAGGCTGCACCAATGTAGCTAGAGGGATGAAAATTTGAGCATTTACTCTTTAATATGTCTAGAAAAATGTTTTTACTTTTCATTGAAATCCTTCCCGAAAAAGAGGCTTTTAAAGGAGGTTTCAATTTGCAATGTAAGTTTATACTAAATTGATCCATTAGTTTTTGTCCAGCAGCATTCGTGTCTAGTTTTTTGAAAATTCAGACTCTTTTAATGATCACTGCCCAACAAAATAACTTATTCATTGATCACTTCTTTTACCAAATTGATCACCCCCAACATTGCTTGCTGCCAAAAGTTTCTATTGAATGACTAACCAGATCTGTTGTTTATAACTTTGAGAAGAGTCATTTACACTTTAAGCCTTGTTTGGATAATTGAACTCATTCTTTGTGTTAATGCTGTTATAATGTTTCAGCTAATCCATTCAGAATCACCTTCTTCAGGTATATAATTCATAAAAAAGAGAGTGGTCCTTTTCTTTTATGACACAAGATATGACCATCTTCTCCTAAAAGAAAACGGAAACCCCACTATTTCCTTTCAAATTATACACCTGAAGAAAGCTGTAAACAGGATCAGCGTAAACATTGGGAGAAACAGTATCAACAACGCAAAAGAAATCTCCACTACCTAACAATAGAACCATGATTTCCTCAAATATACGACCATCTTTTCTCCAACAAGAAAAAAGGAACCCCACTATTTCCTTATAGATACACTCGAAGAAAGCTGTAGAAAGGATCGGCCTAAATGTTGAGGGAACAGCATCGACAACATAAAAGCAATCTCCACGACCTAACAATAGAACCATAATTTCCTCACAACAGGAAATCCAACACCAAGTAAGTCCCTTCCAGGCATTATAGTGTAATAATCTCACATTGAAAAGTGTAAAAAATAATAAGAGAATTAGTAGGAGGTGCTTGGCATGTATGGACAGATTTATCAGTGCTTAGGCTTCAGCACCTGGATTCTTTTACTCCTTTTTTTAAAATTGGGATCAATCTTTTTCTTCTTCTCTTCCACCTCCTCGTCCTTCCTCTTCTTTTTCTTCATTTCTTCCTTCCCCTTTTCTCAACTAATGTAAATGTTTGCCTTTCCATGATTCATGTTTCTAAACAAATTTCTCAGCTGTATACGAGAACACTGACAGGTGTCACGGCTTGCACAAAAATTACATAGAACCATGCAGTCATATATTGGAAGATAGTTATATCTATTTCTCCTTTCCATCACCTTTGATATATGTTGATACCCATGATAGTGATTAACTAGAGTGCAAAGCAGATATTCTTTGAATCATACTTTGAAAAATCATGTTCGGACTTGCTAAAATGAGCACAAAGGAAATTTAGTTTAATCGTAGCAGTGCCTTCTAAAGCATTTTTTTTTTAAATGCCCATACATGCAGACACATATAGATATACATGCACAAAATTAAGACCAACAAAGTTGCGAACATATATATATATATATATATATATCGGATCGTGTCAGTCTTCTCCATCTGTCTGGATATCTTCCCGTCTGTCTTTCCACATGATATCTCTGAAAGTACTTGTAGGACTTCAAGATAAAATTTTTTTTTTTTGATTGAGAGATATTTTTCCTTTTTTTGTTTCCATACATTCATGTATAGGGTCACAACCGTCCACATATCTCCAAAATTTCTCAATGAATTTCAATGAAATTTTGTGGGAGGGTGGGAAATAGGCCATGGGAGAAGTGATTAAATTTTGGTTTGGATCCATACACAATTACTTCTCCTGCAAATAGCATTGTTTGAGGTATGCAATTTCTGATGTTGTCCAATTTATGTATGTGTGATGAATGAGTCATCAGTGAGAAGTGTTCATGAATGATATAGACAGTATAGGGCAGTGATGGCTATTCTTTTTTGCCAGTATATCAAAATTTCAACTTTTTGAATAATCCTATTATTAGAGCATCACATACATGTATTTTTGCATGTATATTTTAGTTTCAGATAAATTCTGATAGATTTATAGAGTTTAATGAAATATAATTGATATATAGAATATAATAAAATATCATGTGAAATTTTAAAATATGCTTATAAAACTTAAATCAATAAGTTACCTCAACTTTAATGGCTTTTTTGTAGCTAGGATCCAGAAGATGGTTGTTTATGGGGGGGATATAGTGTGCACATTCTAATTCTATGCAGGGTGCATCCAAATCATTTCCCATGCTGTTTCTCTTGTTCTATTCTATATCAATTAGTGTTGAGAACTATGCTTCACATGAATATGTTGATGAGAAAATGCTCAGGAGTGCTTTTGCAAGAATTTTGAGAGCACTAAAACCTTCTAATTATTCCAGTTATTTTTTAAGCTTTCATAGTAATTTTTGATGTATGGTTATGGATTTTGAGTTTTGATGTTATGATTATGCCAAGGTCTTTTTTTTGCTCTGTAGTTTCTTGTTTATATCATTCATGTAATTGATATTTCTGCTGTTTTTTTTTCATGTATGCATTGCTTTGCATTTTTCTGTATTTAAGTGTAATTGCCATGTTTTAAACCAATATTCCAATTCTTTCATGTCTTTATTTAGTTTTGTTGTGTTGTGTTTGTTTCTTACTGTTTTATAAATTTTTGTATCATCAACAAATGTACTATGTGTGGATTGCAGTGTTTTTAGTAAATTATTATGTAAAGAGTATTGGGCCTAATACTGAGCATTGTGGCTTGCCTGTTTGTTACTTTCCATTCTGACTTTGTACCATTGACTGTCACACATTGTTTCCTTCTTGTTGAAAAGTCTTCTAGCCATGTTAAGATATCTCCTTTGATGTTATAAGATTTCAGTTCGTATTGTAGCCTTCTGTAAGGTACTGCGTCAAAAGCTTAACTGAAGTCAAGATGTATTATGTCAATTGGGTTAACTTCGCCATCTTGTTTTGTCCATACCTCCAGTATTGACAGTAAATTAGTTACACCTGGCTTGAGGCCATGTTGAGTGCCTGAGATGATGTTTCTATGACGTGAGACACTAACAAAAGCCTTACTGAAATCTAAATACAAAATGTCTGCACAGCCTTCCATTAAGTATTCATTTTCATAACTCTGTATTCATCAACTGAGGATGATTACAACAACGTTTGTATTGTATATATGATAAATAAATTTGTAGGTATATAAGACTTTAGTTTAGCTCAGTTGGTAAGAGAGCCACCTACCAATCACTTGGTCATGATTTCATGTCAGGGTATGGGAATGTTCATTTTATATATCCGTTTGGTTTAATGTAACATAATAGTCAAACAGTGGAGAGTTTACTCCCCTACATTTGGTGATGATTTTTCTGGTTCTTGTTCTTGTTACAGGGGAAAAACAAATTCAACTCCAACTTGGACTGGAATTTGACAATACTAAAACTTGCAGTTACTAAATGGGAATGTCTTGCCAAGAATTTAAATCAGTTCTTTGATTGGGAGTGTTTCTATTTTAACCGTTAGAATGTATATTCTTTGCGGTCTTCATCAGTTTCTTCTAGGAGCGACAGGAATCAAGTATCAAAATGCTTTTTTACATTCCAAGTTTTACTCATAACCAGGTCCTTCACATAATATACAAAGAACTTTATCAACCTAATCAACAACACTATATTGTTCGGGCAGCCAATCTTGAAAATTTAATCCACTTCCTTTTTGCAATAAGGTAATTTTTGATGCCTCTAAGATTGGATTATGAGAATAAAAATTGAAAATAGAAGCGAAAATCATGCACTGGTCATATCATAAAACATTTATTGGAAGGTCTTTGGTTTTGAGCGAAATTTCTGACTCTATATGAGCAGTTCACCAATTTCTTCAAACTATATACAATAAGATTTACTTCTGCTCATTGCTATAGTAACAATTGGTAGACATAGTCAGTGTTGGCAGGGGATAAGTAAAACAGATTATGCATAAGGTAAGTATATAAGCCATGGCATAAGATAGAGGAAAGCAATCAATTTTGGTACAGAACATTTTTATGACTGAACTCATATTAGAAGTGTAGAAACATTTTCTATACAAAACTTAACGTATAACACTTCAAAATTCTATGTCATATTTAGTGGGCTTCTTATAACTTGATATTATATCACCTCACTTAAAAACCTGCAACAAATCACTGTAACCAGTATGTGAAAGACCTGATTATGACCTGGTTGTAATTAAAATGTAAAAAAGCATTTTGATACTTAACACCAGTCACTCCTAAAAAAACTGTTGAAGACTGCAATGAATAGGTTCACCATTACTGGTATTAGGAATATCTTGTAAAAGACATCAATAATTGTTGTCACCACAACCAATTTAGTAAGGCAGATGTCTATGTTTTTCATAGAGAAAAGATATTCAAAAAATGGTCTCAGCAACCTCTCCAATTGGTCCAAAAATTTATCATTAGATTTTAGCACCAATTGTTGGGTTATGTCAAGAGAGATAATGATTCAGTTCCATATGAATGACAAAATTACTTTCATTCTTTGACCTCTGGTTTTTAAGGTCTGAAGACAATCATCACACATACATGTACACTCATCATATAAACACACACACACAAACTTATACGCAAAACATTTTCGTCTCCTGTAGGGAGTCAAATGCATTTACTTTATACACTTTCAGGTCACCTTTTGTGCAAGCACACGTAAACCTCCAAATCGCAAGCAGTTATAGCAATTGCTTTGGATATCAGAAAACATTGGATGTGTGTACAAGATTAAGCGAGGCCAGTCCAAAAAAGGAACCAACTATTTTGAATATATCCAGTCGCACAGCCCTCGTGTAACTCAACTGCCAATTAGAGGGGACCTTACTGCGCATGTGTGAACTGACTGACTTTCTTGAGAGCATTCAGTCGGCAGTGAGATGCCATTCAGTGAGCTTGTGTACCGTGTGACTAAGCATGACTATTCTTCATATCTCAGACAGGTTTTTTTTTACCAAAACATCACATCACCCAGCTCTATCAGAATCCTTACACTCCGTATTGATTGCTCTCTCCTTATTGCTCACAGTTACTTCACTCATAAAACACTTTTTAACAGTTTCCCCCTTTTTCTGTACTTTGAAATGCTGGATACTCAAAACTTACATCTTCCCAAAATATAAAAAGAACAACTTGAAGGTTAGAAATAAAGAAGAATTTGCCACTGATCGAAATCAAAATTAAGATTAATAAATCAGTAAAAAGTCTTTCAATGCTCAGAAAGAGATGAAGTCCTTTCTAATAAATCCATCTTGAACTGATCAATCAATTTAGTTTTTGATCAGGGCGCAAACAATTTTATGAATCAATTCTCAGAAATAAAATTTAAAACTATGCAGTAGCATTTTTCAGTCATCCTAATGTATCTATCTCATCAGGCTGAATTATATTTCCTCTTGAAAGCTTCTGTTTTGTCAATTAAAAAATTAAGTTTGAAGAAATCATTTAGTGTCACTGCACTTCATACACCAAGTTACATCTAACTGCTTTATATACTACCACTTTGAGAAACAGACAATTATGAACAATTTTTTTTTACAAGATTAGTTTTACCTTTTCTTCTGCAAGACTTGTTTTGAAAGCTTTGCTTTCTTCTTTGGAACGCCATTTTTTTTCTTTTTTGTCTCTTGAAATGACTTTTTACTTTCCTTTTGAAGATGAATTTTGAAGATTTAAATGTGAATGTCGGGTTGTCAAACATATATGCGAGATTGGACGAGCTGTTCATTGGAAATGATAATGAAAATGCCAGGGAAGTAATGGGAATGAATGATGCTATCACAGACGATACCAGGGTAGTTATTGAAAGCATTGATACAACAGCAACCACCAAGAAGAAAAAAGAGAAACAAAAGAAAACCAAAAGAAGAACAGAAAATATTGAAGTTAAATCAGAAATCACTGAATAGAACCAAAAGGAAAACCAAATATTCTGGAAATTCAGAAAGATTAGAACTTCAAAACAAGAACTTGATGATAGAGCAATTAACTTTATAGAATTGCTTGTCCCCCTGATAGAAAACCAACTTGATCGATTCATTCAATTAGAAAGGACTTCATCTCTTTCATTGCGATACTCGTCAAGGCAAAAAATACAATCGGTTTATCTGTCTCTGTATTGGATTTTGACTCCCATAAGGCAACTTCCAGACACCAATCATTGTAATTCTCCGATAACAGCATTGGTATATTTTCGTCTGTCATTTTCAACACCAAATAAAAGTCTTGATAAATCCAATGCAAAGTAAAACTGTACACCAGCCGATGCTACCAATTCCAACACAAAGTAAAACCATACACCAGATGCTATCAACTCCAATGCAAAATAAAACTGAGCACCAGACACCAGCAACTACGCTCTGCTACCACTGTTGATTGCTTCCTCTATCACTCGGGATCACTTTACTCATAAAACACTTTTTATCAGTCCAGATTTGGCTCCCTTTCCCTTGTGACTTTTTCCAAAGCTAAAATCACCTTTGAAAGGAGGGGGTTCCAAACCATCGACAAGACTAAGAATAGGACAAGGGAAGTGATAGCGATCTCAAAAGAGGACTTTGCAGACATTTTGTATACACACACATACTTTCAGCCATTCTTCTATATACCATTTTACAAACATGACCCCCAAACTCAGCATCACCTTGCCAAGTTGGAAAAAAAAAAAAATGATGAACCAAATAAGACCACTTCTTCATAATGAAATTAAGAACAAGACAAGGAAGCTGATGGCGATCTTAAAAAAGAACTCTGGGATGAGAGTGTGAGGTCCCAAGGGGAGTACTTTGAAGTGGACTAAGGCTCCATTATCCTTGGCACACTATTTTTTTCGTTAATATTAAATGACAGGATTCTTTCTGGACAGACCTCATGTACAGCATGTCCTTCCCCTCTCTCTCTCTTTCACACACACACACACACACACACACACACACAGACACACACACAGACACACACACATACATACAAGCATATGCATCAAAAGATATATTCTAATATGCATATTTTCACCCTCTAATTCATGTATATACATGTATATACACATACTTTCAGCCATTCCTCGATATACCACTTCAAAAACACACCCATCAAACTCAGCAACACCTTGCCAAGTTGAAAAAAAAAACAAAACAAAAATAAAACAAATAGAACCACTTCTTCATAATAAAGTGCAATATATTATTACATACATTGACCGATTTCAACTCTTGGCAACTAACAATGGTTCCAAGTCGTCTGCTTAATTGTCTGGTTCTTTCAATTTCTTTTTACAAGTTTAGGCCTTTCCCCTCCCCATCTCTGTCCACCTTGAAAATACATTGTACGTACTGTTACCTGAATACAATCATTTACTTTTTAGTGTATGATATTTAATTTTAGGGGGATTTTTCTTATTTTAGGAAGATTTCATATTCATATAAATGGCCACATTTTTAAAAATAGATGGTGTACGATTTATATGAGAGATGGAAGCCCCTGAATGAAAAAAAAAAATCACTCATCATCATAATTCAAATATTAGAAACCGTCAACCAAAACTCCCCACCCAAACTGTCAACATAGGTTTCTTCAGCTTTTTAGGTTGGTTTGGCTGACTATGTATGTATTGCATGTATCAGCAGCCTTTTTTTTTTTTTTAATTCCTCACTAAAATATTTTTCTTGGGCGGGGGTCAATTTACTATGTGAGTTTATGCTACATCGGTCCTTTAGTTTGATTCTGGCAGTGTCCAAGCTTGCTTTTTTTTCTCTTAAATTCGGACTTTTTTTGTGTTCACAGACACAAAAGGCAAGAGAAGAAACTGATCAACCTTTTTTCCATGTTTTGATTAATCACTGCCAACACGGCATGCTGCCTAAAGATGTTGGTTATGCAACAGTTTCTACTGAGTGACTAACCAGACCTGCATTACTATTTTTCTGTCTCAGTCTTTTTCAGACAAGATGTTGTATATTGATTTATTCAGACTTATTTCCTTGTCTTTATAATTAATTTTTGACTCGTATTTTCTTTGATCTTGATTTTTCGATTTCCTTTTCATCTCACTAACAATAATCAGATATAAAAGTTGAGCTCTCAGTGGCACTCAAACTCACATCTTTTTTTTTGCTACTTAGAAGCCTGGTTAACCGTACCAGCTGCTCTTACCAACTGAGCCATGTGAACTCAGCAGTTCACAGATGATCAAATCCAGACTTCAAACCCTTTACCCTTTCTTCTTCCCCAAGCTCTCTCAGTGTCATATTTGTTATTGTTTTTAAATTAGCAGTATTAGTAGCAGCAATTGAACAACTGTAGCCATCAAAGATGTCAAAGGGTTCAATCACTTTTTACATGTGTGTGTGTATGTTTGTACATTCCAGCATTCCTGGTCATACCATTTTGTGTACAGGCTTGAAAATTGGCATCAGTACCCCCAAGACTGCTTTAAAATTTTTTGACCTTGGGCCTTTTTTTAGACTGGTTTATCAGTAACATCTAGATTCTCAAGAAACTAGATGTTTCTAGATGTTTACACTCTCTTAGATGTTTTCCAGTGGAAAATGCCAGTGATGTCATAAGTGTAATTTATTCTGACCATATTTATTTATTGATTTGATTTTTTTTATGACTTCAAATTTTGAGGTTATGGTTGTTCAATTATTGACTTTGATGGCAAGTCATGGTTTTCGTTCATTATCAATTAGAAGGAGCATTATCGACCATTATTTATTCATTTTTGAATAGTTCATTCTTCCATCCTAAATTTCTTATTTGTGTTTCATCACAACATCCTTAATTTGTCATTCTACAGCATTGAGTAAAGAGGGCTGATAAGAAGAGCTGAAACCTTGGCTGCATATTCGAGGTTCAAATGTAGTCAGATTACATCCAGATTATCATTTCATTTTTTACACCTACCTGAAAGATTTTGTTGCATCCCTAAATATAATGTTGTGACTGCCACTACAGTTGTAGCTCCATGCTAATTGTCATGTGTTCACACCTGACAAACCCATGAGTAGTCCTTGCACTAGTAGCATAAGTTTTTTTTCATAGGGTTTAGGTGAAGAACAAAAAGAGATAATTCCAAAAAAATGTAAGCAAACAGGTCTGGTTAGTCGCTCAATAGAAACCATCACATGAACACCTTTTGGCAGCATTCTGAGTACAACAAAATAGATAAAAAATCTATGTCCAAAATTAATTGCGCAAAAAATTATAAACAGGAAAATTATAATTTTTTCATGTATAAATTGTGAATATTAAGTAATAAATATCAATATATTAATATCTATTTATTTCAAGAAGAATCTACGTTGGTGATTTCAATCATGCAATAATTATTCACGTAATATCTTTGTAAAATTCAAGAGAGAAAATACATTTGCAAATAAACCTTGACATGGTATGAAGGAAGAAACTATTGGCCATAGCAGAGCCTTACATTTTAAGAAATAACCAAAATTTCACAACTAAAGATCTCATGAATAATTTGGAATCTGCTGGGTTGGAAGTAACAAAAAATACTATCACTAAAGCCCTGCAGAGAACAGGCCTATGAGCATGCAGACCTTATAACACCCCTTCTCTAAAGGTTAGTCATTTGAAATCTTGTCTAGCAATTGCAAATGAATTTACTGATAAGCCTATCTCATTCTGGGAGAATATACTATGGTCAGATGAGAAAACTAGAACTTATGGGGCATGATGACAAGAAATTTGTTTGGAGACATCAAGATGAGGTTTCCAATCCAAAGAACACCATCCCTATGTAAAAAACATGGAGGAAGGAGTATTATGATTTGGGGATGTTTCTCTCTCTGCAAAGGAACAAGAAGTTTGGTAAAGGTTAATGGCATAATGAAAAAAGAGGATTGTAGTTAAATATCGGATGTCAACTTGAAAGTTTTTGTTAGAAATCTGAGCCTGAAGCGTGGTTGAAGCTTTATGAATGACATATTTCTAAATTAGTCCAGAAACTTCTTCAGGATAAGAAAATGAAAGTTTTACCTTGGCCTTCACAGAGTCCCCACCTGAATCTAATTGAGAACTTATGGAATGAATTGAAAAGATGTGAAGGAGTAAGGAAACCAAGGAATCTACAACAACTTGTAGAATATGAAGTGTGGCAAAATATCCATGTTGATGTTTGTGCCAATTTAGTAAAAGGTTACTAGAAAGATTAGAAAAAAATTATAGCTCAAAAGGATGTATGATTGGCTCTTAATTTTCTTGTGCCGTTAATTTGGAGCATAAGATTATTTTTTCTTTTGTTCACAATAATTCAAAATATTTGTTTATATATTTACTAACCTCATACCTATAGCTACATCTGTTTTTCAGAAAATCTTTACAACTCAATTATCTTTGTAATTATTTCCAATAGATTTGAAAAATCAGGCCGTGCCAATAATTTCAGTCAGCAGTGTATGTGGCATGTGTGTTCTTGGTATGTGTGTGCACGTACATAAGTAGTATGTGTATGACAGCTTGTATATGTCTATATGAGTTTGCTTATGTATTTGTATGAACATGTGAAAAAACAAACCTTTAATGACAGAAATGAAAAAATCAATTTAAGCGACACCAGAGAAGGGATGGTGCGAGGCACACGTACTTATATACATGTATATGTATATATGTATGTGTATCATGTGTGTATGTTGCATGTGTATATATATATAAATTGGGTCTTTTTGCATGGGACCTTATTGCATTGGATGTCTTTGCATTGACTATTTTTAACAAGATTTTAAAGAACAAGAACTAGCCACTTGAAATACTGAAGTCAGTTGAAAAAAAAACATTTAATGACAGTGATGGAAAAGCAATATAAGCAACACTAGAGGAACAGTTCTAGAAAATTCTATTTGGGGATGGTGTAAGGCACATGTACTTGTGCATATGTGTATGTATCATGTGTGTATGTTGTGTGTATATATGTATAAATTGTCCCTTTTTGCATTGGATGTGTTTGCATTATTGGACCTTTCTGCTTTTTAGACATTTTGTCTTTGGACCATTTGCAATGGACATTATGTATTTGGATCAGTAGTTTTGGACATTCTTGATATTGGACCTTTTGACTTAGCACCGGGTGAAGGTAAATGCTGTCCATAGATACTAAGCAGATACTAACCAGCCATCTCGGAGTTGAGCTCAGGGGAAAAACATAAAAGTTCAAGCACAAAACAGGTAATAAATAACATGAGTGGAAAAAGATGACATTTACAGGAGAATAGGAGGATATAAGTCCAGGCTGACCAATAGCATTATAAGGGTTCTAAGTGCCCAGAGGTAAAGACAGCACCTTGAGGCATAATTATTGATTAACAGGCATTATAGGCGAGAGGAAATTTTGTGCCCCTCCACACCAACATCTGAGGGTGACTACCCCTTTTGACACCCTTTGCTACACCTCAGAGGCTGGCCTGCAGTTAGAGTCCATGCCTAGGATAGAAGTTGATTAGAAATTCAATTTTTTCATTGACATGTATAGATGTTTTAGTCCTCTTATTTCTCACAGCACAACTGTCCTTCTTACAAAGATCTCTTTCATCTTCAAAAACAGTCTAAACTTCAGGGATATGCTGCTAATTCACAGCCGTGTACTTCGCACTCCTCGGCTTCCAGCAGAGCCGTCTACTATCAACTGTTTTTCTCTCACCAGCACCCCCCCCCCTCCTCAACTCTTCCAACAACTCAACATTCTTCTCCCATGGACTCCAAACCACCGAGTGCTTATCCTTGGTCTGATGCTTACCATCAGGATCCTTTCATAATATCTGGCTACCCCTGATTTGGGCCATAGATCACTTCCAGCTTCTTTCTGTTTCTCTTGCCTGCTTGCTGTGGCTTTTCCTCCAAGTTCCATGAGCTCACCCTTCAACCAAGTGACATAGTGGCCTTAAACCCCATCCCCAGCCAGCAGAGCTATAATCATTATGTTAGTCCATATTAATAAAACCTAACCAGCTTAGCTTAACTCCATCTCATTATTGTGGCTTTTTATTAATACTCTGAATCAATGAGCACTTTGACTGCTAGGGCAAACAGTGCGAAATTGGAAATGAAGAAGTAACTCTCAATGAGATTTGAAAAATAGATCAGAGCATCGTAAATTCACTTGTGAAATGCCAGAGATCAGTTTATGTGTGAACCATTGAGAAACAACCAGTCTTTTAGTTGGAGTGTGCCTACCAAATATCAATTATAGGTAAAGAGTCTGCGGAAAGTATGTGATTTCTATCAGAGGGACATTTTATATTCCTCACGGTCCTTCCAATCTTCTTATCACAAAACCGAGGTTACTAGCCGCCTAATATATCTAGAGCTACTACTACTACTAAATAAAGTAATTCCTTTTAGTCACGAGACATTTTACAACAATGTTTATATTTTATGAAAATATCAGTTGAGAAACTCATAAATTCAATTGAAATTTTTTCAAAAATGTGACAAAAGTGACAATCATAAGGTGGAGTAAAACTAGCAACAAAATGATAATAGTAAAAATGATTCATTTAAAAACACTGTTCAACAGCAGATTTTCATTAGGTATGCATTGTGGAGTACTTTAAATAGTTTTGGAGGCTGGTTCTGAAAATACAATCTATTTTCTTGTTTCACATCTTGTTTTCATGATGAGATGAAAGCTGTATTTTAGCATGTAACTCCTAAAAAGCACTATAAAAAGACACACCAGATCATTGAATCTGCAATGATCGCCATAGACAATACAGTGCAACAAAGACCAGGGTTCTGCAACATCTCCATACACCTGGCCAGGTTTATAGAAAAACAACAAGGCATCACATCATACAGAGCCAATAGACTATACACTATATATACACCTGTGAAGCACAGATGGAAATAAACAAACACCAACTTTCATGCACATCCAATAACATTCGCACATCCAGTTGACAAACACGCACACTTGAATGAACACACATACAGATACCATCCTAATGACACATTCATTTACTCACACACAAATACATACATATCTCTTCTGCCTCCTTTCAAGCGATAACCATAAGTCTCTTCCCTTTCCTCCACATCTTTACCGAAGGACAGCCATCTTCTCATGGATAAATTAGTATCCAACCTTCTTTTCCTTCCCTTCTTCACCGGGATTTCTTGTAATTCCATTTCATTTCCTTTATCAAAGGAAACTTGCTCAGTCAAGTGAAACATACCACAAAAATAAGAATAGAACTTTTTTATATTGAACCTGGTTCCCATGTTGTCTCCATTATCATATCTAATCTTATAAATACACTATAGACCTGTTATAACACGGAAGTCATGGTCCATAATTTTTGTACCACATCATAAATGAGTCCACGTTGTAACAAATTTTTCATTTTTACAAACCTTGATCCAAGTTTTTCTCTTTGGTGCATGGAGAATGCTGGGTATCGTTTCCCAACGGTGAGTGAAAATAGGTGTAGATTTATATAAAATAATCTATTACAGTTGTATCATTTACTGTAAATACGTAATGTTCACTGACAAGGCCAGTCGTGGGGAATGGGGTTCCAGACCCCCCCCCAACATCTTCAAGACCCACTCCTGTAATAAGTGTAGAAATGAAGAGAAAACTGAGGAGGTGGAGGCAGGGTGAAGCTAGTCCAGCAGGAAGACAGAAATAAATTTATTGAGTTCTTTAAATTGTGACACTCTCCAGAAAGTTGAATTTTGATAAAACTTAGATACATTTGTACTGAATGCTGAAGAAGAGAGAGAGGGGGGAAATCGTTGTGGAAAGAGATAGAGAAATCAATGTAGGTAAAAGAGACAAAGGAATTAACATAGCAAAAATAGAAAGAAAAAAACATTGCAAAAAGAAAAAAATCATACAGAAGATCCCCTGCACCCCTGTAAGTATAATAAAAATGATCCCACCAATTTGTCAGTCAGAAGCAGCACAAATGGATTTGAATTTGTCTGTTGCAAAATGATGAGACATGCTAGAGTGAAATGGACTAAAATTCATAATCAGCATTGAAAATTGGTCTAAAAAAAAGTTGTACTACAACTTTGGTGAGAAAAAACATGTTCAATTTTGTTGATATTTATATCTGCTGACATTTGATCTTTTCCTAATGGCTGTAGGTGAGGATGAAGGTAATAGCATTACAACCAGTGACCCAACATTTTTTTTTTGGCTTGGACAAAATTTTGAAACCAACTTTTACCTTTAACTTGGATCATAGAAAGCATTTTTGTAGCAAGACACGCAATTAAAAATTACCATTGTACCTCTTAATATTGGCCATCTTGAGACCTGGCCATTGCTTGATCACAGGAATTTTCCTACTCCTGTGGGAAATAGAACAATGAATTTTTAATATAGTTCATATGATACAAATCATATTATAATAAATGGAAAATATTTATTTGTTGATGCTTTTGAATTGCTGAATCAAAAATAATTCACAAGATTCAGAAAAAATATGAAAAAATACGTAAAAATAAAGATAAAAAGGTGTTGAATTTAGAGTTTTTTGATTCTAGTTGGAGCTGTGAATAGAAATTCTTTTCAGGGTCCACAACAAAAATCTGAAGTGAAGCAGCAAGAACAATATTGATGAGAAAATATGATCCCTTTATCATGGACACTTCAGAATTCATTCCAGAACTGTTTATAGGTAGATCTTTACTTAATTAATAGGAAAATAGGTATTTAGGCATGAACAGTGGTAATGTGGTTTCAGCATTTAAAAAACGTGTTATATATATATATATATATATATATATATATATATATATATATATATATATATATATATATATATATATACATAATATGAACTATAGAGAGTGAGACAGACTTGGGAGTAAAGTGTATGGAAGTTAGGTTTATTTATTGGGTAAATGTTTTCATTTATGGTCTAGACATGTTTTGGGAGGTATTCCTATCTTTAGTACAGTGTGCTCTATGTGTGTGTGCGTGTACTTTTTGAGGTTATAGGTTTGATGTGGAACATGAGTCCACCATCAGGATCTTTGCTTTGTGAGCAAAAAATGGTATCCTATCTGCTGGGGACATCCTGTTGTATATATATATATATATATATATATATATATATATATACATATATACATATATATATATACACACACATATATGTATAGTCTAGAGAGCGTTACAGCGTTAAACACAAATCTCATAGAAAAAATTTTTTCAAAGTTTTTCTTGAGTCACTTCAGTCATTTATTTCCCAATATCTGTCGATGCAATTAATGAAATTTTCTTCATTGTTTTTCTATGTTTTACATGTACTTTGATATTATGGTACAATGTGTAGATTTTCTCTTGTTAGGATCATCAGTTATTTTCCATGTAACTATTCCAGGGATTTAAAAAACAAAACAGTTACATCAACATAGAACCCCAGCAGTGTTAATCAAACACCACCTCCCTTTCAACTATAATTTTGATATATAGCTTATGTCATACACATAGTTTGTTATTTATAGGGTATCATATATATCATATATATGTGTGTGTGTGTTTGGAATAATGATAAAAAAGAAGTGAGAGAAGACAGGGCTGCCTGCTCTTGGTTGGGGGTGCGGTGAAATCTAACCGATTTTGAAGCAATATAAGATTGGACATGTACCAGTTAATTTTTCTAATCAGTGAATGGTTAAATTAGAGAATTTTAGTAGCATATAAAAAGTGAACACTGTCCCCCCTACACTCAAAAGTAAAGGAATGCAGTTTCCCAAAAAACTACACCACAATTGTACACACAGTATGTATGTTATGCTGAATTGGTAAAATACCTCATTGGCAAAATTTTAACCTCTTTACTAAAAATAATTGAATACATACTTTGAATTTGATCAAAACTTCTTTCAATCAACATAAGTGAATACTTTTTGTTACCATCAGAAGTTTGTGAAATTTATCTCTTTTACAAAAAAAGTAAAAACGTAATTGTAATTTGATTGAAACAAGGATATAAAAGATGTTTTTTCGATCAAGTAATCCAGGGGAAATCAAACTTATTTTTACAAAAAACAACTAAAATTCGCCAATTGAACAATTTCACTGATTTGCATAATATTTATAAAGAACACTGTGTCCTATAAAATACTGCTGCCAAATTGTAATGGCATAAAATTTGTTACATAAGGGAAATAACTCTAGTTAGCAAAGTCATTCATTTTTTTAATATTTTCTCCCGTGACATTTTACACACTCTCAAACACACATACACATATATAGATAGATTTTGAGATAGAGATTGAGCTATGTATGAATGAATGCAAAAACAAGTTTCTGTTTAAATAGTAAAATTGTTAGTTCTTACAGCTTTATATATATATATATATATATATATATATATATATATATATATATATATATATATAAAGCTTTAGGAACTAACAATCTCACTATATATATATATATATATATATATATATATATATATATATATATATATATATATATATATATATATATATATATAGCTTTAGGAACTAACAATCTCACTATATATATATATATATATATATATATATATATATATATATATATATATAGCTTTAAGAACTAACAATCTCACTATATATATATATATATATATATAAAGCTTTAAGAACTAACAATCTCACTATATATATATATATATATATATATATATATATATATATATATATATATATATATATATACATACAAAAATACATAAATATGATAATTGTATAGACATCTTAGAAACATTTTGTACAACACCAGAATTTATCGAGTGGCAAATCAAGTAGTCTTCACTGGTGGACATGGGCTCAATTCCTGCATGAAGCTCAATTTCTTCATTTATTCACATGCTTGGGTGTTCTCAAATCCCTCACCGTCAGTGAGAAGGTCTGATCCAGGCCCTACCATACATATATATGTAACGAATACAATATTAAAATAAAAATATAAATCAAAGCTCTATTTTAAGGGTTTTATCTTAAATATAGAATACTCTATATTGTAAACAAATATATAAAAAAAAACAGATATATTACACAGACGTTTTGTATCAGACCACCAATAGTGGGGGATCCAATGAGGATTGAACCCACTGACAACAGCTAGCAAGATCATCCAAATTTTGGAAGATTTCTAGCCTGAATCAGAGGGATCAGGGTTCACGTGGTGACCAAATCAAGTGCTTTTATGCCCTTTTGACAAGAGAGAATTTTCTAAGGAGTTCCCTCTCCCACACGTGCAAGATTCCCTAAGTTAAACAATCTTTGTTTCACATTTTGTTCTTGTGGGGGTTATACTTTTTTATGGCTCGTTTTTTAAAATAGTTTTAAAATCAAAAAATTTTTTTGATTTTTCAATGAACGTTTCGAAAACGATACTTTAGAGATTAGGCTTTCTTTTTCATCTTTAAAACGATGATAAAACAATTCATAACAAGGGGAAGAGAACTCATGCGTTCACTTCTGGCGTTAGAGGTGCTCTCATTTCTGTGACGTAAGCCAGTAACATCGCAATGCGGACCACTGAATTCAAGTAGTGCCCAGTCATATTTCTAGCATTTAGGGAATAATGTAATAAATCAATCATTATGGAAGATTTGACATATTTGTTTAATGTTGAAAAATTCTTCTGTGATACATCGCGGTTTATATAAAACTCTCTTCTAGTTATAGTAATTAACATTGCTTCTTTTTCCTTTTTTACGTAAACTGAACTCATATCAGAATGCAATACTTTAAAACTCAATTCACGAAATAGTTGGAAGTTTCGAAGCGATCTTATGTCAATAAGATGGAACGGCATGTTATGATGACATTATTGACAATTTCGACTCGAAGCAATGTTGAATGCATTGAATGATTAATTGTACGTTCTTAGGCATAGCTACAGACATTAGGCACCCAGTGAGGATCGAATACACTAGTAATGATCTCCGATACAAGCTTACCAAACATTACACCACGATGACAGAAATCACTTTACAACACAATACTATTCTGAACACAAAATTCTATTTCTAAACACGTGCACGTGGTGTTTCGGCGGAAGCGGAAAACGATCGGCACTTCTCGTCTCGCATAGTCTCGTCCCGTTACGTTAAAATCCGAGATTTCCACACCATTCTTTCTTTTGCTGTCTAGTCACCGCTCAGACAAGAAGCAATGAGAGCCAAGTGGAGAAAAAAGCGTATGCGAAGGCTGAAGCGAAAAAGGAGGAAGATGAGGGCCAGGTCGAAGTAAACTGTCTGCACCCATCCAAACAGGAGCTCAGCCATCGAGGTATTTCAAATCTGACATGGACAATCACTGCACATTGAGTTTTGCTTTGCATTTTTTGCATTGGGGAGGATGATGACTTCCGAGGAAACCAATATGTCTACCACCAGTGTCACCCACGTGTGAACCTTTGTTCAAAGACTTCATTCTCCCACCAGCTCTGAAATGAGTTTGGCAAAATACAAAAAATTGAAACTCTCAGCTTTAATTGTCGTATGTTGGACTAAGTTGCTGTAATGTGATTCATTTCATCATGAAATAATCTCGCCATCACCAGAGAACTGTTCATATCTCCTGCAACATGTCTGCCTCAATTGTTGAGGTTCTATTTGAACTCCACATCTCTTTTCTACCTTCGAGGAATCCCTCGTTGGTAATAAAAAGATAATCTAAACTGAATGTCTCTTCTTTATTCGTTGAATTGTAACTTTTTATTGGTCAAGATAAAGTCTAGTCTTGTATTTTGTAGGCAAATCTATTCATCTTAGTGAAGCTTGTAAAAAAAGAGGGACCGGTCCTGCACATCATGTTGATTGTAAATCGAACCCCCATTTTAGAGCTAATATACAGGTTTCTACTTCGGAACGGAACCTTCTCAGATGTGTAGATTTCCCGCCGGTCATTCTCGTTCGAAATTCACTCTAGAAATACATTTTCCTACAAAAAAATGCAAGACTAAACCTAATCTGGACCTTCTTTCTGTTTGATTTCTCGACCAACAATATTTTTTATTTTTCATCCTTTGTCTAATCTAAGATCACCATTTTAGAATACCCCCCCCCAGTCGGTTTTCGTTTAACTTCTATATTCATAACTCAATTGTTTGCGGGTCAGCACCTGTTTAAGTTATCTAAGAATGAAACTTGCTCATAATTAGCTTTGATTTTTTTTCCATCTTTCCCCTTATAAGCTTTTCGTATGAAACCGATTCTTGCGTGGGTTTTCAAATGCTCTCTCCTTGTTGACGAACTTGTCGCGTCTTGATTTTGATTTTTGAAAATTCTAATGTTGCGTTTTTTCCTCATCTTACCATTTCCATTGATTCATTTTGATCAACTTTCATTGTTTTCCCATTTTCAATATATTTCTAAAGGTTAAAGTAGTAACTTGAAAGTGTAGGCTATTTGATTTGCCTTGAAGTGGGGGTTCGATCAACATGGTCAGCATAACCCTAACCTGGATCCTATTTTGGTGTCCGTCTTCCTGCATATGTCGCCTGTTGATATGAATATAATTTACTATGTGCATTTTGCAGCTAAATGCACATCAGACTGCATAAGACAAAAAAAGTAATGGTTTGCTGAATCTGACCTTTTCAGGGCCTACAAAAGCGATAATAGGTAAATGGAAAGGAATCATGATTTATGTTAATGAATTGGCCATGTGATACCCCTTGTATTTCGTAATTTTGACCAAGAATTTCATTTTTTTTTTTTTTTTTTTTCTTCACCCTTTTTTGTGGGGAGGTAGTTTCAGATTTGACTTGTCTTCATTTTCTGGCATCAGATGTATCTCTCCACTAACTGAACTTGATGGAATTGTCAGCATGCTGAAATGGTTCCACACCTTGTAACGAATAACGAGGGTAGCTGGTCTTATTTAGGGGGTTGTAATTCTATTCACGGTTTTCGGTAACAAAGATTTCTATTTTTGAGACTATTATTTAGCTTCGGAAAATTTTCATCGACTTTTTTATGCTGAGGTTTATCAGAATTTCAGTTCAGATGTTGAATAAAATCATCGGAGTGCTTGAATTTATTGACTATTTTGAAAAATTCCAGATGCGGATACAACCGATTTCTCCTGTATATATTAGTACATCTCTACCCTAGGTAGATACTATCGAAAAATTGAAGTTTTAACTTCAATTTTTCGATAGTATCGACATTGTTTCTTATATCTGAACAATTTAAAATAAAAGTGCCGCTGGTTACATGTTTAAGTACAATGATAGCGTGTTTACTAACGGACTTCTTTCTTTTTTTCCAAGATTCGATCCGAGTATTTTGATAGAGCAAATTTCATCACAATCAATTGCAACGGGTTAGAATAGAAAGAATACCTGTTGTAAAATCTAAATGGATAAAATTTCATTTAAAGTAGGGAGAGAAATGTGAAAGAATACTTGGGATATATATATATATATTGATACCTGAAATAAACCTTGGAATTTTGAAAACTTGCACAATACGGAAATTTTTGAAGGAACTTTTCAATCAGTCACTCGAACTTTTTTTTCATCAATTAAAAAATTCAGTTTCTTCATTTTGAATTATTGAGATTAATTGAAACTATCACCAGATGTCATGTGTGCCTGTGGTTTTGTAGAAATCCACTGACATAATCATTCCTTGAAAATTGGATGTTATTAGTTGAAAAATGTTCTGAAGTTTGGTAAGCTTGGTGTCAGAACAAATCGGACATCATCTTATTGTCCATCCCCTCTCCCTCCCCTGCGGTGACCTTGAAATGTTTATTTTAGATTAAGTTCTTACCAGTTATATTTATTGGGGGTGGGGGTTAAGATTCCACCCTCAGCTAAGCAGCTTTCAGCATGTAGCCTCTGCCATGACTGTCAAAACGTGTACATCTCTGACGCCTCCACCTGGTACGTAGTAAATGAGTTAAACACTAAATAAGAACTAAATACTCTAAGTACGTAATAGTTGTGAATGAAATTTTTTTTTTTTATTCGACAAGCGTAAAATTCTAAATATTCATAGCTTTCAAATTATTAAAGCTCAAACATCACCTCTTTTCTCCATGCGTTGAAGAAATGATATTGAAAAAGAAAAACGTGCAACTTCAATGCAAGCATGATCTTGATGAACCCTATGGAATATTCAATTTATGTGATCTATAGTATGGAATGAGTAACATTTTTATTCACTGAATTTTTTTTTTCTCATAAAGCTACTCTGGTCTACTAAAGCAAATATTAACTCAATTGTTGAACAAATTGGAAATTCTGTAATGAAACAGATTCATTTGTTACAAAATCTGTTACATGCTTGATGTTGATGAGAATATAATGCAGTGGACAATGTATTACATGTCCATGTTGTTATATCCCTACATATTAATAATTTACACCCCTATTGTGAGAGACCTTTGTTCTTGGGGTCCTGTTGCTTCACCACCCTCAATTATGCCTATTTGTATCATGGATGCATCAATGGGGCAAAGATATCAGAATAACTAATATTTTCTATTGATAGCACTTATTCAGTGACAAATCCTCATTAAAAGTGAGAATCTAATGCAACCTCACATGCATGATGGATGCAAACAAGAATTTCTCACTATTTCATGGTTGAGTTGTGGTAAATACTCAAGTCACAGCTACTTATTTTCCTTATGTTGTCATTCGGTGCAAACAGAGTGGGAAAACGACATAGGATTGATGAAATATTTTCTGCAGAAAATCGACATCTGATGAATAAAAACTAGTATGTAGGTTTTTGGCTAACTAATCATATGATACTATTTTTTTAATTTCAATTTTATGACTTAATACCTTCATGTAAATTAGTTGCATCTTTAACTCTTTGGATTTGAACATCAGTTGAAATAAAAGCTAATAAATCGAGATGAATGGGAAAAGTAGTAATAACATTAAAAAAGTGTATTCCATCTTGTTTCAACCCTTTAGATTAATTTAATGGAAGAGTAGCTTTACTACGATATAGAATTAAACAAATATAAGTTGATGTTCACTAAGAAGGAAGCAGCCAGCTTCATTTTTTTTGCCACTCTGATACTGTTCAACTATGATAGTTGAGAACCAACTGCTGGAAAATGTTTTTAGTAAGAAACAATTTATCAATTAACTGTAATTTTTGTGTTATTTCAAGTTCACACACTTTCTTATAACTTCTGTATCAATTGATGACATTTGAGTTTAAAGGATTGTGAAATCAAATTCAAAAATTGCAGAAACAGTCATTAATGCATAATAATTGGTTGATTGAGTCAAAAAGTGAGCAACATTGCCAACTTCTTTGAAATTTTCATTTGCAAAATTGAAGCAAAAGAAATCCAAATATATTCAGTTTTTTGAGAAATTATTCCAGAGTACAATACATATTAATATTGCATGCTATATCAAATCATGAAAAATAACACAATTTAGGGACTGTCAAGTTAGAATATAGAAAAAATATCTTCAAAATTTCATTGGGAAGTTTTGAATTGATGCCTGAACACTTTTTTTTTTTTTTTTTCAAGATGGTTGATGTAGTTAGAACCATCTCCACAAAAATAACATTAAGTTGATTTAGCCTTATGGTTACATTGTAAATTACAATCCAGCCACTTGTAAAATCTTTGAAAAAAAACTTTTTTTTTCTTGAAACTAACAAATTTCTGGAAGGTGCTAGGGTCTAATGGATTGGTAGCACCTAAAATTAAAAATGAAATTCCTCTGGGTAAACTGAAAGGTTCAGAAAAACAAATATTGATCAAAAATTTCAACCCTAATCCTCTACATTTGGAAAAGATTTAAAATGGTGGAAGAAAATGGAGAATTTTTATTAGATTCTGAAGGTTTTTTTGGAGGTTTTCTCTCCAAGAACAACAAAATTCATTTGATGGGAAATAGATTGCTGTTAAAAATTATGCCTGCCCAACAGACACAAATAAGAATCTAGTTTTTGAGCCCAAGTAAAGTCATGATTTTGAAAAACTTATTTTTAATGTCGGCATTCATAACCTGATCAGGATATTGGTGCTATATGAACTTACTATATCTTAGGAGTGAACACATCCATGTGCTGGTAAAATCAAAAATATTCACTGGATATATCTATCTTGCAAGCTAGAATTTTAACAGTCCTACTCTGTTTTTCTCTCACTGTTTTACTTATATGTCGTTGAAAGTAGAGAAATAAATGGCAGCACAGCAAGTGAGTGCCACACTACACTCTAAGTGAAGATGAAGAAAGAGGGCTTTTTTCTTTTTTGGCAGTGATTTCAATAGAATTCCAGGGTCTGAACTTCACTAAATATCTGTATCAAGATTCTGACAAAAAATATAAATGTATCAAAATCTATATCAAGGTTTTATCGAAAAAAATATCAAAACTGATCATATCCCAAAACTATTTCTATGTGAATTCTTATAGAATTTCCCTTCCATGGATTTCACGGGGGATGTAAGTATAAATTTTGTGTTTGTTTCAAGATAGGAGAAAAAGATTCTCCCCTGTGTAAAATAACATTTGCTTATGTAGATTTTTGAAGCTTTAAATAGTTGCGAAAAAAGTGAATAAGTTTGGAAGGGAAGTTTTATTTTAACTTTTATTCTGACTGGTAGAGAAATACAGCAAATGAAAAATTAAGCAAAAGATGGAAATGATTAATAACATTTCATTGAATAAAATTAATAAAAAGATATTTCTATTTGATGCTCAGTCCTGGGAATAATGGTACAGTTTTTATTTTTCATTCTAATTCAATTATTTTATTTTTTATTCTAATTCAATTATTTTAAAACAAAACTGACACATTCAAGAGTTGGGTACATCTGGATTCACATTTCTGCAATATATACTATCATGTTATCTTGGACATCTTCCCCATATCAAGAGAAAGATTTTAGAATAAAAATAGATTATTTTTGTGTATGACCAGCCTTGAAAATGAAAAGAACTTTTTTACCTCAGTTGTTGGACCCCAGTATTGTATGTGTACCAAATATTTACTATAAATTTTGCTTTTATTTACCAATTTGGCTGCTATGTGCCAGAGGCCTGGATAAAAAGCACATTTTTTTGGCTTTTATCTCACATTGATTCCTTAAAATGTTCAATTTGATAAAGCAATCAATGATTCTGATTTTCTTGAGCATATGTTGTAGAACAATAGTTACTTGCTGAAGCACTAATTTAAGATGTCAAGGTTAGTTTAGTAATTCTTGCATTTTCTTTTTAAAAAATCACATTGCTTATCTACTCTCTATGTATGATATAGAAGAAATGTCTTGTAATGTGAAATTAGGAAAACCCCATCTGTATTAAAGAGAAGTTTCTGAAACCAATGTGCTCTGTCGATGGTCACCTATGGGGCCAATACATGTAACCTAACCAAAAGACTTATAAACTTGGAGCCATGCAGAAGAGGATTGTGCTTAACATCTCATGGAGAGGTTACAAGTCTGCTGCTGCTGCTCATCATCATCATCATAATAATAAGAGAAAGAAAAATCAAAGATATATCTATTAGAAAACTGAAATGGCAATGGACAAGCCATGTAGCAAAAATGTCAGAAACTGCTGGACATCATGAATTCTGAGAAATCATATTCAAAATTGTGGCTAGCGAAAAAAATTCCTTGATTTTGACCAGAGCAGGAAATATTTGGCGAGGCATACGCCAGAGAGGCCTTGCGGAGGCTCTATATCTCACGACGGACATTTGAAGACTTATGACTCAAGGGAAGCAACTCTATCAAAGATTGGAGGGTTGCTTCCCTTACATATGACAGATCGCCATGCATTGTAAATTAAAAAGCTGAGGAATGATAGAATATTTTCCCAACAGAGAGCTTCAAAATTTTGATTGTGTGAATATTTTGAGATTACAATGAAAAAGTAATAATTCAGCCTGTTTTCATATTGAAGCCACTTATCCTGGAATATTTTTGAAACCAATTGAAGAACAAAATATGAACACATCGTTTCTATTCAGAAACTAAAACTGAAAAAAAATTTCTTCAGATGTTTAAATTGCTGAGATACCATGATTGACAGAAGTATTGTAACTTGAATGGCTTGGTTGCTAGGGTCGCAAACTCCTCACCTACATGTATTCCAACTGAAGATGATTACTGCAACTTCTGTATTTTGATCATAAGTTCATTCAATCAAAAGTTGGCTATAAAACAACTATTTTTTTTCTACTATCAAGAGTTAGTGAAAAAGTTTTGTATAAAAAATAAGTAAATACAGTTTTATTTTGTTTACAAAAAACAATCAAATATGTGATTTTAATCTGATTAAAAGTTTTATTAATCAAAAGAAAGATATAAAACATATATTTTTCAATCAAAAGTTCATGCAATTAAAGTTAAATCAAACTTGTTTACAAAGAATAGATAAATTTTGCCAATCAGACAATTTCACCGGTTCGGCGTAACATATATAATAAATAAATTTGTAAATACATGAGACGTGTCAGTTTGGCCCAGTTGATGAGAGAGCTGCCTGCAGTCACTTTATTGTGATTTCAAATCATGGTAGAAAAAGGTTCCTTCTATATATCTGTTTGGTTTAAAATGACTATCAACAACCAGTGAAAAGTTAAATAGTGTGAGGATTGTTCTTGTTCTTCTTATTACTAAGGAAAAACAAAATCTACCCCAATTTGGATTGAAATTTGTCAAAATCTTTGACTGGCTATAATTTCCTCCTTATTCTTACATTAGCGAAGGTTTGTGACTATGTTTACCATCTCTTCCCAACATTATATCACAGACAGAGCTAATGATTCAAGGTACCCCTAAAACATGCCGGATTAGCGTGTGCAAAAAATCCATGTGATTTATAACATTTTAAGGGTTATTGGGAGGGTTGTAAAGAAATTTTTACACATGGGGTGAAAATCAGAGAGGATCTGGGTTTTTTTCACTATTAGAGCTTAAAATCAAAAAGTAACTTTTTTTTTTGCATTCATGGGTCAAAATTGAAGAGGAATTTTTTTCTTTTTCTTAGATGCCAAAATCAAAGAGGAAATTATTTCACTAGGGATCAGAATTTCGGGGAAATTTATTTCTAATTTGTGAGGTCAAAATCAATGGGGAAGACTTTTCACTTTTAGGGGTTGATATCAGGAGGGGGGGAATTTTTTTTGATTTTTAGAGAAAAGTCAAAAGAAGTTTTTTTTCAATTTTAGGGGCCAAAATCTAAGGGATTTTTTCCCCCATGAAAAGATTTCCTTAAATTTAACATTCAAAGTAATTTTTTCTTCTTTTTAAGGGGTTAGAATCAAAGAGAAAATTTCTTTTTTCACATGTATAGAGAAATTTTTTTTCACTATCAGGGTGTCAAAATCTACAGGAGAATCTTTTTTTCACATATAATGGGTTACAATTGAGGGGAAGAATATTTTTTTTCAAACTTGGGTATTGAAATCGAGGTGAAGATTTTCCCGATTTTGAGAGTTAAAATCTAAGGGAAAATTTCTTTTGCAATTTTAGAGGACAAAATAGAAAACATTTATTTTTCTCTTTTAGGGGTAAAAATCAGGTTATAGGAACCTTTTCTCTCTTTTGAGGTGCAAAATTGTAAGGATGCTTTTTCCACTTTTATGGTTAAAAGCAAGAAGAAATCTTTTTCAACCTCTTCAGAAGTCAAAAGTCAAGGGGGAACATTTTTTTCTTTTCAAGTTGGCTAAAGCAACGGTAAACAGTGCCGTGATATTTGCAATGCAGGGTATCATTGCTAGTGAATCATAAACAAACCCTGTTCCTAATTCTCTTTTCTAATAATAAGATAAGATATATAACAAAAAAAACATTTTTCAGCTCATATTTGTGCTTATATCTCACGTTCAGTCTGATAGTTTTGTTATTCGTCTTTTCCAGAAACTTTTATTTTGTTGTGTTCGTAGATTGTGTAATAGTGATATTCCTTCTTGAAGCAGCTCACTGTTTTAGCTTCTATTATTCCTGGTTCTTGATCAATCAATTTGTTCCAATTGTTGACACCTCTTTGTGAGAAGAATCCCCTACCTTAATTTTTCAACAATGTTCTTCATATATTTCTTTTTTTTCTTCTCTTTATTTTATAGAATTTTCCAGCAGTGATGTTGTCGATGCTTTTTGTTATTTTAGTTATTTGTATCATGTCTTCTGTTGTTCTCCTTTCTTGTAATGTTGTTAGTTCTAATTTTTAAGTCTTTTATCATAATGGAGGCTTTTCAGTTCTAGAAGTTTTGTTGCTCTTTGCTGGATGTTTTCCAATTCTTTTATATTCTAATTGGAGTCTTATGTATGTTGTGTTTAGTGTTTTGAATGTTTTTATATCAAGGAAATTGAATTGGCTTCTCATTATTCCTGATATTTTTGCAGCTTTTTTAGTAATTTTTGATATATGGTTATAGATTTTGAGTTTTAACGTTATGGTTATGCCGAGGTCTTTTTCTTGATCTGTAGTTTCCATCATACACTCCTTTTGTTACTGAAATTCCTCTCCTTGTAAAATTCCTTCCTTTGGAGCCAAATGGACTCTATTTAAAAATCACTGATCTAGACTACTTCCACCCAGGCAAGTATTTCTCAAATCAGGTCTAAAATTGACAACACTATCAATGAATTTATCTGTTCAGATTTTTCAAATGAAGAATTTTTTTGGAAGGGAATCAAAGACTTACCTCAAAGATGAAATAAATGTATAGAGTCTAAATAGGAATATTTTGGTGGAGTAAATATTTTTCTTTGATTTTTTTTCAATTCATTTTGTCCCAAAACATCAGCCATAACTTGATATAAAAGACTTAATTTTTTACCTTCCAATGTTTTTTAAGTGGGTGCATCTCAGTTTCTTCTTAGGATGGTCTGCATACATTTCAACCAAATTTACTTTTTGATGTGGTCAGAGTTGAACATACTATAAACGATTACTAGGCTTAGCTTCGTCTGGGACAAAGCCACAAGTGTGTGTGTGTGTGTGTGGATGGGCACATAGTGAGAATCAAACTCATTACACAATAGTAATGGTCTCCTTGATCAACTGACTAATCCTCACTACATGGTGAGGTGCCAAGAATTGACTTTGTTATCAGAGTTAAAATTGAATTAATATATTCCAAGGCTGAAAATCAATGACAAGGTCTGGTTAGTCACTCAATTGATACCATCACATGACCAACGTCTTTTGTTGAAGGTGATCAATGGAAGAATTTGAAAAAGGGGTGATCAATAAATGATTTACTTCTCCCACCTTTTATTAGGCAGTGATTATTAAAAAATCTGAATAATCAAAATATTGAAAGGCACAAACTATGGACCCATTTAGAATAAACTTTAATTGCAAAATGACCCCCACTAAAATCTAGGGGGGGGGTCCCAAAGAACAAAAAAAGACTTTTACTCAGACTTGATGAGGAGTAATTTGAATTTTTAGCCCTTTAGCTCCATTAGTGTGGCCTGTATGAGTGGTACATCCATAGCCAGCCAGCCAGCCAGCCGGACCAACTTGAAAACTGAAGAAACCTATGCTGACAGTTTTGGTTGATAGTATCTGATATATCAAATTAGGAATAATGCTGGAATTACTCTTGCTTTACACTCAGATTTGAAAGCTATTCAGTATTCAGCACCCTGTTGGCAACTTCGTTTGGTGAGCAAAAATTTTGTCCTGCTGCTGCAGGTGACTCCAATTGCCGAACTATAATGTGTTTGAATTTCATGGTTCTGTTGTCATTTCAATTTCAGGTCAATTTCACATGAAGAAACACTCAAGAAGTTAGAGGCTTTCAAAGTTATTAAGTGCACAAAATCTTGATGCCCTTGAAAAAGAATGATGAGTGCTAAAGGTTCAGCTAATTGCAATTAAATGCAATGAAAGAAGACTGTTTTTTAATCAGCATTTTCCGGTCAATATAATTGTGGTAGTTGTTCATTAATCTTCCAAAATTATGTGGTGATTGAAAATAAAGACGGTTTTTGAGAAATGTAATTTAAAAACTCTCCCTAAATCATCAATTAATTCAGTTGGTAATTGGTTAAAACATGTTTTTGGGATTAAAAGAGTGTGGTATGTCTGTAAGTATTACATATAAAAGTCAATTTCTTATGTTAGTTTTTCTTCAACTCCTGGACTTTAATCTCTAAGATGGATAGTTTACAGCATCCTTGACTTATGTTTACATGAACCTTGTAGTAGATTGAACAAACCAATCAACTAAAGAAAAAAAGATGAATATTGTGGCTTCTACATGAAAAGTCATACTTTTAAAATAATGACTGATTTTGTCTTATTTTAGTCAAGTTGCGATTTGTATATTTGTCGATAAGTACATAGCTTAATGAAGAAAAAAAATGATTTATTTTACACAACAGATATTTATTTTTTCACATTATCTCCTCCCTTGTCAATGCACTTAATCCAGTGTTTCTTCATTATTCGCATAGATTGAACATTATACAGTGAAAATTTCAGATCAAAATTCAGTTGTATCATGCTTATTGATCCTCCTTTGTATACTCAATATTTCTTTAGTCTACATGGATATTTCATAAGGCTTACTATTATTCTATGGTTTACGATGTTTTTTTTCTTTCACGGATAATTGAGATTAAAATTGAAGAGTTACGCATCTGTTTCTTGTATGAGTTTAAATTTGGCTGCACTACTTTTCAAATTGTCCATAACATTAATCGAGCATGGAAGCACTGTAGAACATGAAATGAATCATTGGTTTCTGAAGTTCTGACAGGAAGATGTGAGTCACAAACATGGAGAGATCAGATTGTGTCCTGATCCAGTTGCTAACAAAAAAGCAGCACTAGGAGAGCACATGTCTCTGTCAACAGCATTGTCACTAAAAACTGAACAATCAGGTTACGAATCTGAGACTATACAGTGTCAAAAAGCTTATGATAATTATTCATCACAGACATATCATTACTAGTTTGAAGAAAAACAAATAACAAAGCAGTTTATTGTTTTAGGTTGCTAATTATATTAGCCCCGAAAATAAATTATCAGAATTGATCTACGAAGATAAATTATAGTAAATATAATGTTCACTGCTTGAACGTAAAAACAAGGTTAGTACACAGTTAGTTTAAATTGTTAACAAACACGGAAAAAAAGGACAAACGAATAGGTTAAGAATTATATTAAGTTTTAATTCTTAAATGCATTGAAAAAAAAGGAAAGACTGGAGTTTTCTGTCAACACAAAGTTGTTTGGAGAGATCTACCATGATAAGGATCAGGAGAAAGGGAGAATGAAGGAAAAGGAATGTTACTTATTAAATGCGAGATAAAGTCTTGGAACATCCTTCAGTTTTGGTCATCTAAATTATAACCACTATAATGTTATCTCTTGAAGTCTGGCCTAACTACTTTGAGAGTGCTTAACTTAGTTAGGATGTGTTCTTGGAGATGAAGAAAGAATAGATTACTTGTTATATGTAAGGATGTGTGTGTAAAAAGTAGTTGTGTGTAAAAACTATGAAAACTATCCTTACTAAGAAGAGAGCGAAAAAGTGAGCTTACTTCGAGGCCATCAAAACAGAGAGAGGTAGAAAGTGTTACCACCAAAACTTGAATACCGTAAAGATAACAATCGGTTGTTTTATTGGTAGTTCCGCGTGGTGTCAAAGAGGAAGCAACAAAGAATTTACCATTTCTAAAGAGATTTTCAACTGTGTTAGGAATTGTAGGTGGATCTCTGCTAAAGGCAGATTACTCCATATATATGTAATTTTTTCAGTGCTTAAAAGGTGGGCCCTACAATGTACCCCCCTTTCAGAGAGATTCTGAAATCTCTAAAATGAAAAAAATTAGTATATATGTATGGTGCAAAGTTGTTTAGGTCATCGCACCCGGCGTCCGATGCGTGCTGTGGCTTTTATTGGCTACGTCTGGAATGTTTGTTGTGGCTGGGGTTTTTGTTCTGGCTGTTCTGATATAGATTGTTCGGTGGTTATTTTGTCTGTTGATGTATTAAGGAAGGCTGGTTTCAATCTGTTTAAGCAAATGTTCTGATTTGTGTTTTTGATGTGTAGTATTTCAGGTGTCTGTGTACGACTTCGTATAGGTCTTTGCAGGCTGGTTGTAGTGGATGCTGGTGTGCATGGTTTTGTACCTAGACATGTGTATATGAATGTAATGCATCATGTATTCTTTGTTTGTGAATGTGACATTTGAGCCACGTAAAGCCTCAGTCTGTTGATGAAACCGTCAATGTTTGTAGGTTCGTCATGTATTTTGATGACTAGTTGTCCTAGTAAGCATAATGTTGTTCTATAGACCAGTTCTGCTGATGAACATTTCAGGTCTATTCTACAGCTGAACTTAGTTCAAGGAGAACAAGTGGCAGGTGGTCTTCCTAGTGTACGTGGTCTAATTGTGCTTTCAGGGAAGTTTCTAAGGAATGGTGGAAACGTTTGACCAAATCATTTGCTTCAGGACTGTTGCAACCGAGGAGATTTGTCTGTTGTTGGAATAAGCACAACTCAAATTACCATCGCCTATCTGTTGTGATTACTGATAGAACACCGAATTGAGCTAACCAACCTGACAAGAGAGCATGTGCAACTGTCTCTGCTGTGATGTCTGTGATAGGGAAAGCCTCGGGTCAGTGTGTGAATCAGTCGACACAGATCAACAAGTACGTGCACCCATTGGATGGTGGTAGGGATCCTGTGATTTCAACATGAATGTGGGAAAACCGCTCATCAGGACTTGGAAAATCGCCAACTGGTACACGTGTGTGCCTGTCGATTTTTGCTTTTTGACATGCCATGCAGGCTTGCGTCCACCGGTGGATGTCAGATCTCATTTTAGGCCACACATATTTCTCCGTAACCAGCTTGATCAAAGCTTTCACTCCTGGATGAGATGTGTTGAGTATAGAGTGTAAAATTCTTCTCCGTAGTTTGTTTGGGACGAGTGGATGTGTTTGATTCATTGAAGTATTGCATGTGATGTGAAGGTCTGACTGTGGGACTGGGAAGTTGTGTGATTAGAGTGCTGTCTTTGTTGACTGTAGACAGTGTTGTAACTGTGTGTAAAAACTATAATAACTATCCCAAGGAGAGAGCGAAATAGCAAGCTTACCTCGAGGCCATCACAACAGTGAGATAGAAAGTTTTACCACCAAACCTTGAATACCATAAAAATAATCAGTTATCCTATGTGTGGTTCTATATGACATCAAAGAGGAAGCTACAAAGAATTTGCCATTTCTAAAGAGATTTTCAATTGTTTTAGGAATTGTAGGTAGATCCCTGCCAGGGGCAGATAACTCCATTTATGTGTAATTGTTTTAGTGCTAAAAAGGTGGTCACTACAATTGTATTTATTTACAAGCCTATATTATTTCAATACAAAAAAATTACAGAACATTTTTTACATTCAAAAAGTCCCAAAATTGTCTTATCATGCATAAAATGAAATAAAAATTCCTGGATTCTGCCCGAAATTCCATAAAAACATCATTGAATTTCATTGGGAACTTTTAGAGATATTGTGTAGACAAACAGAAAAATAGATAGACTGAGACAGACAAACATCGGTGAATACATAATCTCTCTCCTATTTCATTGGTGGAGGTAATGATCAATTGAAAAAGTCAGTGGAGGAGAATTCTCACCAAACCAATTGAGAAATGGCCCCCAAATTAAGGGTTCCAATTTCAACGATTTCAGGAGATTTGAATTAAATTGGAAGAGAAATTCAACAATTAGATACAATATGAATTTACCAAAAATCAGAAAAAATTCCAGTTCCAGAACTTGTTTGATAATGTTGCAAAATAAAATGATTCCTTTTTTAATCAAATAGTAACCTAGAGCAAATAATGGATCCCATACAATGATCAGAAGAGACCTTCACACTAATTTGACCATGATCAAGCCTCAAAACATTTTCCAAAGCCAACATTGTACTCACAAAAAATAATTGTCAATGTATGGAGGTCTCTATTAGATATAATTCACTCCTGTTTTCTCCCACAAGAAAGCAACATCACAGCGAATGTTTTCTGCAAAGAATTGGAAGAGGTGCATTGAAAATTGTGAGAAACAAAACCAGCATAAGTCAATCTTTTGCTCAATGATAATGCTCTGCCATGTATTTCACAAATGACACAGAAAAAACTTGATGCACTGTATTTTGAAATTTTGCTTCATTCTCCATATTCTTCAAACCTATCACCAACTGATTATATTTTTCAAACCATAAAGATCTCCTAGTGGGGAAGATACAGAAAATGCCTCCAAGGATTTGGGGGAGTCTAGATACCAAGAATTCTATCAGATTGGCATAAATGATCTCACTTCTCATTGGCAAAGATATACAGATTTAGATGATTCATATTTTGTTTGATAATGTTAATTGCAATAAACTTGCTGACCTTTCATATCAATATTTCAATTCGGCCATTATTTTCTGAACAGCCTAATATAAATCAATAAAGTGTGCAATGCTAAGTTCAGTTTCAAAGAATAGCACTGCCAGTGACTAACATCAGATTAGAATATTCTATCTCTTTGAATGAAACAATTGGTTTCCGTTTGAAAGTCTACAGAAGGTTACTAAAATATATATTCTGTCAGTTCTTTGTGGTTGAACTTGTTAGACAACAATTTATTACACCAGCAATACATGGCAGTACAGAGTCATTCAAATAGGCCTAGTTCTAGAAGTGACATAAGAATATGAAAATATTTGGTATTAATGGTAAGCTGAAATGTTGGGGGGGACAATAAAGATGTTATTAATCATTGTTTACAAACTGCTGTAGACTGATGGTCTAAGTAGTTGCAGTGAAATCCAACTAAAATAAAGATGAAAGAAATACTAGTCAAAAATTAATAATGGTTGACAGTGCTTCATGTAATAGAAAAATAAAAGCAAGATAATATTACTAACAAAGATACTGATCAGAATAAAAGGACAAGTCATCAGGTTGGTGGTTTCAAGTCTCTTTCTGGGCAATCTTCTAGCAAAAAACTACCATAATTCAATTGTATAAGGGACAGAAGCAACAATATTTCATTATAAAGGAATTAAAGGTTTGTTTTTTTTACAAGCAAGATGATATTGTCAAATCTCTCAAGAATGCTCTGACATGGAATATGAATATAAAATGACTTTCATTACATTTGGTACTGTAAACAACAAACTAAAAATTTATATTATTTCTCAAGAAACGGTCAGTCAGAACATCAAATATAATACAAACGTTTCATTGCAACCTGTGATCTTCTTTCCTGGTCAATGATCTTGTGGTAGGATGTAGAAAATACAACTCAATTTGCTTTGGTTTTGGTTAAGGGATCTCTCTTTCTTTTGGCCCATAATACAGAATTAAGAGAGAAAGAGAGAAGTGGATCAAGGGAGGAAGTTTCTTCTTCAGTCAAACAAGGGGCTCATTTTGTCTGACCACATCTAACCAAGCCGAAAGGCAGGGCAGAAGTACCTAGACAGGTTTACCTTTTTTTGGATACTTACTGATAGCTTTATATATGTTCCATGGTCAAAACCACATAATCATGACATGTACTTAAGTTATGTGACTAGTTCACATGTAATACCTTCATTCAAACATGTTTTACTGATGTATCCCATGAGCAACGAACCTATAAATTTTATTTCTTCAAAGTCATAATAAGGGTGTTAACTTCAAAAGTTGGTTTCACCATATTGGCTTTACAATGAAATAATAAACTGAAAAACAGGATTCAGAAACGCAATGTGATATCTTCCTCCAACACAAATTCGTCTATAATACCAAGACAAATATGGCACCTTACATCAAGGATAATAACTCCAATGTAGCGCCTCCTATCCACGCAATCCCGTAAGGGGGGGGGGTTAACTTCCAGTTTCAAACAAAAGCTTGACACAGAATACGTAATCATTACACAAATTATTTTTTAGATTCTTCCGATAAAGCTCTTTTATTATTTTATAACAAATTCTTCTCCATCTTAATTTTTCATCATGATTCTCAAGGTCGATACACTTTTTGGCTGCTTAAGAGCACAAAATCAAAAAATGAGGAAATAAAGAAATGATGAAAATTATATATTAATCTGCTTGTTTGTATGTGTGACTGTTACACTTCTGATTTTAATTTTTCGTTATTTTTCCTCTCCCATCCACCCTTGACCAAAGGCAAGGACATATATATATAATATATATATATATATGAGCACTGGTGGATGAGGGATTTCTGTGTAATTTAAAATATATCGCTTAAATTCAGCCTTACTGCCTGTCCAGTTCCATAGTCCAGAGGAAGGATATTGGCCTATGGGTCTGAAGTGAAGGTTTCAATTCTGTCTTGCAGTACTGGATGGGATAATGGAAAGTCTATGGCCACACTGAAGAGATGTAATACATCGAAACAGCTGTCTGTGAATGACACAATAATATATATATATATATATATATATATGTAAATATATATATATGTATAATATATGTAAATATATATATATATAAATATATATGTATATAATATCAAAAAATATAGATTATATCTATAATAAAAGGTACTACAAATATACAATAAAAAGATATATATGTGTATATGTAATCATATATACCAAAATGCATGTAATAATTACTGATGTGTTTTCATTCATTTATCTATTTTCTGTCACACTAAAGGAAACTGATTTATAAAAATGAGTGGAACTGCGATGATTTGAAATCAGACATAGACCTCAGCAGCTTGATGACTTGCCAACAGGCCAAGGGTTCATTGATGACATTGTGTTGAAATTTCAAGCCTTAAGTATGTCAGTCAGGGTGTATAAATTGGGGTAGTGGGACAAAATACAAGGCCGCTAAAAGGATTTGAAAGACAAAACAAAAATTAAAACAATATTTTGATTGGCAGTCTAAGAGTTTTATGAATAAAACTTTGGTCTTAGTCCAAGACTCCTGTCTTTGCATTAGATATGAGGTGGGCTGAAATAAATTTTATGACAGGAGAGTAGCAGTGGTTGTGTTCAATAAAGGATATGACTGCTCCAGGTTTCACTGGTAAATGGTGTACTAGAATCCAGTCATCACGGTAGGAGCAATACAGGTGCACAGTCAACTATTGAACAGCCGCAGTGTTCATCCAAACATTCCAGCCAACAATTAGATCTCTGCCTTTCCAAATGCAAGTTAAGAAGGTGAGGAGTTTCACAGACATATCATCATCATCATCAGTCTTTTAACGTCCGTCGTTGGATATAGACCTTCTCCAGGATTTGCCACACTTCTCTATCATGGGCGTCGTGGAGCCAGTACTTCCTGAACTTGTCTAGCTCATCTCTCCATCTAATATTCTGCCGGCCTCGGTTGCGCACGTGATCTCGGGGGATCCATGTCGTGAGTCGTGATGTCCATCGGTTGTCTGCCATTCTTGCAACATGGCCAGCCCACCACCATTTGAGATTTTTAATGGATTCTATGATGTCCCTGACTCTTGTCTTTTCTTGGATGAACTGTGCTGTCTTGTGGTCTCTCCATGTGAGGCCTAGCATGATTCTCTCATGTGCACGTTGCATGGTTCTCAATTTATGGGTCTGTCTTTTGGTTAGGTTCTATGTTTCGGCTCCATTAGTGACTATTGGGAGGATGCATTGGTTATACACCCTTCTCTTTAGGATTGATGGGATCTTCTTATTTTTGAAGGTTGAGCTAGCTCTGCCAAAGGCTTGCCATCTTAGTGTGATTAGAAAGGATATCACATAGCAATTGATACTGTTGACTACCAATGCAAAGAACATAGCCAGACGAATCCTCCCCACTTTATTTCCTATCAGATTTGAATCTAAGCTAGAGCAGCTTTCACAGACTTACATAGCTCAGTGTCTAATAATTTTTCAATTTCCACAGAGATGCTGTAATCTCTCATCATCTATAGACAAGGAGAAAGAGCTTAAGTTGCGGGGTCAGTGGGCTCTTCATAATGGTTGTAGCTAAAGTTGTTAAGTTGGTGGCTAGGTTGATTTAGGGCTGACTTGACTTGACCCCTCTTTAACTGTATTTTACAATTGTTCAATTCCTCAGTGCTAACCTGAAAGTGAGTTCAATGGAAAGGAAAGACCAGCAGCATCCTTGGGGTGATCTAGAATCTATTAGAAAACTTAAATGGCAATGGGCAGGCCATGTTGCAAGAATCGCTGACAACCGATGGACATCACTATTCACAACATGGATCCCCAGGCCGACAGAATACAAGATGGAGAGATAAACTAGACAAATTTAGAAAATACTGGCTCTGCAATGCACATGACAAAGAAACATGGCAGATCCTGGGGAAGGTCTACGTCCAATGACGGACGTTGAAAGACTGGTGATGATGATGATGATGATGATGATGAACAATGATGTATTGATTGCTATGACAATAAAAAAATGCATTCAAAACAAATCAATTCATCATGTAATACTTGTTGTACGATAGACTTGTACGAAATTCTTGCTTTTGATTGTTTGCCTATAATCAGTAAGTACTGTTACTCTTCAGTCAGATTCAAAATGGTGTCTTAAAAGTAAGCAAACAAATTTACATACACATAAGTATTGAAAATTCTCCTGAATGATAGTAGTGACAACAAAAGTAACACTGATAGTGAAACTGGCAGTTTTTCAAACGAGGCAGAGTTTGCTTGAGACCGGGAATTCACCATGAGAAAGAAATCAAGAGTCAGAAGCAAGATGAGTCAAATCGTAAACAAAGTGATGCTCTCGAAATATCATTGCAGAAATCACTCTGATTTTTTTTTCATTGACAGTTCTTCCCAGCAGTTAGAATACGAGGAACCCATTATTCCAATTCCACAACCAAGGAGAGGAAAAGGGAGAGGATGAGTCTATATGAATATATGAATACTATATGAATTGTACATAGAAAGGATAAAAGCTGCAGAGTAATATTTAGGCTGTATAATCTCACCTGGAGAGTGATCAAAAACTGTTAAGGAATAAAGATATTTGGCTAAAATTTTCCCCTTTGAAGTTTTTCCTCTCAAATGTAACAAAATACCATTTTTTTTTTTTTTACTGTTGAGTCCATACTTGATAGAATTGTAGAATATGTAAATTACAATTAATAGGCATCGTCAATGAATAAATATGCATAAATGGAACCAAACCCACAGCAGTTACTTAGCTTATTTATCAAGCTTTAAAACAATAAATAATATGATGGGTGTATTTAAAACATGTTGTATTTGACTGAATAGCCAATGGTGAAAATAGGTAATTTGGGGGCTGGCTCCTAAAGGTTAATGGTATTCCTGTTTTGATTTGCCGTAACAAGAAGAACAATCTTCATGAAATTAAGGGGAGTAAACTCTTCTCTGTCTGTCATGTTAAACCGAACTGATATGTAAAATGAACATTTCCTTATGATGATTTGAAATCATGACCAAATGATCAGCAGGCAGGTTTTATACCAACTGAACCAAACTGACAATTCTTATAAGTCTGAAAATTTATGCTAGAAATGTACAACAGCTTATTTCATTCTTATAGATAAATACGTAGTAAAAAATAATTTTTGTAGAAATAATTGTTCATTTATTATATATACAATAAAAAAAGTTACAGTAATCATCTTCAGTCAGAGTGGAAGAGGAGTTTGATCCTGTAAGAGCCAGGCTTGTTTTTTTTTCTGTTAAATTCTTTTTTTGATTGGTGTTAGCTTTTATTTTGTGAGTTGCTCTTATAATTTGATTCTCTTTATCAACATCACAATGTTTTATTTAATCCAGTGTACAATCCATATGGAAAGAATGGGATCTCTTTTTATTTTTAGGTAAAATAAACTAGAAAAAAAGACCAACAGAAAAACAAATTTGATAAATATACTGATCTGACCAACCAATTCATAGCAACATGTGTAACACAGGCGATTCTATATTTTATCAGTGGGACTACTCTCCAACCTACTGCAAATCATAGAAATTTTCACCGTATCAAAATCCACACTAGCCTCACTTGTACATTTATTCATGAGGAAATGCACAAAGTTTCTTTCAATTTTATCACCCTTTTGTGATACTCCCCAACTATGATTTATACCTTGTCCTTGATGGGATAATGTGTAATCTTTCCCTCCTCTAGTTATGGTCTGCCATACCAGATTTTTCTACTTCAATTTTGAATGTAGCTTTCTTATGTCCTTCGAGTTTTACTTTCAAGGGTCAGCTGTTTTCTCCTCTATATTCCTTCCCACATTTGTATGGGATGTTATATATGCAATCTTTTGTCATTGATTTATTTATTATGTCACTGACCAACTTTCAGAAGAAGGTTGAGTAGAGTAATTGCACAACTTAAAATCACACAGATGTTAAAACACCTACAAATTCTTTGGATTCGTTCAGCCACTCCTCTTACAAAAAGTAGGCTTACTGTAGCTACGTAGAGGGTGTCTCTGAGGTTTGCTCTCCTATTCAAAATATTTGTAGCTGGCTGGTTGTGTATGTATTATCATCAATGGCGCAAAAGGATTGAAAATTGAAACATTTACTCAATATCATAAACATTTTATTTTGTTTTTCTGAAATCCCCCCATGGGAATTATGAATTGAATTTATTTATTAAATTACATTCTTTTGAGTTTTTGAGTTATCCCCCTTGGCCACTCAACAGGTGATGCCATCATAAATAAATTGAGCAGTGAATGGGAAGCGGGGCTGTGTGTTTGATTTGGTAAATAGTTGGTATTCCGGTTGTTTGAGATAATACACAGAACCTCCTTCAAAAAACAGATTTTTAGGAGGGATTTAATTTGCAAAGCAAGTTTATGCTAAATTGGCCTCTTAGTTTGTGTTTAGCAGCATTCTTACTTGTTTTTTTTAAAATTCAAACATTTTTAGTGATTGCTGACCAACAAAAGGTAAGAGAAGTAACTTATTCTTTGATCATCCCTTTTTTAGATTTTTTAATTGATCACCCCAATGTAACATGCTGCCAAAAGATATTGGCCACATGATGGTTTCTATTGAGTGATTAACCAGATCTGTGAATAATTAATTACTTAACTATCATTACTAGTTGTTTATGTGAGCAACCAGTTGCAAGTAACATTGAGAAGAGACATATACCCAGTGAATGTCAACATTTCATGCCTTACATGCTCTTATGTGATTTTAAATGAAACAATACTGAAAAGTTTATTTTTTCAAGTAAATAATGTCACATGTTATCATATCCCGTGAGTGTAAACACTAAGTATTCCAAGAAAAAACATATTGCTGATTGCTGAAGAGTGCATGAGGCACGAAATGTTGACATTCACCAGGTAATATCTATGCAAATCTTATTTTATACATTAATAGCCCTATTTACTATGATAAATATTGAGCACTGTGATTAAATATCATCAACAATGAAAATAATCTATTTCTTCTTTGTATTCTTACAAATTGCTAAAAACATTATGCAATATATATATATATATATATATATATATATATATATATATATATATATATATATATAATGTCATACAATACTTGGAGAGGAGATAGACACCTGTACTGCACCAAGAAATGCTATGAATGACCTCGCCTAGTACTTTTGTGATCTACTTGTTTCATTTGATTTGCATTGAGTTATTTATACAGATTATGAACAGATTCAATTCCTTGGTCTATCTTCAAGTCAGATTTGTATGTGAGTCAGAACAGTTATGTACAGTGAGAATCTAGTGTCAGTTAGTCAAATGTTTGTTACAGTATATATATAGTATATGCTTTACCTTTCTATACATAATAACCAATGAAGAAACAACAATAATGATAATATCATTAATATGTACAAGTGACTATATCTGTGCTGTTTGGATTATTTACATTGAATGAGAATTCAATTGTGATTGTTTTTCTCTTCTTTTCATCATTTGCATCAGCTTTGCACTTTGGAGACATGGTTATGAGGGTAAAGTACCTACAAAGTTACAAACAATCAAAATATGATGACATATACACAGCATTTAGCACTACTGTATTCTGACTTGAAATGCAGACGTCGTAGTTATCCCTTGAGCCCACAAACCACTAAAGAAGTGCAATGTTTTTATATGTGTTGCAAAGTAGGGTGCTCTTCATCATAGAGAACTGTTGGCTGTAACTCAATTTGAAGAAAACAAACACAGGCTTTATGGTAGTGTTGCCAAGTGTGAGTCAGCTTGGATAGTGTAGTGGCAAACACATCTGCTTCACGTCCAGTAGGTCTTGGGTTCGATTCCTGGTATGAGCAAAGTGTATGGAAAACTCTTCATTGGGATGAATTTTCCTGTGCCCTCAGCAGCTAATTGATGTGCACTCTATGCTGTGTGACTAGGGTGGAGGTATTTTTTAGTGAATTTGCTTCCTGCCAATGAGGTTGTCATAAATACTCATTGGAAAAAATTCCTTCTCTCAACCAGACTTAAGACTTACAAGGATCCCTCAGCTTACGCATGCAACAGGAACCGAGACTTTATCACTGGCTGGTATACCTCATTCGGCTTCTTATTCATAGCTGAAACTGCCTTTAAAAATGGCTAAAATCGACTAGATTTTAGCCATTTCCAACTAACATCTATGCTAAATATGTTACATATATACAGGTATTCCTTGAATAGTGCAGTCAATTTATCACCAAAATTTTCCTTATGGTCCAATCTGCCGTTCAAGGTCTTATTTCATGTGTTTTTTTTTTCAACTTTTACATAGTTACATAAATTTATACAGCGATACTTCAACTGTACTACATCAAAACCCCCACTAATCATACCATTCAAGGTATTACTGTATAAATGTATCTTTGATATTGTACACTTCTCTTATAAATAACACAACTTTCAAAAATAATAACTATAACAGTGACTTTTGTATCGTATATGTATTAAATGAAAAATTATGAAAATACTTATTTTTTAGAATGAATGTAGTTATTAGAATAAAATAATCCTTCATTCATTAATAACATAAATATTCATAGGTATATAAAACCAGTTTGGCTCAGTTGCTAAAAGAGCCACCAACCGATCTCAGTCATGATTTTAAACCAACAATGGGAAATGTCACTTCTTGATTTGGTTTATAAAGTGGCAGGACAGACAAGCAATGAAGTCTTCACTCCCCTATATTAGATGAGGACTGTTCTTGTCCCTGTTGTTTGTGTTCTTGTTATGGGAGGGAAAACAAAGTTAAATTCAGCGTCCAACTTGACTTGGAGTTAAACAAAAAATTGTAGTTTTTCTTTCATCGAACTTGCAAGATTTAATCAGCTATCTTGGATTTTTAACAGCTAAACTGGAAAAAATCAGCCAGATAGAGCTGAAAAATAGCCAAGTTGGCAACCTTGCTCTAAAGCAAGTACAATAAAAGGTAAAGCACATCCTTCAACAGACAACCCCCAATGGGAAATGATGGCAGGTGACGAAGTCCCAGTTTCTGATACATGTATCAGCTTAGTGATCATTGCAAGTCTCAAGGCAGGTCGAAACCAGGACTTTATTCCTACAAGGTTTTATAACTAACCCTTTTGCAAGTCCACTGAAAGGATACATCCTCAGTTAGCTGCTGAGGGCCGGTGATGAAGTCTCGATTTCTATCGCATGTGTCAGCTTAGAGATACTTGCAAGTCTCAAGTCTGGTAGAGACCAGGACTTTATATGTACAAGTTTTGATGGCCACCTGCTAGGCAGAATGCAAGTCCACTGAAGGGAGTTTTGAGTACAAGTTGTCCATAAATCAGACGTTCTTCAGTAAGGGACTTCCTGCATAACCTGCGATATCACAAGTAGGATTTATTGAATAAAAACATCAAAACTTTGGTTCAAGTTGATAATTGTATAGATGGTGACACAGTAAATACTAAAAGCATACAGGTTAGGTTAGTCACTCAATAGAAACCATCATCTGACCAATTTCTTTTGGCAGCGGGCTGTGTTGGTGGTGATCAATCGGAAAATTTGAGAAAGGGTTGATCAATGAATAAGTTACTTTTCTTGATTTTTGTTCAGAATTTTAAAAGAACCAGCGTGATGCAGCTAGATCTAAGAGACTGATTTAGAAAAAACGTACATTGCAAATTGAGCCCTGCACTAAAAACCTAGTTAAGAGGGGACTTTTGGAAAAAACAAAAAAGTTTTTTCAAAACATAATAAGGAATAAATGTAGAAAATTCAAGCTCTCTAGTTCCATTTGTGCCGTCTATATGCATGATACATACATACATAGCCAGCCAGGACAGCTAAAAAACTGAAGAAACTTATGGTGATAGTTTTGGTTCCACAGTCTAATATAGGCCATAAGCAAATGCCAAAATTTTCATTATATATTTAGTATGTTAAGGATACAGTTTATATCAACATACCATATGTACTCTATATATACATTGATCTTGTTGTCAAGGTTGACCCTTATCTCATGGTCATGAGATCATTTATTTATGTTATGCTCTTTTGAAGTCAATGGTTGCTCCTAGTCCTCCCAATTATGATCGAATTTCAACCTTACAAAATTATTAATCATGTACAGGTTGACCCAAAATTTTGCCCCGATATTTGGCCTTTAAATCTCAGCCTCCACATGAGTATATACAGTATACAAAATGTAATGCATATCTAACAGAATGCATATTTGTTTGTGCGTACCCAGATACTCCGAGTGCATGGATACTCTTATCCTGGATGGAAGAGTCAATCAATGCGCAAATAAGCCTTTTATTTTTGACAGGTACTGTACTAGTAATATTAATAATTCACTGATGCTGAGTGTTGAATACTTATCAATGTTCTGCTTGAAAACCTGTCCAAAATAACAAGATGAGAGAGTGCTCAGAGGATAAACTAGGGTACATTTTTGTCAATCTAAGCCATTTTTTGCTTTATGTAAGGGAAATCTTAAAATTATCTTAGAGTTTATTCGTTTTTTTTATAGCATACAAACCCTTTGTGCATATCTGGATTAAGTGACACAAAATGAGGACTCTTGAACTGACCAATGAAATTTCTTCTTTCCTGTTAACCTGCTGCTGTGTCCCCTACAAAACTGATACATTCGGATATTTGTTCTCTCTCTCTCATCTTCTATGCTCATCTAAAATGTACAAACTAGAACTTAGTTGCACCAAACAGCTGTTGCTTTTAGTTCTGCCTATCTTTTCTTGCAGCTGTTAATAGAATGAACCAAAACCATACACATTTTACATTTGGAATTGAGCAGAAATTCAAAAAAAAATACTATTATCTCTGTCCTATAATAGTTGTAACATTATCATATACATTTCATGCATTAAATGTAACAAATATTATGGGACAGATGTAGTATTCTTTATCTGGAATACAAAGACAAGGTGGAGGTGTGGAGTGGAGTAACAGTTACAGAAATGGAAAATATAATCGTCAGACTGAGTTTAAGATTTTCGGCCGAGGCTCTTTGTGTTCGCTTTGCACTAATGTCCTAGGAAAATCCACTTCTCTGACCAGCTATGGGCAAATTGCAGAACAGTTTCAGCCCTTTAGCCATCTAAGTCAGTCTAGCTAAGAGAAGTTTACTCTTATAAAGAAAAACCTATAGCTTGGCAGTTGCCATTGCTGGGTAGAGGCGACATTTGGGCGTGGTCCATTCCGTAAAACCTACTTGATCCTGAAACCGCAGCAAGATGGTTGCTGCCGTGTGCTACAGAAGAAGACTAGAGAAACAAATTTTTAAAAATGCACATTTCCACTTGGGAATTTAGCTGAAATAAACACAGTTTTTTTATCAGGATTTCAAGGACAAGGTACATTTTTTCTCAGGTAAGGGGACAATGGTATTAATTACTGTTGCTAAGTTGCTTTAATACTTGAAGGTAAGAGTTCAATTCACAAGTATTATCTAGATTTATTTGTGTATGTGTGTTGGTGAATAAGGAAGTGACAGACCGTCTTGTGGAGAGAAAAAAGTAACAAGTGTGGTCAAGAGAAAGGTTAAGGGATGAGAATGTCATATTTTCATGAATGATCTAAAAGGTTCTGTTCTCCCTCAAGATTACTGGACGTGATGGCCGAAGAAGACTGGAAAGTACACAGATTGAGAAGTAATAAAAACAATAAAAATGAGGATGTTGATCCCCCTCTCAAATAGAAATAAAAAAAATCAAGAAAGTTCTTTTACTCCCAAATTTTTCCTTGTTACACCTTAATTTTTCTTTATTACACTACTAATGTAATTCGTTTTTCAAATTCTTATAACATGATACTTGAAAGTTCATATCACAGACCATTCAGTTTGTGTAGTGAGTTGTATCCTCACAGTAGCCCAATCATTATGACCTTGTGCCAGACCTAAACTAAATTAAGTAAATAACCAGGGTACCTAGTACCTAGCTGGGAGCATGGTCAGTAATTTAGTTTAGAAAACCATTTGAGTTTGATCCTTACAGGCACCCCATAATTGTGGCCTTATGCCAGATCTAACCTAAGCTTGAATAATAGCTGGAAGCAATGGGTAGCAATTTAGAATACCATTAGCAAGTATGGTAAGTTTGATTTTCACAGCAATCCCAATACTTTGTCCCTGTGCCAGACAAGCTAACAAGGCCTCAAAACCATGGAAATTAGCAGTGGGATCCATGTATGTGTCACGTCACCTCGCAGGACTTCGCATGTAGTCACCCAATATTACACGTCTATATTAGAAAAAATAGAACCTTATCTTTTATTTCTATTATTAATCGGACTATCCTCATCTTGGTTGTTTTTCATACAATGTTTCAGCCGTTGTACTCTATGGCCTTCATCAGGTATCATCTGGTAGGATGTAACGAACCGAACCCTTTATTTTAACCGACAAGGGTATATAGACCGCACCCCCCTCTTAGCAGTAGTAGTATTTTCAAATTATTATTGTCTCACACTGGGATTGAACCTAGAACCATTAGATTACTTGCAGTAATTCTGTCTGATTCTCTAACCACTACACTATGTATCCATGATACCTGATGAAGGCTGTAGAGTACAATGGCTGAAACGTTGTATGAAAAACAACCAAGATGAGGATAGTCCAAATAATAATAGAAATAATAATAATACCTCATCTAAAAAATTCAGAGAAACAAGAACTCTATCTTATCGTGAATCCCGCAAATGTGTCCAGAGATAGAAACTGTGAGACGTTAAGTCACATGAGCAGACTAGCAAGGACTCGTGATATCATGTGACTTGTGACAGTCATGTCAGTGTATCTCCTAGCAATTCAAATAAGTGTTAAAGTGGCCAAATAGCAATGATCTTCATTCGGTGCTCTACACTTCTGGCCTTGTGTCAGATTAGCCAGGTTTATGAAAGGTCATCTGCCATAGAGCTAATATTGAAAGCTACTTTCAATGAGGCTAATCTCTATTTCGTTTGTCAAAATTGTGGCCTTATGCCAAACTAAATCATGCTTAGTAAATGTGGCTCTGTGCTAGATAGGGTTCAGATTAAAAAAACCCTACTTTCAAATTTCATAGGGTAACTGCCATAGAGTGATAGCAGACAAGCCAGTCTTGGAGATCATAGCCAATGAGTTTGATACTAGCTGGGTCTCTCATTATTGTTGCCTTGTGCCAAACTAAGATTGGCTCAGTGAATATCTATGACTTCATACCAAATATGGCTAAGCTGAATGAATATGTACTTTGAAATCTACTTTATATAAGGTATACTCATGCAAGTCTAGTTGAATACGACGGACAAAGAACATCCTGTTAATTTTTTATTGATTTTTTTTGTCATTTTATGAACATATGTATCACAGACATAGATACAAACACCTTCTGACCTCTGCTCTCACAGGCCTTTCCTATTTCAGACTAAACTTGACTCTCACCTACACAGATACAAATACCTTCCCTCACACTCCTACTGAACCACCCACAACACAGTAATATTCCCATTTTTCCCCTCAATCTCAAATGTAAACAGCATACAATTATCTTAATACCACAGCAAGTTCCTCTGAAAAAGATAGCTGGCAACCATTGAAATGCATCAAAACATGCCGCTGTGATGATAAAAATTTCTAGATGTAACTCCTGTTTTTCTCTTGAGTTTTTCCTCATCACATTCCACTTGTCATTTTCGTCAACATTTTGTTGGATCACCTCACATCCATACAACAAACATACAAATGTATTTATGTACGTAACATTTTGTAGGGTAACTATGAATAGGGATATCAGAAAGTAATTTTGATTCTATATAATCAAACTTTAGGTGTTATTTATTGAGTATTTAACATTGCCAAAAATCAAATGAATATTCTTCCTGATGAACTTCCAGTTATCCTTCAAATTCTGTTAGTATTTTCTCTTCCAGGTCCTGTTGTATGAGATGAGTGACAAAACAATTGAATAGACTCATCTGTTTTTGCATGTTCCATGAATTTCGTAAAGGGTAATAATGCAGGAATGGCAACTAAAAGAATTTTCAGTGTTTATCCAAATGCACAAGATGTCAGCAAATGCCAGCATTGGTTCACAAAATACTCATTGGGCAATTCCAATCTCTAAGATGCCTAACATTTGAGAGGGTCAGTGCAACTACACAATGATCTACAATGATTGCTGGATCATTGCAGATCATCGTCAAACCAATGAAAATTTTATAGAAAAACTAATTTCAATATTGTCTACTGTACAAGAATATTTTCAACAGATTGGGAAGGTCCCAAACAAACTTGCAGCAGAAAATAGATCCAAATGTTCACATTTTGTAGAGCAGACAGGAAAAGGAACCATTTCTTCATAAGATTGTTAGTGGGGACAAGAAATGGATTCTGTATGTTAACAGAAAGTGAATGAATCAATGATTAACTACAGGTTAATCACCAGTTCCCATGTTAAAATGCTGATATGGTCAAACATAAGCTAATGAATCAAAGCCAGCTTTCTTTTACAAAAAAAGGATTGAAAAGTTTCAAGATGGACAACTGTGTTAAATAACCAAGGCAATTATATCATTGAATGAAGCATAAAACAGAACTTTCCAAACTTTTTACATTGGCAACATACTTTTTTTGAATAACTTTTTGTGACACATAACTTTATTTTTGTTTTGTTGGCCAAGACAAATATATAATGTCATTCCATTCGACCTTAAAAGATATACAAAATTATACTTAATTTTGCGATGCACCAAGACCAAGAGATTATTGTTGACACATTAAAGGGTCACAGCACAGCTTGGAAAGCTATGCTATAAGAGTTTCCTAATAAGTTCGTCTTTTCCTAAAATAAGAACAACATTATTTTCCGGTACACTTCAAGTTAAGAAATGGGTAGCACAAACATGTTGGAGACAAAGGATTTTGCTTCCATATGGTTTGGTGATTCTCTAAGTAAAGGGAATTAGGAGAGATCGTAATGACTATCGGATAGTACAAAGCATTGCCATTTCATTTTGGAGAGTGAGAGGTGTATACGCGTTTGGAGCATGTGATGAGGACACGGTTGAGTTGCTGTGTAGCTGTGCATATTTGAAATGCCTCGACACCGGTGAACTGCTATGGGCAAAGTTAGTTCAGAGATTGGTCATAGTGAGAAATGGTTAGGATCACATTGTCCGGGAGGTCGGTTAAATGATACCAATCTTAGAGAGAAGCAAAGAGATAGAAAGAGTAACTAGCAACAAGTTCTGGGGCCAGAAGCGTAACCTGCTAGGAATGCCAGTGCCAATGAGTGTTTGACTATTGTTTCTAAGGCTTTCATGGGGGTCATCGAAGAAAGTGACATTTTTGCAAAAAAGCAAAAAGAAGGGTTTAGAATTCAATTCCTAAATAAAAGTATAGGGGGCGCTACATATACATATATGTATTCTTATATGGATAGGTTATATCTGACATAATGGTGTAAATTTTTATAGACAATGAGAAAACGCAGATTGGGTATATGGGTATTTATTCATAGATATTTCATAGGGAGTGATCCCACTGCATAAGCGAGATGGAGAAAAAAAAATCTCAACGAGGATATGGGGTCAATATATATGAAATATCTGTGAATAAATACCTTTTTACCCAATCTGTGTTTTCCCTACAATCTATAAAACTTTCACTATATATATATATATATATATATATAGTCTAGAAAGCTTTGCAGCTTTAAACACTAAACATTAAAAACTTTCTTCAATAGATTTTTTTCTGTCACTTCGGTCACTTATTTCCCAATATCTGTCAATGCAATTTATGTAATCTTCCAAAGTGTTTTTTCCCTATTTCTCCTTTACTTTGTTATTATCGTACAATGTACAAAATTATCTCTTGGTGAGATCATCAGTTGTTTACCATGTAACTGTTTACATATAAATATACTTGGTGTACCGCTTAGTGCATGAAGAGAAAAAAAGCTCCAAATCTAACAACACTGGAAAGTAATCGATATGTTATAGAGATTCAAAAAATTGAATCCCCTCAAATTCAAAGGAGTTGGGCCAGGACACAACTCCCCGGCAGATCCATGCAGGATAGCACACACCCTTGGCCAAGTCCATGCACCCATTCCTTAAACCATTAGAATCAATTTTTCTCATGTACAATTAGAGGAACACAGAATACAAAGGGGAATACAGAGAATAATAATAAATGCAGAGGGGAATGGAGAGAATATAGAGGAAATAAGAGATTACAAATAGGAATGCACAATACAGAGGGAAATGCGAAACACTGAGGGGAATGCAGAATAAAGAGGGGATCACAGAATACAGAAGATATTACAGAAAACAGAGGGGAATGCAGGATTCATAGGTGGATGCAGAATACAGAGGTGAATGCAGAATACATAGGGGATGCAGAATACAGAGGAGAATGCAGAATACATAGGGGGTGCAGAATACAGAGGAGAATGCAGAATACATAGGGGGTGCAGAATATAGAGGAGAATGCAGAATACATAGGGGATGCAGAATGCAGAGGTGAATGCAGAATACATAGGGGGTGCAGAATGCAGAGGAGAATGCAGAATACATAGGGGGTGCAGAATGCAGAGGTGAATGCAGAATACATAGGGGGTGCAAAATACAGAGGAGAATGCAGAATACATAGGGGATGCAGAATGCAGAGGTGAATGCAGAATACATAGGGGGTGCAGAATACAGAGGAGAATGCAGAATACATAGGGGGTGCAGAATACAGAGGAGAATGCAGAATACATAGGGGATGCAGAATGCAGAGGTGAATGCAGAATACACAGGGGGTGCAGAATACAGAGGAGAATGCAGAATACATAGGGGATGCAGAATGCAGAGGTGAATGCAGAATACATAGGGGGTGCAGAATACAGAGGAGAATGCAGAATACATAGGGGATGCAGAATGCAGAGGTGAATGCAGAATACATAGGGGGTGCAGAATACAGAGGAGAATGCAGAATACATAGGGGATGCAGAATGCAGAGGTGAATGCAGAATACATAGGGGATGCAGAATGCAGAGGTGAATGCAGAATACATAGGGGGTGCAGAATACAGAGGATAATGCAGAATACATAGGGGATGCAGAATGCAGAGGTGAATGCAGAATACATAGGGGGTGCAGAATACAGAGGAGAATGCAGAATACATAGGGGATACAGAATACAGAGGTGAATGCAGAATACATAGGGGATGCAGAATGCAGACGTGAATGCAGAATACATAGGGGGTGCAGAATACAGAGGAGAATGCAGAATACATAGGGGATGCAGAATGCAGAGGTGAATGCAGAATACATAGGGGATGCAGAATACAGAGGAGAATGCAGAATACATAGGGGATGCAGAATACAGAGGTGAATGCAGAATACATAGGGGATGCAGAATGCAGAGGAGAATGCAGAATACATAGGGGGTGCAGAATGCAGAGGAGAATGCAGAATACATAGGGGATGCAGAATGCAGAGGTGAATGCAGAATACATAGGGGGTGCAGAATATAGAGGAGAATGCAGAATACATAGGGGATGCAGAATGCAGAGGTGAATGCAGAATACATAGGGGATGCAGAATACAGAGGAGAATGCAGAATACATAGGGGATGCAGAATACAGAGGAGAATGCAAAATACATAGGGGGTGCAGAATACAGAGGAGAATGCAGAATATATAGGCGGATGCAGAATACAGAGGAGAATGCAGAATACATAGGGGGTGCAGAATACAGAGAAAAATGCAGAATACATAGGGGATGCAGAATATAGAGGAGAATGCAGAATACATAGGGGGTGCAGAATGCAGAGGAGAATGCAGAATACATAGGGGATGCAGAATACAGAGGAGAATGCAGAATATATAGGGGGTACAGAATACTGAGGAGAATGCAAAATACATAGGGGATGCAGAATACAGAGGAGAATGCAGAATACATAGGGGGTACAAAATACAGAGGAGAATGCAGAATACATAGGGGGTGCAGAATACAGAACACAGAGGGATGCAGAATGCAGAGGAGAATACAGAACACAGGAGAATACAGAACACATAGGGGGATGCAGTATAAAGAGGAGAATAGAGAATATTGAGGGGTATGTAGAATACTGAGGGGGGATACAGAATACAGAGGGAAATGCAAAATCGAATGGGGAATACTGAAGATAGAGGGGGATGCAGAACACAGGGGGGAATACAGAATAAAATATAAACAAAAGTATAGACCTGTGATACATACGTAGCCTGCTAGTCAGCCAGACCAACTTAAAAATTGAAGAAACTTGTTTTCATAGTTTTGGTTGACAGTGTCTAAAAATACATATTTGTAAACATGCAATGCAGACTAAAATATAAACAAATGTTATTGTAAAAAGAGTATTTAGACACATTAATTTCATCTTTTGATACTTGGTTGCAAAGCCCAAGTTTGCAATTGATACTTGTGGGCATTTTTTTTTAACCTTTTCTAAGAATCTTTGCTTACTCTTCCTTGCAAACAACCTTCAAATCATGAATGTTTCCGGGATCCCTCTGATGGATTTGATCTTTCAGGCATTGTTATAAACTTTCAATTGGATTTTAGACAGGAAATCGACTAGGCCACTGAAGAACCTCTACGGTGTTCGGTACAAACCATTCATGAGTTACTTTAGCTGTATGTTTTGGGTTGTTATTTTGTTGAAAGATCTAATTTTATTCAAGCTCAAGCTGTTGCACCAAAGAGAACACATTAGCTTCCAAAATACTCCAATACATTGCTCCATTTATGGTACCTTTAATCATGTGAAGTTCCTCCATATCATTCAAAAAGAACCTCCTACCCCCCAAAATCATGATACTTCCACCTCTGTGCTTTACTGTGGGGATGATGCTTTTTTGATCATAGGTGCATCCATCTCTTCTCCATGCTTGATAAGCTGGGTTTTTGCCAAAAAGTTCAATTTCTGATTCATCTGACCAGAGCGAGTGTTTCCAAGAATATTCAGGCTTCTCTAAATGGTTACGAACAAAATTCATCTGAGAATTTAATTGCCTTTTTTTCAGCACAGGTGTTTTCCACGGCTTACATGATTTTAAGCTATTACCCTATTGTTCATTACTAATAGTTCTTCTGGTAACTGATGTACCAGCTGCTTTCAAATCTCCTTTTGACTTGCCTTTGGATTTGCTCGGACTCTTCTTAGCATTTTTCGAGTTGCTCGTTGAGAAATTTTCTGTGAAGCACCAGTTTGATGGAGGTTTTTGGTGGTGCCAAACACCTTCCACTTCAGAATTGTCATTCCAGTGGTACTAAAATGGATTTTTATATCTTGGCAATGACCCTGTATCTCAAACCTTCATTATGTTGCTTAATTACAACATCTTCTTTGTTCAGCTGAAAGCTCCTTCACTTCAACCAATGACTGACTCATTTCAAGAAGGTAAAAATAGTGAACGATAATTGTGATCCAATCATACCTTAGATATGTATAGCTGGAATATTCCAAAGGTTTCAATGCAGGTACAGAAAGGTCTAGATCTGCATTTCTTCTTAAATAACATTTTTATGAAGAATTTTCAATGGTGTCTGAATACTTTTTCCCACCATTTCTTTTGTTTGTATTTTATTCTGTGTGTTTGGAAATGTCTTTTTTCTCAGCAATTGTTAGTTTTATATCAAAATACGTCACCTGCGTAATTTAAAGAAACTGTGAGTATCGGAAGTATATCAAACAGATATTTTGTAAGTGTCGAAATACTTGTTTCCCTAACTTTATGAACTCACTATGGGCATTACTGATTCACATGTCAAAGACAATTGTTTTATTATTGTGTTTAGGTTGGGATTAGGGTTTTTGCTCTTGGAAAAACATGTTTTATTGTCTGGTCAGTGTTAGGTTTTTCAGTTGAGAGTAAGGGTTCAGCCATATTGTAAATAGAACCCTCAGTCCACCCCACTTGAACTTGTCTCCCAACTGACAAATTTTCCGAGGGTTTGAAGGTCTAATAGATTGAAAGAACATGAATTATAAGAAAAAAAAGCATTTCATTTTATCCATCGGAGATTGATTCCATCTTCCATGACTACAAACACTGGTATTATCAATATCAATGATTTTTTTTTTCATAGAAATAAAGAATGTTTAAATAGGAACTTACCAATTATGGCAGTAAAAGGACTTTTGACAACAAATTGACCCCTTGGGACCTCAGAGGTCAGCCCCACTGATCCATCCCTCCTACGTTAATCCAGAAGCCAAAAATACTATTGTATAAAAATTTGCATCCTGCAAGATGAATTCTTCTTCCTGAGATTTGAAAATACCAGAATTGACCTTTAGGAATCACTAGAAGTCTGTACTACCTATCCTATGATGATCCTGGTGCCAGTTTACCCTTGTACACAAATTTGTAGCCCTTAATGTGCAGCCATCTCCTGGAGATTTCAAAATGTCCAATTTTAACTGACCAATAGGGTTTACCAGTGGTCAGCAACTTCTATCCTATGTTCATCCTGGGGTCAAGTAACTTGTATACTCAAATTTTCAGCCTGCACGGTGCAACTGTTTAGGAGTCTATAGAATATAAAGTTAGTTAGAGACAAAGATACAAACTTACAAAATCAGAAACATTCACTGTTTTTTTTATATATGCATACATTAATAAGCCAAAACATCATGACCACCTGTTTAATGAGGTGTTGCCCCCCCCCCATGTGCTTGCAAGTTCTTACCAAATCAGGCCTGAACTTTGCAAGATCTATAAAAGCTTCCTCTGGGATCTGGTGCAAGAATGTTAATATCAGGTCCCTTGAGTGCTGCCAGATACATAGTGGAATGAATTTGTTGGTTCAACACATCCTATAATTGCTCAATGGGTTAGAGATCTGGGGAGTTTTGGGGTCAGGACAAGGCATTTAGAGTCCTTTTGATGTTCCTGAAAACATTCCCATACAACTCCTGCAGTGTGACAAGTTGCATTGTACTGCTGGAAGATACCACTGCCATTGTAGAAGACTATTGTCTTGAACAGATATATCCAGGCTTAAATGATGTCGACCTAGGTGGTATACAACAAAATACCTTCCACATGAATGATAGAACCCAGTCTGTACATGTATCCTATTGTCCACCTTATTTAGGGGAGAAAGTGAGACTCATTGGACCAGGCAAGCTTCTTTCATTGATATGTCCAGTTCTAACACTTGTGTGTCCATTGAAGGTACTTTCCGTGTTAGATATTGCTTAGCATGGGTACTCTGAAAGGTCTGCAGCTATGCAGCCCCATAAACAACAAAGATTGTGAATGTTTCGTATTGTGACACATTCCTTCCTTGACCATGGCTAAAGCATTCTGCAATCTGTGGCACAGTAGCCATTTTGTTGGTTCATAATACTTGGTGGGGAAGCCTCCATTCCCTCTTCACATTATAAATCTTGGCAGCCCAGTGTCTAGTCAGTGGTTGGTGATTTCTCCCTCTTTGGACCACTGGTACCACATAGGTACTCACCACAACTGAACATGAAGACCCAACAAACCATCTTAGTTTTCTGGCCATAACAATTTGGCTTTAATCAAAGTCACTTAAATCTTTCCTCTAGCCTAAAACTCTGGCATTCAACACATCAAATAGAAGGACTGGCTTGCATGCTTATATACCTCTAACCCTAACATGTGCAGTTGCTATGAGAGTGTAGCTGTCATTCTTGCTACATGTCACTGGTCATAATGTTTTGGCCCATCAGTATATATATATATATATATATATATATATATGGGAAAGTGGAGTTAGTTGGAATGTGGGATAAGTTGAATCACCCCACTTTCAGTAGAAACAGAGAAGCTGGGAAGGACTGTGCTACCATTTTGTTAGGGCCTCTTATACTTCCTTCCAACCATATTGGTATAAAATTGATGCACAAGGTTTTCAAAGGGGTACAAAGGTTTGCTTATTTTTCATATCTTAAATTAAAATTTTCTCATGTTAGAAATATTCAGTTTGTTTAATTGTTTAGACTATAGTTAATACTGTAATTAGGAATGAATGTGTTTGTGTGTTGATTGTTTGGTAGAAAGTGATTTGAATGGGGCAGCAAATAATTTGCCTGTTCCAATTTGTGAGGTGCACACTGCACATGTTGAGGTCATGACTGCATGGGGCAAGTTGGAACATAATGAGAGGGGTTAGTTGGAACATTGTAAGTGACCCCACTATATACCACAAGTACATCAGAACATGTAGTAGTACTTACACTCAAAACTGATCAGATAAACATATATTTCCCTTAATAAATGCCCCCGGCCGATTGTACCCCAGAAAAAAGTGGTATTGTCGTTGTTTCCCCCATACTGTTCACACAAAATGCTGCCCTTGATAGAACTGTTTCGGGGCCTTTTAAAAAACAGTACAACTTTAATATTGAAGCATGGATGAAGGAAAACAATGGATGAATGATAAATGAAATTCCTAGTTTACTTGGGAAGGCATATCCTTGAGCTATGATACCTACCAAAATCTAATCAGGTTTCAGGGTAACAATCATTCATCCTTTAGACAGGAACACCTTCACCAATGATGATTTCCTCGCTTCATACGAGACAGATTGTCCTTTAAACATTGATGAGGATTCTGATGCAACACCCAGTTTCACAGTATTTGCCTCACTGACTCCAAATGCTGCAACATCAAATTAACCAGGAGTATCTGTCTCAGTGGCCCAAGGAGAAGAAATGGCAGGAGAAAACTGAGAGAACAAGAGTCCTCGCTGAGACTCCTGAGCAATTTGAAATCACACAGCAGGCTTTCGGAAGAAATCATCAACGGGGCAGAAGAAACCAGACTGCAAGACAATCGGTCGAAGACCCCACACAGGAGACTGATAATGAGGACAGTAGTGAAGAAGATGATGTTTCCGTGGACATCATATCCAATGAAGAAGAATTACCTGATGCTGAGCAAGCCGCAAATAAACAGGAATGTGAAGATCTTTCAAATGCAGTGGGTGGGGGCTATGTTCTTATGCATTTTGTAGAGAAGAAAGAATAGATAATTGAAATCGAAATTATACAAATAAAATTCTTGAATTTTCCGATAATTACTTGTGTGTTCCAACGTGCCTCATACCAAGTTCCAACTTACTGGGACGGTGTGGAGGGGACAAGTTGGAATGTCTTGAGTTAAGACACACATTTTTTTTCCTGGAATTTCAGTGTCTTCCACTGAAAATACTTGCTGAATTTGTTGTGCATACGTACGGCTATAAAAATGAACTTAGCAAGAAAATGAAATAATAACTACTCACAATTTTTCTTCACTGTAGTTTCAATTATTATTCAGTTGTCTGTCAAATCTGATGACAACATCACTTCATGCATTGTTATTGATAATAATGAAATGTGTAACATCAATGGTGACTGCTGGTGACTGCATGGGTCTAGCCTGGGTGGCACAACCCCTAGGTTGACGGTTATGCTGTCTGATACATTTAGCATTAGCGGCAACATTGAACTCCTTGCCAAAATGCACGGAACCCTCTTGTATGACGGAGAGTCAGCGCATACAATCTTGGGCATCAGTTTCCAGGGTAGTAGGGTTTGTATTAAATTTTTGATGGCTGCCATCATATGATCTTTCATTCTTCTTTTTTGTCCTCGAACTGATCTTTTACCATCTTTAAATTCCTCACACAGAGCCATACGGGGGAGATGGAACCTGCTTAAACAAATTTTAGATCAGAAATTGCAAAATTTAGAGTGTAATAATCAGAGTCTTTTTTCTCATATCCTGGAATATTTCATTTGTTAATCCAGAAAATGACTAAAACTATGGTGGGACGAGAAGTTATTGAGTACTGGTAAAGTCAGTGGGCAGCATTATTCAGAGGCCCAAATACAGTAATTGCTAGAGTGCTATCATGATAACTGTTTCATTTCTCTCACTATTGTCAGAATTAGATGTGTCATGTAATGATTAGGATTTGATGTATTGTTAAACACAAAAGTGATCCTCTCTGAGATAGCACGGGATATTACATAAAACAATTAGTAAATGATAAAAAGGAAAACAATAAACAAACGGTAAGTTTTTTTTCTCTATTTCACATTGTTTAGTATGAAAATATATGCTGATTATTATTTATTTTACTTCATAGCAATCAAAATTAGGAGTTGTAATTGGTCTAACCTTGTATAAGAATAATTATTCAACCTTAAGTCGAGCAAAGGTTTCAGCTTATAATGGCCGTTTAAAGTTACCGTACGCTAGTCGTAAATATGTGCCGAATTATAGGCGAATGGATTTGGAGTATTTGGAGGACTACCGCTAACTGTAGCTCATTCAGGCCCAATACTGCCCATATCGAGCTTCGGATGTGGGTCCCCTCATCATAATACCAGTGTATTAGATTCAGTGTAATATTTGCATAGATTTTTTTCTAGTTAAATTTAATGACCGCCTTACCGGCATAAGAAGAACTATGAATATCATTAACAGTTGAACACTCAACTGATTTAGTATTATAACATTAAGAGGTTCGAAAAAGCATAAATATTACTATGACTATCATATTTGCCTTTTAAAAAAAATAATTTTGAGTCTGATTTTGGGCGTAAAACAAGAAACTTTCAAGAAAATTATTTCCCTTATTTGGCAGATTTATTTTTCATTCATTTTATTTTAACATAAACAGCTTTATTCAAAGATGAAGGCAACTGATTAAAAAAAAAACTGTCCGAAACAATGTTCATTGCAACCAGGTTTAAATCTTCAACCGAAATACAAGAACGAATATTTCATTTAGATGCCCAGAAATAAGTTTCTGTTCTATCCTTCGCTTTCTTCTAATTTTTATACTAGTCAAGTTTGTTTTCTTCTTCCATATTCAATGGATAAAGTTTTAAAATGGATCTAATAAAACAAGTCAGGTCGATAATATCTTCTCAAAAGCTGCTCTAAGGTGGGTAACCAGAGGTTACCTTGAAGTTTCAGGTCGGAATAATTAGAACCATTTTAAAACAAACAAATAAATAAATAGATGATAAAATAAAAAGACTGATTTCGTTTAGTAAGGAACTAAAAACTACAAAGCCAACATTTTTTTGGTTAAATTTTTATTAAAATCTTTAAAATACGATTTAATGTTTTACGTTTTATCAACACTTTCAGCTCTGCGTTAGTAACCAACTTCAAATTTCTCGTTCATTTCTGCCAGGAAAGTTTAAATTTTGAAGAAATCATTAAACAGATATTTCTCTTGAGATGCTGATCCATATTATGAATATCAGATTAAAAACGAAATATCTCACATAGGAAACTAAAAAGAGCAGAACCAGGAACCTTCTTTAAGCCTATTCTTTAATTATTCAGCCCATAAAACACGGTCAAACGAACTAACACAACATTTAACGCATTAATTTGTCAGGTATTTTTTAAAAAAAATCATTATTTGATCGTCCAGGGGAATTTATTTTATTGAATGAGAATAATTAACCTTCGTGGTCTGAGAAATATAAAATTAAATTCGTATTTGGAAATTCAGGACATTTCAAAAAACATGACCTCTCCACTTCCGAAACCTGCAAATTATCCCCACCCGGCACTTTCACATCGTTCATATATTGTAGCAGTCTGGATTCTTATATCCTCGGCTCTGCTGCAAAATATACTTTACCAGCAGGTGTTCACCTGACATTATTTATTTATTCATCCCCAGTATTTCCAAACCAAACCTAAACCAATAGATAATTCTTCTGAATTGTTTTAAAGTACCTTCGAACCCTGATCTTATCCCAGTGGAGTGCCCTTCCCGAAAAAACAGTCTCCCTCGACGTAACGACAAGAAGGAACATTATAAGAACTGAGAAGGTTCCATAAATGATTTCAGGGAGGAAAAAACGTGAAAGAAAGTCCGAAGAATTGAAGATTCCAAGCCCGGATGTTGACCCACAATGCTTAAAAGTAAAAGACAGCACATATACACACGCACACATATAGAAAATGACAGCTGATTGAGAAAAGTCTGGTTGTTGGTTAAGTCGCCTCTCTTTCTTGCTGTCTCGTCTGTCCCAGCCTGAGGACTCGTTCTTTTAACCGACGCAGTTCCCGGCGTGTTTGAATGAGTGTATATGTCCCTCTTCACGTGTCTGCGATCAATTTACCCCCCTCTACTGTGTACAAATGCCGAGCGATTTGCCCACAACGTCGCCTCCAATGCCGATCGAATAAAAACTGGTTTCTGTCAGGATCTCCACTTCTTGTCAAGTCAACCAACAACCACTTTCTTTCACTTAGCTCGGCTAGCCACTCACTCCAGTCGCTTTGGCTGTGGGTGCGATCTTCCTATTTACCACGGCCACACGAATCGAACAAAGCCCTCATTTCTTCATTTATTTCATTTGTTCAGGCATTTCATTACTGCCCATCGTCCCAGCTCGAGTTTTTGGATGTTCTCTGGCCTTGCGCTGACCATGGCGAACGATCGCAAGGAAGTGGTGAAGTGAGTTGCCGGCAAATTTAGAAAACAATACCTACCACCAGCACTACCATCCAGAGAAGAAGAGAGAAAACAGACGGAGCTAATCGTTCAAGGTCTGATATGTTTTTATTCACTAATAGTTATATGAAAAAAGAAAAAAAAAAAAAAAAGAAACCTGATTACAATTACTGCTGCCCTTTACACGACAGAGATTAACTATGTGGGTTTAATCGGGGTAAATTCTCTCAACTTTATTTCCAGTTGGGGACCGTGGCTATCTATCATGTTCACACGTTGAAAAACCTATTACTTAATCTTTCATTTAGTTAACATCCTTGTATCGGTTGCTTGATTTCCTTGAGGCTTTTTGGTCACAAAATGAGGGATCAGTGGTCAGAATATCCCTCTGTTGGTCTCTCATCCGTACGATTCAAAAACTGAAGTGATTTAAAATTATCTAAAAGCCTCCTATCTACTTTTTCTCTTGTTGCAACTACCTACACTCAGGCAACGTGGGGGTTTTCACCCTTTCTTTTAATGACAGAACGTTCGCATCCCCCTGACATTCTACCTCACAAGGTTGCATCTAATATTTTTAATAAAGTCTGGTTTTAAACGTCCGTCATGAACAGAGAGTAATTCATAAAACAATTCAGTAATTGAAAACATCATCGTAATTTATCTCTGGATAGGTTGTGTGGTTCGTTTGTGTCTCTGATTCCATCTTTTCTTGTCTTGTTTTCACTTTGAAAAATCTCACAAGCAAGTTGGTTACTTTTCGTGGTAACATGCTGTTGTTACAAATATGTGCTGTATATAACCACTTATCCATCAGTATATTGATTAAAAGAAAAAAAAACTAAACGAAAACTATTTTCCCTCACTTACCCTGTGCTGCGAAAAACTCACGAAAAAAAAACAATCTCAAACTAAACTGAGATGACGATGCTGGGCTGATCGTATTCATCCATAGCCAATCTCTCCACCCAAAGACCAGGATTCTTTTTGCTTTAATTTTAATTCCTGGTCAGCTTATTTGAACTTGGGAGAGAAAATCGAAAAAAAAGGCGAGTATCACTTTTCGGTCCTTGATATCTCAAACTCGTCTTTTTTACAAAAACGTGTTTGTTTTTGTATTTGTTTTAAAAGAAAATGACTTCACGTTCCTAAGTTTAATCTTTTATTCTTAGTACATTACGAAAGGATGAAACGTTTTTAAAAAACAACTATATCAGAGGGAAAATAGAGGCACAGAGTTTAATATCGCGAGAACACCAACCAGAATAGGAAAATAATAAGGCTAGTAGTTTGATAATGGCTGAACGTGGTGATAGATATTGTGACATGAAAGGTTTTAACATTTTCCATACTGCAAACTGCTCCCCTCAACCATTCGCTTCTTAATTTATCTTTTCTTGTCTGTAGCTCAAAATATTTATCAACTCGGGTCTTTTTCGTTTTCTACCAATGCTAGGACCCTTATAACCAGGCAGAGCACACACACACACACACTCAGAGAGTGTGCCCCTGTGATCAGTCACACACTGATTCATTCATATTGAATGACCTGTGTTGACATCGGCTAAAAACCGAAGTTTTAAAAAACATCTTGTTTGTTTTACAACGGATAGGAAGTGTTAACCTTACAAGAAAATTAGCCCCAGCTAGAATGAAAACCTCTGCATTTTCTTCGGTATCTAAAATTATATCATTGTTATCACTGCTCGGAAGAAAGATCTACATGATTTGAAAAGTAAAAACCCTCTTTTCCTTCGTTTTGACACCATCACAATTTTACTCAGGTATGATGACTGCGACCGGGTGTCTCTTGTCAATTCTGTTTCTCTATGTATTTTTCATCTTTTATATGTTCAAAAATTATTTTCATACATCAATAGTCGTTGCTTTATAAATATTTATAATCAAAGTTTGTTAAATATGACAAAGAAACACACTTTCATTCAATTGAAGGCCGGTTGTTGGTTGTAGTCATGTGAGTTTCCGTTTTTACGCTGTAGCGATTTCAATAACAATCGTTTGGCGAATTCTTCACGAAATGTTTTCCAGTAAGAACGAAATTATGATCACAAATACGGTTTTTGTCGACTTTACTCAAAAATTGCCACTCTACAATTAAAATTGGGGTTGGATTTATCAAGTCGTTTAGAGAATCATTTCAGAATCACTCAGATTTTTTTCAAAACTTGAGTGCTGAGAGCCCATCATTGTTAAAGATGCTAATAATAACCTTTTCGAAATGTTCACATTTCAGAGCATTCAACGAATTTTTGTCTATTTATTTATCTAAAATATATTCTACACACGTTTCTATGTGTATGCCCGAACCTTTTATAAGCCATAATAAATCATTGTGAACTAAATGCAATAAGTTTTATCACTTCATTTGGTATCATTGTACAATCCAGTTGATACATTAGCTGTTTTTTTTCCCTATAAGTATGTTGAAAAATCAATATTTGGATTATACCACATTATGGGACGTTGTTTAAACTCTTTTGATGTATTAATACTCATTTTAAACTAAAAACAACAACTGCACAAACGAAGGTTAGAATGATCTTTACTGAATTCATTGAAATCTTTATACAATATCAAATTTTATTTCTGTTATTCTTCTGTCACCAAATCAAGCCTCAAGAAAAAAAATTGAACCCCATTGTGAACTAATCTATCTTCCCGGCAGAATTTTGGTCTGTGTTGTTAAATATGTGCCTTTTCTGCTATTAGTAATTTTTGTCTGTGTTCACCTATTCTAGTTAATACCTGTGGAAATTGTTTCATTTGAATTTCTATGAAACAATTTAAGAAAAAATGATATGTCCCAGCTAAAGAGTCAATAGTTTTAGATGTTGGATTGGAGATAATTTTATCAGCAAAATTTTACCCCTGTGTAGAAGAGTCCAGTGTTACAGACAGAAGAATAAGAAGGTCATACCGTTCATTATATAAGTATATTAACTCAACATGAGTTGGTATCAGACCATCTATACTGGGAGATCTGATGATCTGAACCTTTTGACAACAGAGTAAAATTAGCTTCTGATCATTGCTATATGATGTGCATTCTGATCTGTTTTTTTTTTTTTTTTTATCAACATAGCAGTTTTGTATCAGACTATTAAAAGAGGAAGATGCGATGAGGATCATACCCACTAACAACAGCCAGCAGGTTTATCTTGCTGATCATTGCTATACAACATGCCTCCCTATCTGTTCTTTTTTTCATGTTGTTGACTTGGCATAGTCTGGTATCAAACCATCAATCGTGAGAGATCCAATCAGAATTGAACCCACTAACAACAGCCAGCAAGATTAGCTTATTGATCATTTCTATACAACATGAGTCCTAATCTATTTTTTCTTTTCATATGATCAACTAGTATTAATCCCATTGAAAAGAACTCACTGATATATTTGAAGTGAGAAATTCAATTCTTAGAAAAAATACTGAATTCATTTACAGGGAAGAGTGCATAGTTTGAAGTGTTGGGTCAGGAGTATTTTTACCCCTGAGTAGAAGAGTCACAGACAGTGAACCAGGAAAATCACGCTGCTTATTATTTGAGTAGATTTTTGTTACAATAAAAACCAACAATGAAATTTTTAGAGGAAAATGCCATCTCAATACAGTAAGATCTGAATGAATGTTTTGTTAACCTCACAGTCCAGAAATAAAAGGAGCTATAGCCCTCAAATCTAATCTCACCTGAAATAAAACAGTTGAGGCTCAAGAATTGGTTGCTTGATTATTCATTGTAAAATTAATGAATTCTTTAATTTATGTTCTTAGATTTTTCTTGGATATGGGTTTAACAACATAAGCATTTGAGATGACTATTAAGTCATGAATTCGCAGACATTTTTAAACTGGACTCATACTCATTCTTTTTTTAAAATTCTATAACTATAGTTTTTGACAATTAGTAAAAGTAATTGAAATTCAAACAATTGAAGCGTCTGATAAACAATTATTTGGAAAGGATGCCCATCTCCTAAACTGTACAACTTGAAGAATTTGTGGATACAAGTTACTATGAACTTCATTTTTAAATTAAAAAAATGTCTTTTTTTGTGTAGTTTAATAATATAGACCAGTGGTTTCAAAATTTTGGAAACTCAAGGACCTCTCCTATGAAGGGAATATTCTGGCAGGCCCCTATTTTCAGCATTTAGTTTTTAAGCAAATCAACGAACTACAATAAAAATCAATTTTGACCTTTTAAAAATCATATTTAATTGAAATGAATACACACACATTCCTCCCCCCAAATGAGGGAAATGTCCCCCCCCCCCCGGGATTTTCAGTGGGGGGCTCATTTTGCAATGTAAGTTAATTCCAAATTGATTCTTCAATTTGTACCTGGCAATATTCGCACTTGTTTTTTTTTTCTTGTAAATTCTGACTTTATTTTTAGTGGTCACCGCTAACAAAAGGTATGAGAAGTAACTTATTCATTGATCTCCCTCAAAATTGTATGCTGCCAAAAGACGTTGGTCATGTGACATTCTCTATTGAGTGATATACTTTAATTTCAAAAATATGCGAGGGTGATGATGATATCTTGTCAACATCTGTGGAATTTTGGTGGGTCCAGCTAGTTTCTACTGATACCATAAAAAAACCCTTTGATTTTCTATAATAATGAATGAATTAAATTTCTTTGTTTACCTTATTTGAATATTTTCCCGTAACTATAATTTCAAATGTCAACAGATTCCCTTAATTGTACAACAACACCTGTTACGAAAGTTATCAACTTGAATACATTCATAACAATAATGCTACTAAAAGACATACTGGAACATGGGTAGATATAAGTAAATATTTAGAAATGGTGGGTGCTCCTATGAAAAGAAATCTTGTTTGAAAATGGCCAAACACCTTCTAGAAATGAAGTATACAGTTAGTATTTAGTAAGTAATTTGATTAGATTTACTTAGATATACAATTTTATTTTTATTTATTTATTTATTTCTCATTGGCCTCAAAATGTTATTCATATAAAATGTTTAAGGGACATTTATTTTGAAATCTTTATTGAATATTTATTTTTATTTTCCTTTTCCATCATGAACATTTCCACATTATTATAAAAACAATTTTTCTAAATTGTAAACATGTCTGCTCTGAAATCATTTGACATTTTTTTCATTTTAAAAATCATCAACAACAAAACTACAAAGAATGTATAACCTCTTGTTCTTTTGTTGATTGATTTGCTGTATATTAAGTATATATATCCTTGTTACCAAGCAACCAGTTTTATTTATTCTTGAATAATATCCGTCTTGCTTCAGAATGTTCTTTACTGCTATGTGGAAAAGGGAACAAAAAACATATCAATATTTCTCGCACAGATTATTTGTTAGATTAGAAAACCTTAGACTCTTGCTGATTAGGGATTAATAGTAGTACAGGTAAAGCTAATTATAAAGTTTGCTTATAGACAAAGCACCAGTCCATCACAGAGGTAAAATTCCTCAGTGAACCGATATCTCCTGAAATGAGCAGTTTTTAACATTGATTTTTACATACACTGACTACTAACAATGAGAGGGGACGACATTGATGCAATCCCACTCTTGATCCATGTTTGGAGCTTGTGCTGTACGAAGCTCAGCAAATGTCAATATCACATTCAAAAAATATCCTGAACAATTGAACACTCTCTTGTTTTGGCTGTTCATACAATGTTTCAGCTGATCCATTGTACTGCATTTTTCAATTGTACTATCTGAATGAAGAAGATTGTCTGTTGACTACCATTAATTGTTACTACCAAACGTTTAAAAAAAGTCCCCTATTTACATCCAGATAATACACCTGAAGAAGGCAGTGGAATAGTTTGGCTGAAATGTTTTGTGAGCGACAGTAAGAACAAGGTGCTCAATTGTCCAAAAAACTTTTTGAATGTGAAAGACCTTCCTCAAAATTATAGGCAGTCTTAATATCACATATTCAATAGTTGAAAAATTGATTGAGTTTCATCTCGAGAGAAAACATCTTTATTGACGTTCATTATGTAATGAGTAATTATCAGAATGAAGTTCCCCCTTGAAACACCTGGCAAAAAATATGGAATCACTACACTTAAAGGCTGTTCATCCAGATTTCTAATTTTATAACAAAAAAACAGATATGTCAAGCTCAGATACTGTAATGGTTAACACATCTGTGTCACATGCAGTAAGTCTTGAGTTGGATTCCGAGTATAAGTGAAGAGTGGAAAACTCTTCGTTGGGAAAAATTCCACTGGGCACTCAGCAGCTAATTGAGTACACTCTAAGCTAACTAAGGAAGAAACATCACTTCAAGGAACTTGCATCCTGCCAAGGGGGTGATCATAGAAACTTGTAACTTTCAAAGATCACTATGCGGACATTGTCCCCAGCCTCCATATCCCGTTTGGTACTGTCTCTTTGAAGACAGGACGCTTTACCTTCTGAATTGAAAAATCCCAGATATGACACAAGACAATTTTTTTTTATTTGCTGAATATTCTGGCTTCGTGGAATTTACTGAAACAAACTTATTTAAATTAACTGCATATTTTTTTCATTCGAACAGACCGGGTTGCTTGTTTTCTTCAGGCTGTCATCTTTATATGTTTCATTTGAACAGACGTAGTTGCTTTGGCTTTTCTGTATGTAAATTCCATTTTTTTTTTTTCCCCGGCCAATTTCTTACAGTTCTGTCCCCAAAGTTGACTCGTGTTTCCATCCATTTGTTATGCATTTTCTATTTCCGAGGCATCTTGCTTTCAGTGACATATCCATCCTGATGCTTTCACAACTTCCATGGTCTACCTGAATTGATTTTCTTCTATGAAATTACCATTCTGTTTATACTTACACTAAATTTGAGACACAGTTGACTGGGAAGAACCAACATATTTTGCCTCAGTCTGTATTGAATCTCCTTTTTGAAGGAGTTTTATAATCCTGCCCATTGTTACAGTTGACAGCTCTCTTGTTGGAGCCATGTTTCCTTTCAATTAGCTAACTTAAACAGCTTGTTATGGTCTGCAAGCACTGTCCTTTTAGCTGCAGACTCATTTGCATATTTAGACTTTTGCTGGTATACAAAGTGATTTGCCTTTTATTTACAACATTGAGAAATTTCATAAGTTTTCTTGAACTTGATTGGGGAAAAAATATGCCATTCATTTAAATAATATAATCTAGCTTGTATGAAGCCAGAATGCCCAGCTATTTAACCAAATTTGTTTTGTGTCATATCTGTGTCTTATTTATTTTCTGCGAAGTGAAAAAAGCTTGATGAACATCCAAGTGTGCTGATTCCATAATTTTCACCTGAGAGAGTACTAAGCTTTTGACTCATGACTAATTCTTTTATTTTTTTTTTTCATTATTTCAAAATATTTTCTTGCAGAAAAAGTCTTCCTCAAATCAAGTGTTACACCACTTTTTTGAAAAACATTTTTTTATTTATTGATCCAATTTCTTTTAGCAGCATCTCATGTTGGGGGTGATCAATTAAAAAATTGAAAAAATAGCCGATCAATGAATAAGTTACTTCTCTCATCTTCTGATAGGCAGAAATCACTTGCAAAAACCTGAATTTTCAAAAAGCAAATGTGAACACTGCCAGGCATAAAAAAAAAAGAACAATTTAGCATAGATTTACACTGTAAGTTGAACCTCCCATAAGAAACTTTTTTTGTGGAGGGGTTTATAAAAGAAAACAAAAATAAAGTTTTTTTTGACATAGTCTGGTACCAGGTCACAGTATTGAAATTCAAAAGTGTGTGTTTATGTGTTCTGCATTACCATATAAATCTAAAAAAAAAAAAAAAATGCAAATATTACACTATGTCTACTGTACCGGTATTATAACTTAAGCTCAAAAGAAACAGCTATAGGACTTGCAGTAAGTGGTAAATCCCTAAAAACCCTTGTGAACCATGCTCTTAAGGACTGGCAAATTGTGTGTGTGTGTGTGTGCATTTATATCACCCACAGAGAAGGTGCTACCTAAAGTATTAGAATTTGAAAGGATTGATCAGTCTAGGTAGTCAGCATTTCCTGTGACTTAGCCAGACATTTTATTCATCTTGAAATCACTCCACCAAGATAAAGAACCTCATTTTCTATCAATTTTTTCTCTCTTTTGGGGAACAATTTCATGCCTTGACTTTCCCAACTATTCAGTTGCACTTTGTGTATGTGTGTGGCTCTGTGTGTGTGTGTATATATATATATATATATATATATATATATATATATATATATATATGTGTGTATGTATATGTATATATGCATAATACCCCAAAGGGCATATGAACTCATATATGACATTAGTGTGGCTAGCTGGGAACTTCTCATGATAGAGGTTGTTGGTAATCAATTTTGATGCCTTGAATTAGATTAA